>OZ025292.1:221636575-222236575 GCA_964019185.1 Maratus speculifer
GGAGTTTAATTGCTAAAATGTAGACATCTGATTTAATAGTGTTATGTTCTGGAACAATTAATCAAGTGTAAACGCTGGAACCTTATCTAAGCTAAGAAATCAGCTCAAATTGTGATTTCCATTTCTAGTAATTACCATTTCTCTTGCAAAACTCAATCTACCTGGTTATGATAATATGTAAGATATTAATTATGTTTGTCATAAATTCTTCCATTATGATTTTCAGAATTCATTTATGTAGAAATTTTGTAATGCCAAAAATAGAAAAATTCTTTTCCTTCTGTAATTTAATTTCATCCATCATCGTAAATTTGAAATAGCAATCAAGGAAGAAGAAATAAATTATCTACAACTTCATTTATGTTCAAAAGCGAAAGTGGTATTGTAAACAAATCATTACATGTTTATATCATTATAATCTTCACATCATAAATACTGATTTAAATGACACAAACGAAAAATAACTGTCAAAATCTAACTCAACCAACAATTTATGAACCAAATTAACTTTTTTTATTATATAGACATTTAACTCATATTTTTTTCTCTTTTTTGATATTGATAATAATATTCTTTTTATGTATTTCACAGATATGGTAAAGTAGTGAAATAGAAAGGAGCATTTAATGTGAGCTCCTCTTATGAATCTAAAATTACAGTAATTTTCTTTTCAAAACAACATAAGTCTTTATTTGTGTGTGTGTCATCTTTAAGTGATATACATCAGCAAATGCTTTTATATGGATACTTAGAATTGATGGCCTGTGCAGATATAAAAAAATATGAAGGTAAGTCAGTCTTACCTATCTACTCTTAATGAATTTACATAGAAATAGTTGAGGACATACTCGCGCTATTAACTTGTTATGATTAATATTGTCTAATATATATATATATACAGTCGAGTCTCTCTATAACGAAACTCCATATATCGAATTTCTCTATATAACGAATTTTTTTATTACATTAAAAATAGTCTCTATATAACGAAATATCTATCTCTATGTAACGATTTTTTTTCATAAATTGGTCTTAATTTATTCAGTTTTTAAAAAAAGCTTCGAAATCATATGGAATAAATTTTCCATCACTTATTTTTGATTTATCGTTCAGTGCTGAGGTTTTTTATATTACTTCTCTCCTTGTTCTTTAAATCCAACGAAATCTTTCCACCTCCCACACACCTTTCAACATCCTTCTCAAAATAGAGTCAAATGTATTGTTACACATATAAGAGAGGAATCAATGAGAGGCACATAAGAGAGGCCTTCAAATGGAGGAAAAATCTTAACTACAATTTTTCATTCCTTGCTAAAATTTGAGCCTTTTTTTTTTTTTTTTTTTTTTTTTTTTTTTTTTGAGAACGTAACAATTTTAAAATCAAAACAACAAAAAATTACAGATTTTTTGTTGTTTTGATTCGTCTGAAATTAATGCACGTCTTCCTTATTTGATTTTCATTAAACTTTCAAATAAATGGCTGTTCTCTTTCTTGAAACTGCTTAAATAATTAAGAAATAAAATGTTAGGTTAATATTTAGTTTTAAACATTTCAAATTCTTAATTAAAAACATAAAAAGTAGTGTTTGTTCAAAATTTACACATTAAATACGATTTTTAACATCATTTTCTATACATCGAATTTCTCTATATAACGAATTTTTTTCTGGAACGATGGATTTCGTTGTATAGAGACTCGACTGTATATATGTTTATAACATTATTTATTGCTTTGGAGATCCGAGGCGTTTGCCCTTGCGTTAATCAGACTTTGACTTAGTCGTAGATGCAATGATACTTTTGTTTACTCATTTGCATGCACACACGCAAAAGTACGGAAAATTGCCTCCAAATTTGTGGTAATTTCATTTAAACACGGTATTGGCGAAGTTTGAGAGTCTATTGGCCACTGGCACAGTTTACCTGCGGTTTTTTGCAATAAAATTTATTTCATTCTTGTAAATATGGGTGAATGTTTGTAGCAGATATTTAATTATTTCCTGGATTATAACTTAGTTTACGCTCATTTTATTGCATTAGTAAAGTTTTTTATTTCTTTTTTACAATTTTGCTTGCGCTCTCTTTCAGTTACATTTCTACGAATATGGTAAACATCTCCCTCTTATCTTGAAATCTAAATTAAGTTTTCTCATTTTGTGTAGAAAAAAAATCAAAACTAAATTCAAACATTTTCCGAGAGGGATATGGATTTCTGTGAAATATCGTTCTCTAAGCCTTTAGTAAGTATAAAATATTAAATATTCTGAGTGAGCAGTTAAATGTGTTCTGGGAATTGGAGATGTGGCCACTTCTCTAATTTTTAAATTTACCTTGTTTTATTTAAACTACATTATTGTCCATCTTACGTGTATTTGTTACCAAATCTTATTGTGTACTCCGATTGCGATCAGTAATAAAAGTGAATTTAAGAGGTGTTTTGGGAGGGGAGAAAATCATGTAAAAATTTAAAAGTATTCCATTAATGCCTCAAAAATGCTGTCCTCTATGCTCCCTCCCGCATGAAGATGCAAAATCTTTCCTGAGGAAAATGTCTAAATTCAACATTGCTCAATAATTCAAAGCTTTCCAAAAAATTCGAAAAGAATTATTTTGATACATATGGATCAAAAGGAATTTTAGATAAATAACAAATTTAATAAATTGGATTCGACAAAATAAACTAATGTAGTATACTAAGCGTTAAATATATACAGATACAGATAGTGTAGATTGTATTAAAATAAGAAAATAATTTTGGAAAATAACACTGTGAAATAACAGGTTTCACAAATATTTCAATATATATATATATATATATATTTCACATTATGAAATGAAAATTCGAAAATACTATATATATGATGTATAAATGAAAATACTATACATATATATATTACTTAATGGTCGGAAAGGCAATAACATTTTTTAGTCATATAAGCTTTTCTTTTTCGAATATAGTTTTTTTTTTCGATTATTTTCTTTTTTCTCCCATAGGGCAGTTGCAATTGACGTCACGCTGGAGGTAAAAGACTAAAATACGCAGTCTTGATTGGTTGAACTACCCTTACCTCCACTTGAATACAATGGTTTATCAGCTGATTGCAACTTCCCTATAGAGAGCTCGCTTACCAGTGGCAATCATGTGTAATCGAACTTCTGATCATTTCATGTTGACTGGGGGAAGACACCCGAGTTTGCATCCAATGCTGTTACGGCATCTGACAGCTATTTATGTGGGTGATTAACCTTTCAGTGTTCGCGGGGACAGACGCCAGGGATATTTCTTATTTTAATCTATATCTTTTACTTCAATATGTCCTTTGCATTTATAAATTTGAATTGAATCACCTAAATGTATATCAGTACAGCAAAGATATACCTAGCATCTCTCAGCACAGATGTACAAATAACTATCTACCTTGCTTATTCCTACATCCCTGCCGGTCAGACGCCGCGCGAGCATTGCAAGTTTAAATAAAATCAATTACATATTTACAGGACATGTATGTGTCATCCCGCCATGGACATATGTATGTCCTGGTGCGAATAGAATATTCTATTTTAACCACTATTTTAAGAAAGTAAATTTTGTAGTATTTTTCTCTTGCATGTGTTATTGTCAAAGTGTATGTGAAAGATTTTTGTTTTAAAAAAGTGGTGCAGGATAGATTTAAAAAATAGTCGCAAGTATTTGAGAATAAGGTAATATGAAATGTCTAACGAACAAAATGTCCCCCGGACTATAAGGATTATTCAATTTTTGTGATTATACAAAGAATATCACAAAAAGTGTGAAAATAAATAATCAAACACATGAAATAATTGTTTATCTAACTTTATTATTATTCAGCATTACATACGTAAATGAAACTAAAAAGAATCCAGCCACTCTAAATTTTTAACGAAAATATATTTTATTTTTCCAATGCAATAAATGAAAAGAGAATTTAAATGATCATTCATATTACAAGATTAGTTGGTTAATCAAGAAGTCATTCACTATCTTTAAGAGCCCACAATAGTCACAGAAAAATTACTCAAAAAGACCCGGATGACCATGTAAAGTCTATGGGAGCGTTCTTTTCTAATTTCTCGCTCAAATTTTAATATTTTTGCATGATTTTTTTGCACAAGATAACTGAGGGCAATCCACAACCGGGCTAGTTTTTACTTTTTCGATTTTGGTTATATATTTTTTATATTACGATAGTTTCAGTTTCAGAACCGGTTTAAACCGGTTTCGAAAGTTAAAGTAATTTTTTAAAGAAAATCTGAAACAAAAATTGAAAAAGTAAAAACTAGCCCGGTTGAGGATTGCCCTCAGCTATCTTGTGCAAAAAAATCATGCAAAAATATTAAAATTTGAGCGAGATATTCGAAAAGAACGCTTCCATAGACTTTACATGACCATCCGGGTCTTTTTGAGTAATTTTTCTGTGACTATTGTGGGCTCTTAAGGTTAGGCGTTGGGTTAGCTAAGGTATTTTAGGTTGTTGAGCGATCCGTGAAAACGCACCTTTAGGAAATCCTCCAGAATTATTGCCCTCTAATTTATAAAGGTATTCTGATGAATTAAGACTTCCTTGCATGTGTCTTTTCTACCTTGTTTCTAATTTCAGCGCCCTCTAGATAATCGTTTTTT
This sequence comes from Maratus speculifer, assembly GCA_964019185.1. Taxonomy (NCBI): domain Eukaryota; kingdom Metazoa; phylum Arthropoda; class Arachnida; order Araneae; family Salticidae; genus Maratus; species Maratus speculifer. The sequence goes on from OZ025292.1 coordinate 221,641,218, forward strand.
TCTCAAATCTACAGTGGATGCTACTACAACTACAGCTGCTACCAACAGCCCTTTAAAAATCGAAATTTTTTTTTCTACATGGCAACAAAAATGCGAGGCGGGGTGATTGTTTACAAAAAAAGCCGTGCAAAAAAATGTAGCTTGGCAGCGTCTCTGCTATATAGGTGTCGCATGAAACATGTCGTCTACTTAACTTTCGATACAGTTTCGGATCTATTCAAGCTCTTGTCAAAAACATATTCAAGCAAAAAAAACTGTGCATTTTTATGTGCTAAAAATTTAACTCTAGTTTATTTTGCGCATCCAGTTTAATATTGCTCTGTTAAAAAGAAATCTATCTGCAGTGCGGATAGATAATCATTACAGGAAACCACTTTATATGTAAGCACTAAACAAAAACTATTTTCTTTTAGAAGTAATGATTGCAAAAGATTATTATGAGTAAATATTTTGTTTTTTAAAATTTATGATATATTTCCTTTTTTTTAGAAAAATATGTATGCTTTATGTAAGTGTGTATCAGATTTTTTTTAAACGCCTGAGTCATATTTTAACCATATCGTCTGCTTTGTAGTAATATTGTAATTGTTTATAAAACATAAAATTGTTTTAATAAATAACAGATTTGATATGATAACTTAAAACCACTGGTTGTTTCATTTGTAAGATATGTTGAAATTTTTTTTCTGTAGTTGACAGATGCACAGTTTTTATTATTTACGTGTTTTAAAACATTTCATTTGTTCAAAGTAAAACGAGCATTTTCCAAAATAAATCATTGATTGTAAACGCATTAAAAGTAAAATTAAAATCCCTTTCTGAAATAATTAAGAATTTTGTTGTTTTTATATATTGCATTCCTAATCCATATTATTTTGTCTGAACAATTTTACATCAAATGGTGATTAAAAAAAAAAATAATAATGTTTCACTAATTATTATTACTTTGTCTGAAAATTAAAAGTAGCAAAAATCTTTTTATGTGAAAACATATTTCCATTATTTTAGTTCTCAAGTTAATATTGCTAGAGATCTATGAGTATTTCTTAGCATTTAGTGCTCTTTATTGCATATGCTTGTTTTATAATTTGTAAATTTTGGATTCATTATAAAATTCTTCCAAAATCCAATATGCCAAGAAAATGCTTTACTGTATTATATTTTCTTTTAAAAAAGTACCACACTTATTATTTATTTACTTTCATAAAAATAATGTAATGCTCTTGAAAATCTATATCAATGTGCAACAATAAAGGTCATTTTGATAAGGTTGCCTTCATATATTTTTTGGTCATGTAGCAACTAGGAAGGTTAAAAAAAAAAGCATTTTTTAAAAGATTGATATTAATTTTTCATGAATGGATTTTACATTACAAAAACCAACAACAAAAGAGACAATCTTTAAAACTATCATTAAAATCTAAAATGGCTTCTTTCTGACACATTTATGATTATTTTATTTGAAATTTATAAAATTTACAGCTCTTCTTCCTCAGACACAAGAATTTGGTACTTTTCCAGCATAGAAGCTTTGGTGATAGAAGGAAATTTGGTAACATACTCTAGCAATCTATTCATTACTTCATGTATACAAGCAATCTTTTCAGTGTTTATACAATTTATCTATTTTTAAAATACAAACAAAAATATTTTGTTTATAAAAAACCATAAAAATGTTCAGATATGAATGAAATAATGTTGACGACTGACGTTTGAACAAAAGGACTGTTGGGTGGGACAAATTTGATTTTTTTTACACTGCTAATTGATAAATTTTGCAATGTTTTCCCACAACCAAATATTTAGATTTACAGCGTTTCCTTGGCTTGACTAACAAATTTTACAATTTTTTTTTCCTGTGACTGATTGTTAATATTCACAACTGATTGATAAATTTTTCATCTTACAATTGACAGGAGACAGATCGACAAAAATTAGTGTTATTTTTCTCATTACCCAATTGAAAAATTTCTCAATTTCTAAGCCAGACAGACTGGCAAATTTTGAGATTTCTTCAGGCAATTGATAAGACTAATTTTATACTTTTTCCCATAGCCAATCGACAAATTTCACTTTTTTTCCCACTTAGTCAAAAAACAAATTTCCTGATTTTTTATTATTATTATTATTTTTTATATTGAAATTTGTGAATTTTTTTGTGATTGACAAATTTCGTGAAAGGGAAAATATATATATATGTGTGAAAAAGAACATATCTGCAGCAGGGCTACTGGGTGCATAAAATAGCTTAAAAGGTCCTGCTGGGTGCTGTGAATTTAGCCTAGAGACAACACTAATGTAATGTTTACATAAATTCATGCATAAACAAACATAAAGGTTTGTAATACCCAGTTTGCACTAGAATATTTAAGATATCTCAGCCCACTGATCTGTCTCAGAGAGTTCCATTAATTCTCTTAGCGAGTTTTAATTTGCTTCGGCTAGTTACAGGAACTACTATTCACTCTTGTTGACTCTAAAGCTTTGCTTTTACTGGTTGGCTGATGTGGCCATTTTTACTTTAAGCACATGAATATACTTTACATTTATTCTGATCAGTGGCGTAGCTAAGGGGGGGGCAAGGGGGGCATCCGCTCCGTGTGCCGAGACCTAGGGGCGCCAAATTGAGAGAAATTGTTATATATCTATATTGGGGTGGGGGCGCAAAATTTCTTGCTCTCCCTGGGCGCCAAAAAATATAGCTACGCCACTGATTCTGATCACGGATACAGTGACATTTGCTGAAATATCATGGGTAAGTTTTTTGATATGAACAGGCATCTAAATCCGATAGCCTGTTGGAATTAGATTCCAGCAACCACTTCAAAAATGTTGATCTAAGATACCTTATATTTCCAGTGCGAACAGGGTATTAGGTTTGTTTTCATAATTGTTTTATGTCATTTCACAATCTAGTTCACTGAAGTACAAATTGCACAATGCCTTTGAAAAAACCAAGATCCATGTAATGAAAAAGTATCACAAATCAAATTGTCTTTTTCATTTTCTATGCAGGAAAGGACATTTTAGAAAATGCTCTAAAAATTGATTTACAAGATGCAATAATCCAGGAAAGTTCATCGTTATGAAACAAACAGTTATAGTTAAAGGTTAACCTCATTTACAAAAAAATAAAAAATGCATTTCAATATTCATGCATTTAAATAGTAATGTCTGCAAATTTCATGTATTTATGCAAAAAAGATGCATTCATGAGTGTTACAGAAGGTTTTGTGTTGTTGAGTGAAAGGAAAGAAAAAACTAAAATATCCTTATTTTCCATATTATCTACTTTCTGACACATTCATCAAACATTTTCATCTGTAAATGCATAAAATTTGCATGCATTTTTATTGCAATATCTAGAAATTAAATGACAGTTTATGTCTTTCTTTAAATGCAAAGAATCTCTCAGAAAATGTTTTTAAATTTGATGTAACACATTGAGTGCCATGGTGACTGAAACTGAAGCTAAAAAAAATTATGTTTTAAATAATTACTAAGAAAGTATAATCCTGTAATAAATAAAAGTTAAGTAAGTTTTCAGCAATTACTTAAAACAATACATATATTTTTAGTTTTAGATCGTATTTTAGATTTAGACTGTCAGTCTGTAAAAGATGCATTCTAAATGGAAAGCTTGGTGTCAGTCACCAGTGACAGATGTGGCACCCAATGTGTTAAGCCCCCCCCCCCCAAAAAAAAAAAAAAAAAAAATTCAGTTACATTCTGTGCACTGGACATTATATTTTGTAACTTGGGAAGTCTAGGTTCGAACCATTGGTAGAGTAGATGCGCTAGAGGTTTACCTAATCTTAGAATTTCATCCATGAACTCGATGAGGTGATTGTCTGTGCTGCCGCCTCTTGGTCTATTGGCAATGTTGAATTCAAATACTTTCTCCCAGATTTCTGTGTCTTTGGGGGGGGGGGGGCAATATACTAGAATTCCAGTGGAGAAATTTCACTTTTTGATTGTTGAAAACATAAAATCTCAAATCTTCTTTGGAGGACATCTCATTGTTCTTGAAAAGAATGTCTCCCTCTTGCGCCACCTTCTGAATTCAATACTGCAGCTAGGGACACTATTGGTTGTGCAGATTTTAGAATTTGTAGATTTTCAGTCATTGCTTTGTTTACATTTTAAAATTATAATTTGAATGTAATAATGCAGTTGAAATTATAATAAATTCTTACTGATTATTTTAAAAATGATTAAATTATTAAACCTCTACTTTTAAAAAATAGCCAGGAAATGTGTCAAACTTTTTTGTTGTTGAGAAATGAGTTTAAGAATCATCAAGAAGTACATTTCCAAAGATTGTGTTAACATAAGTTCTTGATCGCTATTAATACTTTTACAAATCATGTTGTCTGCCTTACACATCTTGAGAACAATTGAGTCTAGTTCCAGACTGGCTCGAATATATGTAGAAAATCAATGCAAGCCTGGTATCAGCCTGTCATGAGTCTGCTAAAAAAATATTTAGCTCAGGTTGGACACAATGTAACTGTCTAATGCCAATCTCTACACTGTACAAGTTACATTTCTGTATTGATGTTGTCAAACTAGTATAGTCTTGTGCATTTACTTTTTTTGCTTGCCTGGCTCGTTAGAAAATTCAGAACCATTCTGCCAAGTACGGATCTCAGGCCAGGTCCGTGCAGGCTTCTAGAATTTCATGTTAATTCTCTTCAAAATGATAAAATAGACTTTTTATTTCAGGTTTAGTTTTGTTTTAATAATCAAAAGAGCTTGATTAATATCTAAATATATTTGGTAAAAAGGTGATTACCAGTAATAACAATATCTTGATTTATTAAAGAAAAAAATCTATATATTTTTGTGAAAAACCACGAGTTTATTCCTATTTTTGAAAATTGCTTTACAAAATATATACAGAATGATATAAAACTAAAATATTATGTAATTTTTTCTTTGCATCTGAACTGAAAATTTCATTGTTTACATCTGTGATCAGGGATGTCATGGAAGATATACGAATGTATACTTTCTGGTTTCTTTTAAAGCTATCGTTCAGTTAAAAATAAAAATGCTTATTCTCAATAGATGGCGCGGACTTTCACACTTCTCGACGGGGGGTGGAGCGATAACTTTCAAGTTTTGGTAATCCTACTTTTTTGTTAACTAGCGATTTTTTATAGATGACCCCTCTCTTTCCCTTGCAGTGTAGGAGAAAAGCGGTGGGTCCGGCTGATCTTTATCTGGTGCGAAGAAACGAAGAAAGGGATCTTCATGTTCACACCGACTATAGTCAGTTTATTTTTTCTTATGATCTGCATGGCAGATTCGAATGTAATAGTGATATTGTCATTGTATAGTTCTGAAAGCAGTCTTTTGAAATTTACCTTTGTTTAGTAAACTACAAAGACATAATTTTAAAACACATTATTTAATCGTTATATTTCCTAATTATGATATTTTTAATAGTTACTTTGCATTTTTTTTCTAAACTATATTAGTTTCTCTAATGTATTGGATTGCTTGAGGACACATAGGTTTAAATATGATGTAAAATTACTGTATATGATACAGCAATCGAAAAAAAAAATTGTATATACCATTCAATTGTAATCTCTTATTTATGTAAGCAGGGCCGGTGCTAGACATTTTGCCGCCCCTATGACACTATTTTTTTCTTTTTACCACTACTCAAACTTTTCAAAAAAATAAGTATAAAAGTAAAGTAAAAGTAAATAAGTATATTAGTATAATAACTATAATTTATTTACATACATATAAAATGCATTATAAAGTATGTTTATATTTAACGAATTTAAAATTATTAAACTGTTTTATTTATTTTATTTTTGCATCTTTTTAAAAATAACAACAGCTACTTAAAATTAAATTAATAAATAATATTATACTAGTATATAAAAAAAAGGCCAGAAAGTCTCATATAAATAATAACAGTAATACTTCAAAATCTCTTTTACCTTGTTTTTCATTTCGACAGTGGCATCCCCCCCCCCCAAATCCAATGACGCAAATTCCCCCCCCCCCCAAAAAAAAAAAAAAAATTCATACGTTAACATTGACCCCCACTTCCCTTAATAGAATATCTATTGTAAAATATATTCTACTTATAATCTACTATACATTCAAAAGATACCGAGTTGAGCATAATGGAATGAGTTCATATTGCCCTTATCTAGAATTTAGAGAAAGAAAACACAGGAACATTGCAGAAAATTCAGTGTTGAAATAATTTAAAAGTGATATTAAAAGAATCAAGATTTACAAAAGATAGCGAGTTGAGTATAGCAGAATGAGTTCTTGTTGTCCTTATCTAGAATTTAAAAAAAGAAAACACAGGAGCATTTCTGGAAATCAAATGTTAAAAAATTTAAAAGTGATATTAAAAAAATCAAGATTTTTTTTTTAACAGTAAAAGAAAAGAAAATATTAAGAACTTAAAAATCCTCCCCAAAATGTACTTTTTCTCAAATTCCCCCCCAAAACTAAATTATATGACGCATCTTGCGTCACCAAACCCCTCTCTGGGCACCCCTGCATTTCGAAAAATCAAGCATGTTATGGATATTAGAAAAAAAAATTGTTACAATAGGTAAAGAGTGTTTTAAAAATAAATATTACTGAGACAAAATATGTTAAACATTTAAAATAAATCACTTTGCGTATAATATTTGTGTATGAATTTCAAACAGAAAAAGAAAAATAATTTAGTATAACAAGTTATTTATCTTTTGAAAATTGCATATACAACACAAAATCGCTTATTAATAATATTAATAAGAAAACAGCTACTAAAAATAAGACAAAAATTTAGAGAAGAGAGTAATTTCTCTTTATTTAGCTTCGACGAAATCACACATTATCATGTCAAAATCAATATTATAAAATGAAAAAATATAAATAAATAAATAAATAAATTTAGCACAAACTTCGCAATATATTATTGGTATTAAATAGAAAAATGATGATAGACAGAGAAATTTACCTAATCATTTCAAATGAAACACTAACAATTAAAACATTAAAAATATTTTCAAACACACAACTATCGACAATAAAATATTTAATTCAATAATAAATTCACCTTGATTCTTTTTTTTTCTTTGTGAAAATCGTTTGCTATATCACGCTAATCAATATAGAAAACAATTAGATTTTCATTTACTAAAATAATTTAATCACAGCCAACCTGATGGTCACTGAGTTTCCGGGCACCTAAAAAAATTGCACAAAACGCAAAATCGCAAGAAAAATAGAAAAAAAAAAAATATCGATCTATAAGTTTCTATTAAACGTTATAGAAAATATAACAAAATGTACTATATTGGATTGGAAGATTGAAACTGAATTTCTTTTACTAATGCAAAAAAAATCACAGCAAATCGCGAAAGAAAATAAAAGGGGGAGGGGTGCTAAAAATAGTATATAAAGAATTGTTAAAATTTCAAAAATTGCAGACAGTAAAATTTATTTAAGATTGAAAAAGAATTTCTTTTGTAAAGTCAAAAAACTGCCACAGAGCCCCCCCCCCCCTACAAAAAAAAAAAAAAAAAAAAAAAAAAAAAAAATCATAAAAAATTTACAAAATTTGAAGTTTGCTCAGCGAATTTCGATTAAATTTAGCTGAAACGAGGACAAATTTTAGTACATTAGATTAAAAGTTTATAACCGGATTCTTTTTTAATAACGTTAAAAAATTTCTTCGAAACTAAACCAAAAAAACAAAAAAAAAAAAAAAAGTGAAGGTTGCTAAAGATTAAAAAATTGCAGAAAAACAAAATTTATTACAGTGCTTTAACCTATTCTAAAAGGAATTTTTTCACAAATAAATGCACAGTTGAAGTTAATAATAAAATTCTGTTACGAATGTCAAAAACTCATGTTGAAAATTGCATTAAAAGTTGCGAAAAAATCAAAAATTGCGGATAAATAAATTTAATGTATTACGCTGAAAATCGATACAAAGTTTTATAAAATTTACAACAAAATTTCATATAATTAAGCTAAAATTTAAAAAAAAGAGCTTGTGTAACGAATGTCAAAAACTTGCAGCAGAACGCAAAAGAAAAAAATAAATAACAATCACTAACAATCGTATTGAAAATGTCATTTAAAATAACTAAATATTCAAAAATCGCAGAGGATAAATTTTAATACATTTAGCTAAATTTTTTAACGTAGAATTCCTTTCAAGAAAGTCAAACAAGTAGGTAAATGTGATATCAGATCGCACTGGGGGGTTCGTCTAATATCTCTTTCAAAAAACTTTATCCTTATTCTTACTATGTGTTATAAAGTTTAAAGCGATTGATTCTTTAGGTTTCCCAAACTTAATAAAATTCAGAAAATAACCCGTAGTCGGACAACCCTCTCCTTCCCCTGAATTTTTCCAGCGAATGAAATAACATCCACATGCGGAAGTACCACAGTATTGTAAAATCAATAATTTAAAAAAATTGTACTGCGATTATCAAATCCTAATAATAATAATAATAATAATACATCGCCTCACATGGTTTGCCGTTCCAAAAAATACAATTCTGGATTTGGTTTGAAGGAGGATTTCTTTTGAGACTTATAGCAACTGAGCTGTTGTCTCAAATGATCCAAAACTTGAGAAAAGACAAATATGATTGAGAATGAAGATAAGACAATTCTGGAATTAATTACCAAAATGAAAACAAATACACGTTTGTTACGTGATTTATTCAATCCATTAATTTATGCTAAATACATAATAATTTTTATATCTATTTAAACTTTGACAACAATTAGAAGACAAATAAATAAATAAAACAGATGATATTAAAATAAATATTCTAATTAAAATAATAGTCTTTTTCAAACTTTTATGATTTGTTGTGTTACAAGAGGTATTCAGCGGTAAGTATACAAAATTTGAATGCTCTGACTTGTATAGAATTTGTGTACGGACTCTGTGACAGACAGACAGAGGACAAGGACGAATAGGGTTTCGTCAAGTGAACGAAACCCTAAAAATCGCCGCAAAACTCGGAAAAACGATAAAGGTCATTTAAAAATAGTTTTAAAAAAATACAGAACAAAATTGAATATATTTTCCTAGAAGACAGTAACCGGAAAAAAAAAAAAAAACGCGAAAAAAATGTTTAAATAAAAAATTAAATTTTTTAAATAGCAGCTGATAAAATTCACTATATTAGGGTAAAAGTTTGAAACCAAACTAATCTTACAAATGGAAAAAAAAAAAAAAAAAAAAAAAAAAAAAAAAAAAAAAATGGCGAAATGACAGAAAAATTCCAAAAATTGATCTATGTAATTAAACTTTATTTAATTTTTTTTATATTAATCTTAAACGTTAGAATACATTTCCTTTTACTGATGTCGAAAAATCGAGAAAGGAAATAAAAAAAACCTTTCAAAAAATCCCAGTGGATAAAATTTATTACAATGAGACGTATAGCATTCTAACAAAAATTCACTGCCGAATGTGTATACATATATACATGTATGTAAAATCGGTACAAAAGGCAAAATTATGCAAAATTTTGCTTTGAAAACCGCGGAGACAAAATTTAATATGTTAGTCTGAAACAGAATCCTTTTATGAATGTCCAAATATCAACACAAAAAGGACAAAAAACTGCAAAAATTTCTAAAACCATGATGTACAAAATGCACTAATGTCCAAATATCAACACAAAAAGGACAAAAAACTGCAAAAATTTCTAAAACCATGATGTACAAAATGTACTATATTCGACTAAAAGTTTAAAACGTTTCTTTCCAATATTAAAAACTGCAGCAGAATGGAAAAAATCCACTAAAAATGGTATCAAAAATCTCCCTAAAAATCGTTACAAATTAAAAAATTAAAAAGGCTAGTTTTGTCCCTGAAATACGTAATTTGCTGCTACCAATATATAGAAGGTGGCAAATACAATTAAATCCATGGGAAACATTTAAATAATCGGGGCAAATCTACGTTTTTCACGGTTTTAAAGAAAATTGAAGAAATTGTCCTATTTTTCAAATGATGGCATATACTGAGTTTTCTATTGAGTGTACAAAAAAATTGTAAATATGAAAGTTTTAAACAAATAATATGCCACGACAACGAGTCTAGAAATATTTAAAAAAATAAATAAAATAAAATAAAATTTTTGTTGTTTACCCAAAATTTAGCCTTGAGAAATTTTGTTGCCAAATAATATGCCACAACAATGGGTATTGAAATATTAAAAAAAAAAAAAACTTGTGTTGTTCACACAAACTTTAGCTTTCAGAAATTTTGTTGGAAAACTTGGTTTTTCCAGCTTGGCATTATTATAAACAAATGAAAAAGAAATCTTCTACCCGATTTTTGGAGATGTAAAATGTTTATTTTCCCTGGACTGCATACAACAACCGTAAAATCTTTGAAAATGAAATCTCTATATACGGATTCAGGGATGATGCCAAAATGCATGTTTTGCATGGGTGCAACAAAGGAAGGTTTTGGTCCTGAAACACATAATTTACTACTACCAATATATAAAGTATTCTTTTAAACAAGGCTGTGGCACCAAGTTTCGAGATATTAAAAAAAAAAGAAAAAGAAAGAAAAAAAGGTATTTCTTTTTGGGAGGGGGGGAGGGGAGGTTGGCCATCAAAAATTTTCCTCAAGAATTTATTGGAAAACTTTTTTCCCATGTTAGTATCAATATAAATATATAAATAAGTAAACTCTTCTGCCCGTTTTTTTTTTTTTTTTTTTTTTTTTTTTTTAAAGATAGCCGGATTTTCATGGTATACGTTTCCCTTTGACAGAAAAGTCTGCCAAAGTTAGTGTTTTGAGCTGAATTTCAAGACGCAACAGTGCCGGAGAGGAATAAACTGCCGCCCTGAGACAAAAATTTAGTGTAACTCAAGATATAATTTATATATTGGAAAATGATGAAAAAAAAATCCGATTACACAGTAGTTTAATAATTATCCCTGCAAGTATCATGCTTTTAAGTTTAAAAATGAGTAAGGAATTTTCACGTTAGATTTTTTTTCTTTTGAGAATTAGTTTAAATTTTAAAAAATCTAATTTAAAAAAAAAAGTCTTATGTGCACGTTTTCTCGTAACTTGCTTGTAAAATATCTTTTGCCTATGCAGTTTTTGTAAGAAGGATGAGCAAGTTCAAAATAATAACAGTAAATTATAGTTCCATGCTTAAGCAGTAAGTATTGAAAAAGATCTTTTTAAATAAATATTTCAATTTTAATTTCGTTTCAATTTTTTTTAACAGAAATGGAACCATAAAATTCTTAATCTAAATTTCTGATGTAATCACTAGGCCGAAAATTATTCGGAAATTTTACGCAATTTTTTGCTATCTATTCATTTGCAGACATCGAACCATTTTGTTATATTATTATAAAACATTTCTGTCATTTATTCGAATAATGAATACATAGTAGATGCCTGTAGGCTTGGGGGGACAAAATGAAGGTGAACATTCAAACGTGCCAGGTCGGCAGAATTTGGACAATTTTTTCAAAGGCCGGAAAAAAATAAATAAATGGGCCAGTCGAGCCGGGCTAGTTAAAGCTTGTTTTCTGATATAAATATTTCGTTGAATTTGATAATATATAAATGCATCGATTCGTATTTAATTAGAATAACTCAGAGTGCATTCGATCTGTCTGAGCTCACTAAAGATGAAGAAATTTCAAAATATTTTGAGGATACATTGGTGTTTAATAACGAAATACAGTCGAGTCTCTATATAACGAAATCCATCTTTCCAGTAAAAAATTCGTTATATAAAGAAATTAGATGTATAGAGAATGATGTTAAAAATCGTATTTAGTGTGTGAAATTTGAACAAACATTATTTTTGATTTTTTGAATTAAAAATGTGAAATGTTTAAAAGTAAATATTAATCTAACATTTTATTTCTTAATTATTTAAGCTGTTTCAAAAATGAAAGCAGATATTTGTATGAAAGCTCAGTGAAAATCAAATAAGGAAGACTTGCATCAATTTCAGACTAAGAAATCTGTAATTTTTTGTTGTTTTGATTTTAAAGTTGTTACGTTCTCAAAGAAAAAAAAAGGCTCAAATTTTAGCAAGGAATGAAAAATTGTAGTTAACATTTCTCTCCATTTGAAGGCCTCTCTTATCATTGATTCTTCTCTTACATGTGTATCAATCCAATTGACACTGTTTTGAGAAGGATGTTGGAAAGGTGTGTGGGAGGTAGGATGAATTCGTTGGATTTAAAGAACAAGGAGAGATGTAATTAAAAAAAACCAAACAACAAACAAACAAACAAAAAAAAAAAAAAAAAAAAAAAACTCAGCACTGACGATAAATCAAAAATAAGTGATGGAAAATTGATTCCATATGATTTCGAAGCTTTTTAAAACTCAATAAATTAAGATCAATTGATGAAAAAATTCGTTATATGGAGATAGATATTTCGCTATATAGAGACTGTTTTTAATGAAATCATGCAGAAAGGGGACCGTTCCTACTAAAAATTCATTATATAGAGAAATTCGATGTATGGAGTTGCGTTATAGAGAGACTCGACTGTACGTGTCGATCTATCAGAGTGTGAACAAAAAGGGCTTGCTAGAGGTTTTATAACATGTCGAGAGCGTGTTTTTACAGAAAACTTACTCGATGCCCCTCCGTATGCTAAATGAAAAATAAAACTATCAGCCCTTGGGCAAACAATTCCTTCTTTTTCTTGGATAAAAATCATAAGAAAAATGGACTCTATATATCTATGAATTTTATATTTGTTTACACAGAACTAAGAAAAATTGTTTTCAAAATCTGAAAATTAATAATAGTAATAATAATAATATGCAATATTTTATTTTTGCTTATTTAATATAACTTTATATTATGAAATTATCTTATAGCTCTAATCCAATCATTGAATTTAAATTTAGTATAAAAGCATTTACAAATTCAAAAGTTAAAATTTATCATTTTTTATTGTAGATGTGTCACAATTGTCTTACGATTTAATATCTATTATTATTATTATCATTCCTTATTTTTTAAAGAATAAATTTTATGATATAAATGTCAACATGCATTGGTCGTTTTGCCAAAACGTATAACAACGAATTTTATATTTGTCTACAGAATTAAAAAAGGTTATTTACAAAGCCTAAAAACTAACAATAATAATAATAGTAGGCAGCAATATATTTTTGCTTATTTTATATACTTTGTATTATGAAATTAACTTATAGCAAGTATAATTTTCCCTCATTGAATTTAAATTTAGTTTAAAAAAGTCATTTACAATTCAAAAGTAAAAAATGATCATTTTTTTATGCTAGAAGTTTTGCAATTATCTTATGATTTAGTATCTAATATTATTATTTTTTCATCTTTTTTTTTTTTTTTTTTTTTTTTCCGAGGAGAAATTTTATGACACAAATGTCAACATGCATAACCATTTTGCTAAAATGTAGAACAATGAATTTCACATTTATCTACAGAATTAATAAAGTTGTTTACAAAGCCTAAAAATTAACAACAACAATAATAATAACATAATCAAAATCAAGAAAATATATTTTTTCTTTTAAATTTGTACTTGTAAAGGCTTTAATTTTTTTTAAGTTCAATGTTTAGAAATAAATTATTATATTTCTATGTAGAGGGTAAAGTTTATATTAAAATAACCTGTATTTTACTTTTAAATATTTAATTTTCATAATAAAATGTCTCTTGTCTTCTTTTTTCTTTTCTTTTTTTTTATATTGGGTGCACACCAATTTTATTTTTAATCCGCTTGCATCCTAAATAAACATTAATGTTTAGTTGAATACCGCATTTTCAGCGCAAAATTAAACCGAAGTCAAAAATCACTTTCCATGCATTTCCTTGCTGATTTCATAATGCAATTAATGCAATCAATTCAATTTTTGCAATGCAATCCATTGATTCAAAATACGAAAAGAATCATTCAAAGTTTAATTAACTTATTAATCTTTTTGAAAAGTTTAACTTTTCGTACAAAATTTGATCCATTGAACTGAAAAACGACTAAATAAATATACTGAAAACCTCGACTTTTTTATCTCTCACAAGTTTCTGAAATTACGCTAGGAAAACCATTCTACGCTTATCAGCTAGAGAGAGGGAGTAGTAGGGTGCAGTGGTGTAGTCAAGGGGGGACGCAGGGGGACGGCGTCCCCCCACTTTTTTATTTTCTTTCAAGCGTCCCCTTACTTTTTTTTCCCAAGGGGGACGCTAAAGACTCGAGGGGACGCAGATTTTCCTGATTCATTAAATGATTTAAAAAAAAAAAGATTAATAATTTTGTAAAATATAGATTTGATGTTTTAAGCCATTTTAGTTTTCTTTAACAACGGCACTCAAAAAAAAAAAAAAAAAAAAAAAAAAAAAAATTGAAGGAAATTGGAAAGAAAGATGTTCACTTGCTGTTTCATAATAATTACCAATAGTGAAATTAGTTAACATTAACATTAACATTAGTTAACATTAACGTTAACATTAGTTTTTTCAAAGGCATACATTAATTTTACTTGGAAGTCTACTATCGCCTTCCTGTTTCTAACAGAAAGATCACACAAGCTCCCGAAAAAGATCTTTGACACACTGCAGTCTCAGTTTAAAAAATATCCAGATGTTCGAGCTTCGAAAGCCTGGTCATCTTTTACTCACACGACAATTAACAACAGCATGGTTCCATTAGTCAATAAATAAGTCTTTAAAGACATTCAGGGTGATTGTCATAGCTGTCACATAGCGTTAGTTAGGGGTCATCAATTGGCCGGTTGACCGGTATATGGCGTCTGAAGTGGTGAAGGCTGCGAGCATACACAACTATTTTTTGCGGTTAGAAGTCGGCATGTTTTATATTCGCAGGCGGCGTATTTGATATATAATGACTTTTCCAGCTCAACTTCAATCATAGTGTGAGAGAGGGATCTTTCCCTTAGGTAGGTTTGAGATAGTTGTCTCCTGAACTATTGTAATATCCCCGTTTGCTATCATCAGTAAATCGCAGAAGGAAGAAGAAGAAAGGATTTCCTGGAATTCAGTTGAACTTGAGCAAAATACACGTGTACTCGGAGCCTAATGCAGACTAAATCAATAAAAGGACATCAATGCGGACCGAAAACTTCTGATACTGTTCAATGAAGTAATCCCTCAGAATCATTATCCTCCCTTCTCCCGTTCATATTGACAATTATTTCTTAAGATACAAGCATTGGACTAAAATCCAGCGAGTATCTATGAGATGTCTCTTTTTTTTCTAGCCATAAATATTTTATATCATAATTTTGATTAATAATGAAACGATTTAGCCAGCCAAAATTGAAAAGTTTTACAATTTCTTCCAAACGTTGTTGTGCAGGAACAGATGCGAAGTCACCGACTGCAATTGCAGATCAAAAGTCCGATCCAACAGATTTTTAAGTAGGGGGAACTGGGGGACATGGATACAGTTTTTTTCTAAAAAATTTTTCGGTGTCCAAAAAACTGAAATTTCAAGTTATTTTTCCATGTGGTGCCAGCAAAACTTCTGTAGTGTGTTATAAAAATGTACAACTGTTGTTTTATATATTATTTTTGCATGTAATTAAAAAAAAGTCATTTGTATCAATGTGCCTCATCCCCGGGGCAGATTGATGCAACTCATGGGGCACTTTGATACGTCTGAGAAAAATGGAGACAAAACAACACCAATGCATATTTTTCATAAAAAATAGTTAGCAAACCATTTTATATTTATTTATAAAAATTCAAATCATCACAATTTATTTGTAAGTAGTATTAAAGCAATCAAAATTAAATGTACAATGACTTGATGTTCTGTCTGTTTGTTCCTTGTCTGATTGTTGGCTGCGGTAACATTGTCATATCTGGCACTTCAACCCCAGCATTATCTTCTTTCTTAGGGAAGATGAAAAAATTACCAGGTTTTTTATTTATAAATCGGTTTATAAACAAAAAATAAAAGATATTTATATACAAAATTCTGTTTATAATATAATTATCCTTTGCTGTTCTGCAGCTTGTTTCTCTTACTTAACATTTCTCATCTCGAAAATACTTTTTACTCTGGGAAATCCATATAAATTCGAGATTTACCAGGCTGCCGTCCTTTTATTTTGTTAGTTCTACTAGCACTAGATGTTGGGAAATTCGTAGGTCTTCGTTTGCAAAAATATTATAAAATGTTCTAATATAAAAAAAATTACAGCTATTTCACTTCAATACAAACTAATATTAGAAATTTTTGGCGAAAAATAGTTGGATTAAGGAGTGTATGGTAAAAAAAGTAACAAAAGGTAAGGAAAAAATGAACTAGAAAACGATTTAGGTTGTATCAATGTACCCCGACATAGGCTGTATCAATGTACCCCATACAGCTATTTTGAATAAAATGAGTCACAAATCCAACACTTCATAATTTATCTAACAATAAAGAATGAGGAACTGATAAAGAGTAGCTTTACTTGCCAGGGAGAGTATTCTTTTCGGTTGAAAATACTGGAGCAGTTGTATAATACCATTTCAATTGTACAACTCAAATTTACTTTGGACCTACAAAAACAATAAATCACCCGTCCCATTTCATCAAACTATTGAATCATCCCAAGACTTTCTGTATGTAGTTGAGTGCACTAGCATCACCTTTTGGAGTTGTTGTGAAACTTCCTGTAATGACCCTGTGAACTGTAGAAGGGGTGTATCAATGTGCCCCAGTTCCCCCTATCTTTTGAGTTTTGATCAATAATGTCTTAAATTATTTGAAATATTTTGAATTTTTGATGATGGTTATATATTTGCCAAATATCAATAGGTTTTTGTTATAAAACTATGTTTTTTACTAAGCAAGATTTATTAAAAAAAGGCGGAAAACAAACATGAGCGTCATTAATGGTGGTTGAGCAGACTTGTCCCTCTAAATTTTAAAATTTAATTAACTACATTTTGGTTTTTCCTCAAAATTTTCAAAAAATAATGAAACTTGTTTTTCTCAGAGGATTTAAACTAACTGAACAGTATAAAAAAAAAAAAAAAAAAAGAATAACCAAGAATTATTCATGAGAGAATAATATTGTCTCCCTGAACCCTCGTAAAAGACTAATTTTAGTTCTGTTTCTCTTTTACATTTGCATACTTTTTTTTTCTAAACCCGAGATTAAAATAAATCAGATGTTCAGAAGAAAGGAAAAAAAAATAATAATAATAACCAGCTTCATTACTTTATTTTGTAAAAAAGCTAATGGAAATTTTATTTGGTGTTTTTAATATACATTTTATTTGTTATATTTCTACATACAGATTTTATTGAATTACTGCAATATTGCTTAAAAATGTCTGCAATTTCTATAAAGTTTACAGCACCCTAAAAATACAAAACTAAAATATAACGTTTTAAACTCGGATTGCCACAATGTCTATATATATTATTATGATTTATTACTATTTACTATAGAGATTCTTTAATGCAAATTAAGTATGTAGCACTTGTAGTTCGTTTACAGGTTATGTAGAACTATTTCATTAAATTATGCCATAGGGAAAGAAAACACTTTGCATTCTGTTTAGGTATGTTACATGGCTTCAAACATTGATATATATCACTGAAATGCATAACAATACGCTTAATATAGATTAAGGCTTGAGTAGCTTCTATTGTTCATTTACAGGGATATACAAAGAAATTAATTACATTGCATTACTCTCGGCAGTGGCGTACACAGGATTTTATTTCGGGGAGCAGGGGGGGGGGGACTTAAAATTCCATAATTTTCTGTATTTTACGAAACACAGTAATCCTTTTTGACATCAAATCCATAGCCACTGGAGGGGGTTGGAGCAGGAGGGAATCCGATTTTTCGGAAAATTAAAAAAAAATGGTCATTAGCCCAAAATTTTGGATTTGAGAAATTTATAATGATGCCTGACAAACGGTAGGTGAAAAAAATCAATTTCGTCAGTTGTTTGCAGAAAACAGCTCAAATTTTAAGTAAGAATCGCAGAAAAAAAACCAGTATATTGTAAAAGGGCCGCTGATAAAATGCGAATTTTGTCAAAGAGACATGAGAAAATGTGAATTTTTTCATAGGATCGCGAAAAAAGTCAGGTTTCGTCAAATGATCTTGTAGAAAACGCGAATTTCGTCAAACGATCGCGAAGGAAACGCAAATTTCGTCAAATAATTGCAGAAGAAACGCTAATTTTGCCCATTGACCGCTAAAAAATCACGAATTTCATCTAAAGGCTGCAGAGAAATTATGTATTTCGCCAAAGGGTCGCGGGAAAAATGCGAGTCTTGTCAAATCATCCCTAAAAACGTAAATATTGTACAAGGGACGCGGTGAAAGCGCGAATTTCGACAAAAGCTATAGAAAAAACAAGTATTTTGCCAAAGGCTGCGGCGAAAAAAGCTAAATTGTTCAAAACATTGCTTAAAAAAACACGAATTTCATGAATAGGTCTCGAAAAAACTCTAATTTAGTCAAAACATCGCAAAAATGTGTATTTCGTCAAAAGGCAGATAAAAAACAAATTTTCTCGACGGGCCGAGGTAAAAAAACATGCATTCTACCAAAACACCGTAAAAAACGCGAATTTTGTCAAAAGGCCGAGGAAGAAATGGGAATTCCATCCAAGGGTCGTGGAAAAAATACAGCGAGCTCTTCAGAAAACAGCACACGTACAACTATGTTTATTATTGTAGGTATGTTTTTAACCTGAAGTAATATGCTGGAGGAAGTAACTTTCCATTAACCTGGTCTGATTAACCCAACCTCAACTATTGGAAATCTGCACTTAACCAAAAATTCTTCTGAAATGAAAATTGAAAAACCCAAACTACACAAAAAATAAGTAGCATTGGGAAAACATTTTCCTTTCTTTCCTCTGCCATAAACTTTTAGAAAATTTGCTGCGAATTTCGATAACAGATCGCAAAAACATGAATTTTGTCCAAAAGTCGCAGAAAAAGTTTTAACAAAGAATCGTGAAAAAACGCGCATTTCAGTTAAGAACCACGAATAAACGTGTGATCTATCAAAGGCCACAGAAAAATGCTATTTCGTCTCAGGCCGAACAAAAAAAAAGTGAATAGCGTAAAGCATCGCAAAACAACGCGACTGGCATCAAAGACCGCGGTAAAAAAATCTAATTACGACAAAAGATAGCAAAAGAAAAACACTTTTCTGCTAAAGAGCCGCGGAGAAAAAGCGAATTAAGTTAAAACATCGCTAAAAAAAACACGAATTTCTTCAAAGGATAGACGAAAATGAAAATTTTGTCCAAAAGTTGCGGGAAAAAACGCGAATTTCGATAAATGTTAGCAAAAAAATTTCGCCAAAGAGCCATGGAGCAAAAGCAAATTTAGTCAAAGCATCCCGAAAAAAATGCGAATGTCTACAAAGAAATGCGGGGAAAACGCAAATTTCGTCAAAGGATCACACAAAGCGCGAATTTTTTCAAAGGATTGCGGGAATATGCAAATTTCGCCCAAGGTTTACGCAGAAAAAGCAAATCTCGTCAAAACATTGTAAAACAATGCTAGTTTTGTCCAAGAGTCGCGGAAAAACGCAAATTTTGACAACGAATAGCGAAAAAAACTCGTATTCCGCCATATGGTCGAGGAACCATGAGAATTTTGTAAAAGAGTCGCGTTAATAATGCAAGTTTCGACAGACGGTAGCGGACAAACATGTATTCCTCCAAAGGGCCGCAAAAAAAAAGTCAAAGCATTGCTAAAAAAACACGAATTTCAAAAAAAGTCCGTGAGAAAACCTGAATGTCTGTAAAAAACGAGAATTTAATCGCTAAGGATTGCGAAAAATGTAAATATCGTCCAAGGCTGCGAAAAAAAAGTGATTCTCGTCAAAACATCGCAAAAAACAAATTTTATCAAAAGATGGCGGAAACACACGAATTTCTTCTAAAAGTCGGGGTATAAAAATGTGAATTTCGACAGAAGATAGAAAAAAAACACTTCGACAGAAGATAGAAAAAAAACAGCCGCGGAAAAAAAGCGAATTAAGACAGAATATCGCTAAAAAAAAAACGTGAATTACTTCAAAAGATAGAGGAAAAATGAAAATTTTGTCCAAGAGCCGTCGAGTAAAAGCAAATTTAGTCAAAGCATCCCGAAAAAAATGCGAATGTGTACAAAAAACCACGTGAAAAATGCAAATTTCGTCAAAGGACCGCAAAAAGTGCGAATTTTGTCAAAGGACTGCGGGAAAATGCAAATTCCGCCCAAGGTTCTCGCAGAAAAAGCGAATCGCGTCAAAACATTCTAAAACAACGCTAATTTATTAAAGAGCCGCGGAAAAACGCGAATTTTGAAAACAAATAGCGAAAAAAACTCGTATTCCGCCATACAGCCGAGGAGAAAAAACGAAATAAATTAAACCAATGCCAAAAAAGCGCGCTTTCTTCAAAGAGCCGAGGAAAAATGCAAATTTTGTAATAAAGTAGCGGTAATAACGCAAATTTCGACAGACGTTAGCGGACAAACATGTATTCCGCTAAAAAGCCATGAAAAAAAAAATATATAAATAAATAAATAAATAAAAAAAAAATTAGTCAAAGCATTGCTAAAAAAACACCAATTAAAAAAAATATAAATAAAAAATATGATGAAATAAAATTTGATTTCTCTATAAACGAACTACCAAATTCTCAGCTCTCCACTATAAGCGTATAAAATAATATTAATTAAATGGTAATTCAGACGGACCATTAAACCAGTTCACTACATCCGAGTGTTCATTACATCCCGGGTTCATTATAGTGAGGTTTAACTGTATAAACAACTTAAACTAAAGTAATTATTTTTATTTTTATTAAATTTTAAATGTAAATTAAATGTAATTAAACTTTTAAAATTCTAATTACTTTTTAACTGTAAGTGTAAAATTGGTTTAATTTAAAATTTTAATTTTTAAATTTAAATGTAAATTTAATTTAAAATTTAATAAATTTTTTAAATGTAAATTGAATTTTAATTTTTTAATTTTAATTTAATTTTTCATTTTTTTCTGAAATTCACAATTAAGTTAGTCATATTGATGATAGAGCCTAATGTTCGAAATTAAGAGCGTCCCCCCACTTTTTTTTCCAGGACTACACCACTGGTAGGGTGGGGGGAATAGTCTCCCCCTCGATGGGAAGAGTATAAGGGACCATCTCTACCCCTCTCTTGCAATAAGTCAGTCATAGGTTTGCTGGAATAAGCAACATTTTGCGTCATTTCTTGCACCGCTTGTCCAAATAAAAGAGCTTTTTTTTTTAAACAAAAGGACTTTTTGAACAATATTTTATATAATAAGATATAAAATCTATCCCCTATTGAATTTATTAGAAAAGAAATGATAATATATTAAAAAATAAATACACAAAAACGATAAACAATCCATTTTTAATCCACACGGAAAACCTAATAGCCCAGTGGCAGAACTATCTTCAAATGTCTGCAACACTAATAATATTTTCAAAAAAAGTCTGCAAGATGCAATGTATTATACATTATTTGTGCTATTGTAATACTAATTAATTATGGGAACATATGTGTGCATATGTAAACTACTTTCATCATTTATAAATAATAATAATAATGGAACAGAAAAATTAACTTCCAGCGATTTTATTTCCCTTGCCTCTTTGGCGAAATTTGCGTTTTTTCATGATTTTTTGGCAAAATTTGCAGGTTTTTCGCAATCTTTTGAAATTTACCATTTTCCTCCGATTATTTGACAAAAATTGCCGTTTTTTCACAATATTTTGAAAAATTAGCTGTTTTGCGGGTTTATAAATTAAGTTTGGCACTTTTTGCGATATTTTGACGAAATTTGGCATTTTTTCGCGATTTTTTAACGAAATTTATCTTTTTTTGCAATTTTTTGGCAAAATCTCCCTTTTTTTCGTGACATTTTGAAGAAATCTGTCATTTTTTTGCATTTTTTAGACAAAATCTGCCTTTTTTTTTCGGGATTTTTTTGTCGAAATCTTCTGTCTTTTCGCGATCTTTTGAAGAAATCAGCTGTTTTTTTCTAGATTTTTAGAGGAAATCTGCCTTTTTTTAAAATCAATTTTTTTGATGAAATTTGTCGTTTTGTGCAGGATTTTTTGACAAAATTTGACTTGTTGAAATTTTCTTGACATATTTTGCCGATTTTCAGTGGTTTTTTAACGAAATTTGTCGATTTTAGCTATTTTATGATGAAATTGTCGTTTCTTTCCGCAATCCTTTGAAGAAATTCGGACTTTTTTCAGTATTTTTTAGCAAAATTTGTCGTTTTCTTTTTGCAAATTTTAAAAGAGATTTGCCGTTTTTTCGAGATGCTTTTGTGATATTTGCATTTCTTCTTGCGATCTTTGAACGAAATTCGGGCTTATTCCATAATATTTTGACGAAATTACGCATCCCACAGGACGCGCAAAAGCTATTTTTTGCGTCCATTCACTGAGTTTTTGCATAATTTACGCGTTTTAGCACGTTCGTGGTATTGCTGACTCTGTAGGTGTCCTTAAAAGTCTGCGACGTTTCGTCGCAGTGTCGCGCACATTCTGCCACAGGGCCTAATAGAACCCGTATCGCCACCTGTTGGTGTCTATTGGAAACATGGAAAATTTTTTAAATTAAAATTTAAAAAAAAAGGTGATTAATTTCATCCAAAAAATTATACCACATTTAAGACACGAGTCTTATCTTTCACCAAAAAAAAATTTAAATCAATCACTGCAATAGCAAATGCGTTATACTGATTTTTAGAATGTATCATAAGCAGTATATGAGAAGATAATACTGACGGTTACCCTTAAGAAGATCTGTATATGTTGTATTCCTAGAATAAAGTTAGTGTATAGTATGGTCATGAAACTTCATAACTCTAGTGCAGCATTAGAATTCCTAAAAAAAAGTCACTGGTCCCAAGGACCAGTAAGCATGAGAATTTACTGGTCCGCAGACATCAGCACTGGTCCGTTACATAAAACTCTATTAAATAATTTTAACACTTAGAGTGGTCTCCCCCCCCCCCCCCACACACACACACACTCTCTGGAAAATAAATCAATCTTACTTTGCATTTATCCAAAAATTTTCAGCATAATAAAATATAAAATATAATTTGCTAAAAAATAAATAAACAGTACGTAAAGAAAAACTATCAAATTATTTATTAGATATTTTATTTGCCATTACTTATTTCAACTGACTGTAGGGTTTAATGTATTTTTTTTTTTTTTTTCGATTTTTCTCCAGATTCTAGCCAGAGTGGTGGAATTGTAGCTAGTGTCATTGATGCAGTTGGACTTGAAAAATCCTGGGTCCCTTTTCTACAAATGCGGGTCCCCACTAATAATAAGTCATATTTTTCGATGCAAAAATTGAACTTGTTCTTGCACAAGAAAAAGAAAATGCAATAATTGTTTTAATAATAATAAATAATTAAAAACAATATTAATTTAAGAGAAATTTTCTGTACTTTTTAAAGAATAAATCTGCAAGATACAAATTTAATTATAAAATAATGCTTATTTAAGTGTTGAAGATAACAAGTATCACTATTGTTTACATTTCTTTAAAAATGGGGCACAACAGGTTTATTGAAAAAGACTTTTTTGCTGAAAAAAGGGATATTTTTGTTGAGTAAATGGGTACTTTGCTTAATGAAATGGTGCTTTCAGGAGTCACATTCACTCAGAAAGATTTGGAGCAATAAAAAACCGATTGGGAAGCAGGAAAATCAGTTTTTGGAGCAGCAACAACAATTTTGAAGTTGGAAAATTAGGTTTTAAAACAGAAAAATTCTCTCCCGGCATTCATATATTTATATATATATATATTTTTTTTTTTTTTTTTTGTCGAAATTTACGTTTTTTCGCATTATTTTGACGAAATCTTTTGTTTTTTCGGGATTTATTGACGAAATATACCGTTTTTTGCGATCTTTCGAAGAAATCTGCCGTTTTTTCGGGTTTTAGGATGAAATTAGCCATTTTTTCGCGAATTTTTTGACAATATTTACCGGAAATTAGTCGTTATTTAGCACTTTTTAAACAAAATTTGTCTTTTTTTCGCAATCTTTTGAAGAATTTTTTCGTTTTTCACGATTTTTTTTGACAAATTTTGCCGTTTTTTCGCGATTTTCGGACAAAATTTGTCGTTTTTTTGCACTTTTTTGAAGAGATCTGCCATTGTTTTGCAATATTTTTGAAAAATCTGCCATTTTTCCGCAATTTTTTGAAAAAATCTGCCGTTTTTCGCGATTTTTTGGGCGAAATTTGCCGTTTTTTATCTTTAGAAGAAATCTGCCTTCTGTTTCGGGTTTTGGAATGTAATTAGCCATTTTTCCGAGAATTGTTTGACAAAATTTGCCGAAAATTAGTCGTTATTTCATGATTTTTTAACGAAATTTGCCGTTTTTTCGCGATCTTTTAACAGAATTACGCGGCACGTGGGACGCATAAGAGCGATTTTTTTTGCGTCCCATGGCTGATTTTTTGTGTAATTTACGCGCTATGGCGCGTTTGCGGCATCGCTGATAATAAAAAAAATCATGTGCGATCGGTTTTGGTTTTCTAAGGGCCTGAAAAAAGGCACTGGTCCTGCGGACCACTAAGTTTTTCAAATTAGTGGTCCGATTGAATTATCGGTGGTCTCAGACCAGCGGACCACCAAGGATTTCGAACGCTGCTAGTGCATACTGTTTTATTTTTTTTTTATGACTACATCTCTGTCTGTGATGATGTGTGGATTTTAGTCATTTGCAAATTTTAGAGTTGAATATTTGAGGGAGTCTGCTGCAGGATTCTTGCTGTCGCTCATCATTGTGTCAAATTGTGACAAAATACTCTCTATAAGCCATATACCTTCTGGATTTTTTTTATGAACACTGTATACCCTCTGTTTCTCAAGAAAACTATAGTTTACACACTCTAGGGTATATCCTCTATACCCTAAACGTTATATCTTCTGCTTAGAACGTATATCCTCTATTATTTTTACGCCTATACTCCTGTGTTCAATAATTACATTTGTGTGTGTGTGTGTCAGTACAGGTGACACTCTTATTAGTGTTACTGTATGATTATTGCTGCTTATCACATTTAATGCCAACTTTAAAAATTACTCGAAATGAAAATTTTATTTTAATGTGAACTGGTGTTAGCTGGTGCAAAAATAAAATCATAGTATACCTACTAATTAAGTAATTTTATTCACATTCAGGTGAACCGGGGTATTCCCGATCAACATGTTTCCAGACTAATTAATGGTCACCCACCATATATCATAATAGTATGGTTAAATAAATATTAAAAAATATTTTAACAATCCATGAACATTGTAGTTTAAGGTCTAATTAATTGTCTCCCATCTCCGCTGGAAATTAATAAACAAATATGTACTGTAAACTGCCAAAAAGCATCTTGGAAAAAGATTGTTTCTGAAAATTTCACATTTTACTAAGATCCTTAATAGTATAACATTTTGTTTTGTTTTTTTAACTATGTATAGTGCAAGCTTTTAAATTATGTTAATAATATACAAATAATATTTGTATGTTTGTTATAAAACTATTTATACCTCAATTTTCTGGGGTAATTCTTGATCAATGATATTTTTTAGAATTTATGGAATTATTTTACTTAAAAAAGCCATAAATGTGCAAGAAATTTTATTTACATATGTTTAAATTTATTTTAGACATTACTTATGGATGTAACAGATATGTAATATATATACATCTGCAATATTTATCAGGGCTTGAAATTCAATTTTCCAGAGGAGGGGAGTCTCCCTCCCAACATTTATAAATTGAGGAGAGTTTAGCTGTTTCGGAGGGAGAAAAAAAAATCATTAAAACCTACTGTTAATTTATGTGCTTTTTAAAGAATTACACAAATACAGACATGACAAAATACCACTGAAGCAATTTTTATCAACAACTCAGAAACATTATGCAAAATGTTTTTTATTAAAAAAAAAAAAAAAGAGTAAGTCAAGATTTTATATAGTCTATTTAGTTTTTAAAGGAATAAATTCCCTTCCTGTGCTAATTACTTTTGATTGAGGTCTAATAAACTCTGTTTTTGGTTCAGGTTGTTTAGGTTGAATGTAGATTGCTGCAAGTTGGGTTCGGGTTAATCCGATTTTTCAAAAGTTAGTTCAGTATATATTATTTCAGATTAAAAATTATTCCTATAACAATAAACAAATATGTTTGTATGTGCATTGTTTTCCAGACAGCTGCATTTTCTGAAGAAATTGACATTTTTTTTGTGATTCTGTGATGAAATTTGCATTTTTTTAAGCATTTTTTTGACTAGATTCGCATTTATTCGGCAACCCTCTGAAGAATTCACATCTTTTTTTTGCGATTCTTCAATGAAATTTGTGTTTTTTTAGCAGCCTTTTGACTAAATTGCGGTTTATTAACGACCCTTTGACAAAATTCATATTTTTTTTCTGCGATGCATTGTTGAAATTTGCATACTTTACATCATAGGTTCCCAGTGGGCGCTGGAGCCTTCCAGGGGGGTGGTAGTGAGTCTAGAGAAAAATGGGGGGGCATTAGGACAATCGAAGGGGGCGGTCATCGCATTACCAAGTTATTTAGGAATTAATATAATGAAAATAGTTGATCTCCTTTTGCCCAGTCCGAGACAAAAACCTTAACTGAACCTTTAAATGGAAATTTAAACAGAAGAATGTAATCTGAGAGGGAGGAGGGGTTGAATTAAAAATTAATATGAATTCAAAAAAAGCAGAGAGAAAAATTTGCGATAATTAGCTGGCTAAAAGTTTTAAACATAATTTTTTTTTAAACTGTATTTCGAAAAATTCTGAAGTGCGATGACGCATGCTGAACAAAAATTTTTAAATGAACCTGTGATTTGAATCAGTTCAAGAAATTTGTTTAACCTTAGTGAAAGTAATAAAAGTCGATATCTATAAATTTGTTCAAAGATAAATTTATTTAAACTTATATAGCAAAATTTTTTACATTTCAAAATATTTTAATCGAAGAAGAAATGCCAGTAGTACAGTATCGAGTATTTAAAATATGGATCTAGGCACTCTCCTACAAACCAATTGTTACCTATGTGCTTAACTTGCCAAGAAGTTTTTTCAAATGAAGTCATGAAGCCTTCTAGCTACAAGAGCATATGAATAAATGTGTGCTAATAGAAAAGACAAAGATTTGTCCTATTTTTACTTTCTTCTATCTTTACTAGAAAAAAGTATTAGATTCATGAAAATTTTCAAATTCCGGATTTTAACAGATTTACACGTTTTAGGGGTCAGAGATTCCAAAAACATGTTTTTACAAAATGTCTGTCTGTGATTTTGTCTGTTAGCCTATCTGTCTGTAAAAACAACATAAATGTTATAGGCGGTCCATCTCATCAACTAATGAATGGAATTTATAAAAAATCTGTATTCAGGTATTCTCTGTTATAAATTGATGCTGATTAATTTTAGACAAGTGACGCTGCTATACTGCTTTTTTCACGATTTCCGCATCGCCTTTATCTGAAGAACTACTAAACAGATTTTCAGCAAACTTCTGATTTGATTATTCCTTGACATGAAAAGATACTGTTTACATTTTGTTGAAAATCACTCAACAGGTGGTGTTTTTATGCTGTCTTTTTCACGATTTCTGCAACAGCTGTATTTCAAAAATCAATGTACCGATTTTTATCAAACATCACGTTCATGTTTGCCTTCATAAATATTATTGCTGATTATGTTTTGGTGCAGATCTCATAACAGGAGGTGCTTTTATTCTGCATTTTTTTCGATATTCGCGGTAGTCCTATTTCAAGAACTAATGCACAGAATTTCATACTATTAAAATCCTCACAATGGACATAGATTGTCATTTAATTTTGATACTTTGATAGCGAATTATGAATTATTAACATGTATGGAGAAAGAAGAAAGTTTTGAGATTGGCACATCTGACCTGTTCAAAGACTGGAAAAGAAAAATTTAAAACTGTCAACTATATCAAATCTTTTTAAGAAATTGACGGACTGTGAGCTTCAAACATCATTATAATTTTAATAACAAAATTATTAAAATAGTACACAATCGACGAGAAACTGTTCTTCATCATAAGAAACCGTCTGATATCAACAAAGAAATTCTGAGTAATAATTTGGTACAGAGAGGAATAGATGGCTAAAAACATTGAAATTTCATAATGCTGTTACTTAAAGACCTACAGATTTTCTATTCAACTCCATGGACCAACGTTACCAAATAACATAAAAGAAAAAAAAATCAAGAGTTATTACTTGATAAAAATTTGGAAATTGATAGAACAGGCTTGATTAGAACCTTTAACTAAATATTTATAATTAGCTTGATAAGTTGAATTTAATTAAAAAAAAAAAAAAAAAGTTTTTATAACTGCTTTTTTGGGTAAACTTCTTTTGCTCAAAGAAAATCTAAATAAAAAAGAATACAGCCAAATTGCCACATTATTCACAGTCTGTGAAAACAAAAATATTTACTTACTGTCAACATTTGGACGTTCTTCATGAAGTTTTCTCAGAGCGATTCCAAGATATTTATACATGATTATATTGAGTTCGCAAATGCAGCTACAGCAGTATCATCATATTTGGAGGAGGAAATCGTGGAACTCATAGCAAACGAGAACAATCAGTAAAATTCAGAAATGGATACAAATAGTTCTAACTTTAAAAAGCTACAACTCTCTAATCTGGATTGTGAGGGACAGTACATAATATTTTAATTACTTTCCTTTCATTAGGTTTGACTTAAAGTGGGTTCCGTGCAGTAGCTAATTTACTGTCTAAGAAAAGGAACATGCATCTTTGAACCTGACAATTTGTGACTGATGTTTAAGAAATTGGAATCTGGCATTAAAAAACTGTTAAAACTCTAATAGCCTCAACTATTTTGTTATTTTTTAAGAATTCTTATTGGTTTTGTGTTTATTTTTTCATTTTTATTAAATAATTTTTTTACAACATTTGTTTTAATTAACATCTACTTTGATTAGTATATTGTGAGACAAATAAAATATAGATAATATGCAAATATTTAACATTTTATATAATTAACTATTATAGAAGAGGGGGGGGGTTGAATTTTTTTTCTCTTGTAAAAGGGGCGGTAGACCAGAAAAGATTGGGAACCTATGCTTTACATGATTCTGTGACAATTTGTATTTATTAAGTGAGTCAAGGTGATTCTGTTCTGTATTTTTCGATTCTGAAAAAAAAAAAAAAAGGAATTATTATTAATCTGGAAATTTAGACAAAAAACATACCACGAATTTCGACAAATCATCGTCCAAAAAAATCAATTGCGCAAATCGTTCGCCAGGGTGGCTACAGATTCTGGAAATCATAGAATCAGGGAAGTTTATCAATTTAGAAAAATTAGGGAAATATCAAAGAACTGTATAAAAAATACTCAAAAATCAGGGAAATTTTTCCTTCTGCAAAAATATTTCTGTTTTCACCTTACCAACAACATTGGTTCGTTGCCAAACAGCTAAATTTAAACCAATAATAAGATGTAATAAAGAGACATAAAACCGTACTGCTGCCAAGTGATATTTGTTTGTATGAAAGGTAAATTGCCTCATAGACCCAAATTTTCAAAAGTTAATTCATTTGCGATCTTTTGACAAAATTCATCAAATTTAGCAATCTTTTGATGAAATTTGCCTGTTTTTTTGTTTTTGTTTTTTTTTTTTCACGAAATTTGTGCGTGATTCAAGATTTCTTGACAAAGTTTGAACCTGTTTTCACCTTACCAACAACATTGGTTCGTTGCCAAACAGCTAAATTTAAACCAATAATAAGATGTGATAAAGAGACATAAAACCGTACTGCTGCCAAGTGATATTTGTTTGTATGAAAGGTAAATTGCCTCATAGACCCAAATTTTCAAAAGTTAATTCATTTGCGATCTTTTGACAAAATTCATCAAATTTAGCAATCTTTTGATGAAATTTGCCTGTTTTTTTGTTTTTGTTTTTTTTTTTTTTCACGAAATTTGTGCGTGATTCAAGATTTCTTGACAAAGTTTGAACCTTTTTCGCGATCTTTTGACAAAATTTGCACATTTTTTGTGATATTAAGGTGAAATTTGCACTTTTTTTGCAATTTTTAGATGAAATTTGCAGGTTTTTTGCGATCTTTTGTCTAAATTCTTGTTTTTGCATGAACCTTTCACGAAATTTGAATTTTTTTACTCAAGTCTTGGATGAAATTTGCATTTTTTACACCATCTTTAGGATCAATTTCGTGCTTTTTCGCTATCTTTTGACTAAATTTCCACCTTTTTTTTTTTTTTTTTTTTTTTTTTTGCTAAACTTTGGTTTAATGAATGTTTTTTTAATGGTTTTTTGACAAAATTTAATGTTTTTTCTGTGATTCTATGTCGAAATTCGCATTATTTCAACTCTGACAAAATTAGCAATTTTTTTATTTGATAACCATAATGCTGTAACTTTTGTTATTCCGTAATAATTACAAATAAATCGTAATACTTGGCCCTTCTGTTAATTAAATACTATGCAATTTTTGTTTTTTCCTCCCAAAAGAGACATTAGCAAGCTGGATAAGTGTGTTATTCGAGAAAGCAGCATACATTAAAAAAAATACCACATATGTTCTTTAAGAATAAAAATCAGGGAAATCTGATATAGATAATCAGGGAACATTTTTTTATCATTCCTGTAGCCATCCTGTTTGCAGAAAAATCGTAAATATGGTAAGAGGTTTGCGGGGAAAATATGAATTTCGTTAGATAATTGTGAAAAAACTCAAATTTCATCCAAAGATCGTGAAAAAAAACCCTGTGAATTTCGTGAAATAATAGTGAAAGAAAAACACAAATTTCATCTAAGATTTGCAAAAAAACGCAAATTTTGAGTAGGGATCACAGCAAAAACGAAAATATCATTAAAATAACCTGCGAGAAAACACAAATTGCGAAAAAAATTGAAAATTACATCAAAGGGTCATGAAAAATCTGCGAATTTTGTCCAAAAAATCATGAAAAATCCTCAAATTTCATCAAAAAAAAAGTGAAAAATCCACAAATTTCGTCAAAAAACCTTGAAAAATTCACAAATTTTATCAAAAAATCTGAAAAGTCCGATAATTTCGTCCAGATATCGCAAAAGAAGACGCAAACTTCGTCAAAGGGCCATAGGAAAAACATAGAATCAAAAATAAATTCCCCCCCCCCCTTTTCACACAATCTGCTGTAATTTTCAGAAAATTTGCAGCAAATTAAAAAAAAATTTTTTACTCAGAATCACCCCTGAAGAACCCTTTGACAAATTTGGCGTTTTTCTGCGATTCTTTAAAGAAATTAGCATTTTTTTACGATCTTTTAATGAAATTCACATTTATTTCGAGATTCTTTCATGAAATTCGTGTTTCTTAAGCTGCATTTTGGTAAATTTGGGTTCATATGCAGGGACATGTGAAAAGAAAACTGTGCTTGGGGCAAAGTTTCAATTCAGTGTTCTTTTTCTTCTTACTGGCCAAAAATGATGTTGGTAGTAGAAAATCGTCACCCCCCCCCCCCTTGGCCCCTTTCACACGAGGCTGTTTATATGGCGATCCTTACACAAAATTCACATTTATTCCACAATGCTTTCATGAAATTCATGTTTATTCTGCGATTTTTTTTTTTTTAAAAGAAAGAAATTTGTGTTTAATCAAGATCTTTTAAGGAAAGTCTTTTTTGTGTGTGTGTGTGTGTGATTCTTTGAGAAAATTGGCGTTTTTATCATGATAATCTCACAAAATTTTCTGCAAACCATTGATGTAATTGATTGTGAAAGTTTGCAATTCAGCTCTGTTCAAAAGCTATGAAAAATCAGTAATTAGCCCGGAAATTCAGACATAACTATCCAAATTTCATGGTTGATAAACGATGTTTCATAACTTTTGGAAACAAATGAGTTTATTTTTTGGAAATTTTCAAATGGAATTACTCCCTTCTCACGACGGTAAATCACACAAAACTTGTCAACCGATTGCGGGAAAAAAATGTGAAATTTGACGATCGGTTGCTGAAAAGTAGTGTGAATTCCAACAATTTTTTGCAGCAAAAAACTTGCAAAATATGTCATTCAATCGCTCAAAAATATCGCAAAATTAAAAAAGAAAAAAAAAAAAGTTAATTGTAGTTTCAAAATGCAAAAATTTTCGAAAAATTCATGACTTTTTTTTGGGGGGGGGGGGGTATTTTATAATTTCGGGCGCAAATACCTGCATCCCGCCGTGAAATTCAAGCTGTGTGTATATTTATTATTACAAATTGAAACAATCCTTGGGAAAATTTTAAAATATTTTAACTGAAACCATACCTGCATAGCATTTTAATTAAGTAAAATTGTTTTACTGTTCATCAAATATATGTTTTGCTTAGAATCAAAACTGGTTATGTTATAGGTTTCATATCAAAATCGAAACAATCTTTCAAGCTATTTCAAAATTTTGTAGTAAGCATGGGCAATGGAGATCATAAACACTATATATTGTATTCAATGGTAATAAATTAAGTTGTATTGTATTGTATAAATTTGTAATTAAAATTATGCAATAATAAGAAGTTATATATTTTTAACTGTTAACTGGGTACTACTCTGTTATCCTGTCGACCAATTTCGCCAAATTATACAAATCATCAAACTAATGGCTAAATTATACATATTGACATAATTTTTATTTTAAATAACGAAAAAAGAAATAATTAGTAGAATATTAATACAAATATTAATAAAAAGTTGAAATAAAAATCACTTAATGACATTTTAAACACGTGAATCGTATTTAATGTCATTGAATGTGACATTCATGATCATCCATTATTGGCATTTATAGTTTGGCAATAATTTTTTAGTCAACGGGATAACTCAGGAGTACCGTTAACTGCAATACTTAACTATATATCAAAGAAAATTTCAAAGGATAACCAATTATTTTATATTTATTTCACTATAAAAAATAAACTGTACACCTAACAGCAATAAATGGTTAAAATAAAATTTAAAAAAGTTATAAAAGTAGTAGACAATGAGAATGTAGAAATGTATTTCCTTCAAAAATTAACTGGCAGCTTTCTCTGGCCAAAACGAGATATAGTTAAAAACATAAGAACAAAATATATGGTCCTGTGAAAATAGAAGGTTCAAATCCTTTTGTTGTGGACAGTAACGCTTTATGCTGTGCTTTTAAATGTTATAAAAAGTTCTGCCAAAGTCCATTTTACAACAGCGGGTCCCCACAAATAATGTCATATTCCACATGCAAAAATCGAACTTGTTCATTTGAAAAAAAAAAATGAAATACATGAATTATTATTTTAATAATAATTAATGAATAATTAAAATCAATATTTATATATTTTTAAAACATTAAGAAAAATTCTTTTTTTAAGACAAATGTGCAAGATAAGACACAATTTTCATTATAAAATAATGCTTTTTTGAGTATAGAAGATAACAACTATCACTATTGTTTGCATTTCTTTTTTTAAAAAAATAAGACCAATTTATTGAAAAACATATTTTTTCTGATAAAAAGAATACTTTTGTTGAGTAAATGGGTATTTTTTTGTTTAATGAATGGATACTGTCAGGAGTCACCCAGAAAGATTTGGAGCGGCCAAAAACTGATTTTCGCTGAGTTTTATGTTATTACTTATATTAATCAAGGTTAAAACTATTAATAATAAGAAAAACAAGCTTCATTAAGCAGGGTTGGGTTTCTGGTATCAGAAACTGGTTTTTGACATGACAAGTGTCAAAAACTGGTTTAAACCGTCAAAAACTGGCTTAAACTGTCAAAAACGTGTAATGCACTTTAAACATTTTAAGACCAAGAGAGAAATATTGAATAATATTTTATTTAAAAGTAATTATACTGTAATTTAATAATTACAAAAAAATTAAATTACTTTAATTGCAATAAAACATTGTTTTTTAGAATGTTTGAACAGAAGAAAATGATTTTGTACAGTTAATAATCTGGATCAATTTTACTCCACAGCATCCTAAAGCACTTAACCAATTTAGCACATTTATTTACACCCAAATGGTTTATGAGTTTAGAGTGTATGAAGCCAAAGTTACAAAATACTCTCTCAATTGGTGCTGAGCTAGCAGGGCTTGATAGCAGAAGTATTGCTAGTTAAGTAAGTTTGGAGGCAGGCCAAATTTTCAGATTATGACAATTTTTTTTCTTTCTTTTCCGGAAATGATAATATACAATGCAGTAAAAGTGAATTTTTAATATTACATCTAATATTGTATATTTGTGACAGATGTTTAATGTGAAATTTTACAGATCAGTGTAGTATTTGAGGTTTTTGACAAGAGGTTTTAGCCATGACAGTTTAAACCACTGTTTTAACCGGATAAAACCACACAATGTCAAAAACTTGCCAACCCTGTCATTAAGTGAATGTGATAATGTGTACAATATGTTCATTATAGAAAATCAAATTGATCTAAAGGGCAATTCCATGCAAAATAAAACATCATGGGTGATTTTTTTTTTTCTCCCTTAAGTCATTTGTTGGACTTAAGTCCAACATATATGTTTTTTTAGTAACAAGTCCAAGGAAAAATAAGACTGAAGAATTTTTCTATATTTAGATGTATTTTTTGTAAATGGACTGTAAAAAATATATACTGCTTGGATTTCATAATATTCCTAATGAAAATTACTCATAAAAGTTTTGTGTTGTTTTATTTTTTATGGTAGTAGTTAATATCCTTTTATTAGTTAATAATTAAAAAATAAAGAAATATATATAATATTTTAATTAAAAAGGTTAATTAAATTTGTTCATTGAAATGTAACAAGAGTAACCAAAAACATATAAAAGTTTATCCTAAAGAGAAAAAAAAAACTTTTTAATCATAATTATTCATATAGATGCATTGTTTACTTGTTTTTATACAATCTTTAACAGTGTGAAATTAATTTATGAATATCATATACCTTTTACTTTAAATTTATTTTTTTAACAAGAGTAGACTCAAATTACTTAATTTATTGAAGTGATTTTAATCACTTCAACATTATCTGTAGCTACATGAAGTTATTATAAATAGTTAAACAGAAGTTTGGCATATTAACAACTCAGCTCAGTATAAATTAAGGAATAAATTAATATGTGCTTTATTCTATAATTTGCCAGGATTTTTTTTAATTATTATTATTCATAATAAATATTTTCCATAATTCTACATCTTAAGAACAAACAAATTTAAGCGATACCAAGGTTTATAAAGCAATTTAATAAGTATATTTTAGAACTATAATATTAAAAATACAACAGGGGTCGATGCAGGTTTTTTTTTTCTTAAGGCCCATTTTGTGAAAAGTAGCAGTTATTTTTGTGAATTTTATTATATTTTTGTGAAAAACATTTTGCGACGACAGCTGAAATCTAGTGACTCAAGTTCGAACCAAGTATTTATTAACAAAAACTAACTTCTTTAAACCCTTTTCTAAAGTTTTTGTTTCTTAAGAACTGGTTTTATGTACAAGTTACACATTTTAAAATCTAACAAAATAATAAAAATAAGTTTTTGTGGAAAAGAATTATGTGAAGGGGCCTATTTTATTAAATTTATTTTTGTGAAGGGGCCCATTTTAATAAATTTATTTTTGTGAAGGGGCCCATTTTAATAAATTTATTTTTGTGAAGGGGCCCTAAATAGGCCCCAAATTTTGTCTGGGATCGACCCCTGTAGAATAATTTATGATTTCTTGTAACAAAAACAACCACAAATTAATTGATTTTTTTTTCTTTTTTTTATGATTTAGGACAGATTTACTTCTGATTTTGTGAAAGCAGGTGAACATACAATGATTAAGGTGATAAAGATAGAGGCATTATTATTGAAAAAAGAAAGATGCTTTAGATTGTAGATCTATTTACCGAAAGTTTGCCAATTAAAGAAATTGGCAAAATGCACTGTTTTACACTAGTAAATTCATAAGTTCTATAGTAACAATTAATTATACTCTAAACATAATAAGCCAGAAAGATGATTACATGACAGTAGAACAGGAATTAGTAAAGTACACAATTGCAAAAAAAGCTAGCTAAAATTTAAAAAAGCCATGCCAGTGGCCTTTATTGGTTTTAACCGGCATTTTTGTCCAAAATTGGTTTATATATAACAAAACATTTTAATTATAAGCTACAATTTTTTTTTGGTTTGTTTTTTATTAGTTTTAAAGACATTCAATTGTGGTAGAATTCAATGTATCACAATTTTTCAATAATAAAGATATTAATATTTGAATAATGTATATATATATATGGATCTGCTAGTAATTTGTAGTCAAAATTGCAAATATGTCAGCTAAATTTTAAAAGGCCATACCGATTGCTGATTTATACTGGTTAATTTCTCTGGTTTATACTAATCTTAACCCTCCCCTTTTTTCATTTTAACTGCTTTATGTAATTAAAAAGGATAATATTTGCTTAGTTACATAAAATTTTTACTTGAAGGAAAGTTTTATCCAAATGAAGTTATAAACAAAATGAATGATTCTTATTCTGTAAATGTCTTGATTTCTGCAGACAAAATTTTGAAATGGCTTGAAAATCCCAAGCAAATTTCTTATAAAAAATAACATAATGTGAAAAAAATATATTGTAAAGTTTTCCATCATTCGTATATTCTAGAAATAATTTTTCCTTTAATAAATTTATTATTATGTAATTATCTGTATTCATAATGTGTCTTATAGCTTTTTTAGCCAAGCTTTAAAAGGAAATGTAACAAGAGTAACCATTTTTTTGTAACAAGAGTAAACAGGTTTTCTTGCAATTTTAAATAATATAATAGATTTTAAAACTTTTAGATGGCTGTCATTTAATAGGTAGTCGTTCCTTATTTGAAATAATTTTAAATTTAAGATTTCATTAGATTAGATAAAATAATTATTAATGTACAGGGGTAAAAAACTTGTGTCTTTTTCAGGTGACAAGAGTAACCATACTTTAGATGATTTAGTCTATAAAACTAATAAAGTTTATTGTGTTTTTCATGCACAAATATAAAAAGCAGACATTCTTTATTATTCAGCAAAAAATTCTGTGCATTTAAAAACAATTAAACAAGGCATTAAAAGTTATGCATTTCTATGATAAAACACCACCATAAATGTAACAAGAGTAACCATGGAATTGCCCTAAATATGCTGAGTAACATAATCAATGCAGTTTTAATGATAATTAGTGCTACTGTGCTCTGCGGCTATGTACAGAGGAAGATGGCACAATTGCACAGCCTAGAGAGATATGCACAATTATATTTTATATGAGACACTTGCGAGGAATGACAATGAACTGAGAATGAAGATTAATCTTGGATAATTTGAAACACCATCGTCCACTTAGTATACCATTTTTTTTTTTTTTTTTCATGCTATTTCATTTAAGGTGAATTGGCTATTTTAAACATGTCAGATCAACAACATACAGTCAATTCTTAAAAATTTGCAAATGCTTAAAATCCACACATCATCAAACAAGAAAATTTCCATTAAAATTAAGATTAAAAAAAAATAATAATAAAAATAAATTAAAATGATTATGCTTGTGGATTCTAAGCTGTATAACTTGTGCTGATAAGACACTCTAAGTCACTCAATATCTCACAGATGAAAAAAATTATAAGTAGTGAAATATATTTGGAAAGCTCATCTTCTGATCTGAAAAAGAGGAGTTATTTTTGATGAGGGATAGTTTGTATTGTAAAAATTAACATTTGAATTTTCTAATGACACACACTTTATGATTCAACAAGAATTGTTACTATTTGCTTTCTGCAAGAAAATATTCTAAAATAATAAAATGAATGTTCTTTATAGAAGTAAATGATTAAAGATTTAACAAGGTCAAATAAATTTGAATTTTCAATAGTGATTATAATTTATCAAAATAATATAAGCTTTAACAATAACTAAAATTTTCTCTATACAGGATGATTATTCTCACATTAATATATTAAGTTAAATAATGTTATTGTTTTATAGCTTATTATATATGGTAAAAAAATAATGGAAAGTCACTGTTAATTTTGGAACTCATTACCAAAGTATTTATTTATTTTTGATGAAATTTAAAGTGCTTTTGTATAAAAAGTTCTATTTTATTTGTTTATGAAACTATAAATCAAAAATGAATCAACAAAATCATAAGCAAATTTGTGAAACCATGATAATTCTTTCTTTTCAAGCCAATGATTAGCTAGAAAGTAAAGTATCAGCTGACACCCAGTTTTGTGAGGGAAAAAGAATATATATTGCTCTAATTCCTTAGGAATGAATATCATGAAAAGATTTCAGAAAAATATCTACTTGCTTATATTTCTGTGTGTGATGAAATTTCGAGCACCTGTATAATGCTTACAGTTATTTAGTTCAAATTAATCATTGTTGTCCATTTTAATAATGCAGTTGCCCTTGTTTGTTGTGAAGAAAAGTTCTTTGCAATATTTACAGTGATATAACTTTTAAAAAAATTGCTATATGTTTTGTGGATGCGTCAGGGCCGTAGCTAAGGGGGTGCTATGGGTGGCTCTGCCTTAAAATATTTTGAGCCTCTCCTGGAAAAGATTACAAGGTCGTTAAATGAATTTATGTCCCGAAAATTCAAATGAAATTCTGTTCAAAAATCTAATTTAGTTTTGAGGCTTTTTCACAGTTTCGCAGAAATATTAAATTGTAATTAAAATAAGTGTTCCAACACTCACTCATCCTATTTGCACATATGAAGCTAATAGAATGTTTAATATTGCACTCATTATACACTGGAATTTTTCATCATCCTATTCTTTTCTTAGCATAAAATGATGTTATTACAACGAGTGTTCTCGCTGACATTTGACCAACATTAGTAATTTGGCAAATTAAAAATAAGAAACATTCGCCAAATGAAAAAAGTATTAGCCAAATAGATTTGCCAAATAGCACTAAAAAATATATTTTTAATCCTTTAATGTACTTCCCCCCTTTTTTTTCAATATGTTCTAAAATGTATTATGTTTTAATAACTACAACAATGGTTGTTATTAATCTAATTTTAACTATCCGCTACAAATATATTAAAAATATGTATGTATGCATATGTATGAAAAACGAAAAGAAAAGGAAGAAAAAGCAAAAATTGAGCACTAGCAATATGGTGAATCTAATCGCTTGTTTACTCGCCAAAGGAAGAATTTAGTTGCAATTTGGTGCAATGGCGAGTGACAGCAAGAACTCTGATTATAACAGTTGAATTAGAAACATATTATTTACAGTGTGAATATGCATTAATTTATCTTTCTAGATCAGAGATAGAGAGAATTTGAGCCCCCCCCCCCCCATCCCTACATTTTCTTGAGCCCTTCCTATTATTCGCTTCTAGCTATGCTTTGAGATGTGCATGACTGTATAAAATTATTTTAATTAGTAGAGTTACTTTTTTTTAAATAAAAGAAAAATTAAGTTCTTTGGTAAAAGGATATGCAAGCATAGAAATTTCATTCTTTTAATTTCAGACACATTGCAGATGGGGGAAATCAGGAGAAGATACATTTGAAATTCACATTTGAGTTTGGTATAAATCTTGAGTCATAAAAAATTGAGCACTAGCAAAAATTGAGCTTACTTAAGTATTTTACTAAGTTTCCTGCCAATGATTTTAAAAAAAACAAATATCTTTAAAATAATTTTGATACTTTTGTATGTGTATATTTGCTCATTGAATTTTAATTAAAAATATTTATACTAATTTATTCTTTTCTCTTTATAGAATTATGATTGGTAGATAATAGTTATAAAAAAAAAAACTATATTTAGTAAGTATTTTCTGATAGTTTTAAAGTAACATATGCATTTAAAAAAATGACCAGTATTTTTGTTACACTTGACTAATTGTAATTGTCTTTGGAATTTCAGTAAAAACGTATGCACTAGACTCTCTCAAATTCACACATTGTCATAGATGTAAACAATGAAACTTTCAGTTCAGATGTAGGGACAAAATTCCAGATATTTGTAGTTTTATATCATTCTGTAGGTATTTTAGTATGTAATTCTTGTTAATATGGCTGAATTTAAGCTTTTCCATGAAGGAAATATAAATTTATTTCTGAAAAAAAAAAAAAAAAATCAAGATGGTACTGATATCCTGGTCACAATCATTTTACCAAACATATTTATGATTATTTACATCATAATCAAGCTTTTTTGCTTATGATGATTATTTGAAAATCTATTGACTATCGATTGACTATCTAAAATAAAACTTCCTTATTTTATGATTTTGATGTGAATTAATAGGATACCATTATTAGGAAAGTTTGAGTAATTCGAGGAAAAAGTATCTCATGTTTATTATGTATATTTAATTATAAATTATTTATTTGACTTTAATTTTACTAATTTAATCATTTCTAAAATTATCTTGCTTTTTATTACTAGATTATTTTAATATTTTACTATATTCCAAGCATTCATTATAATTTTTACTGCATTATTGCATTCAAATTACAGTTTTAATAAAAATGTAAACAAAGAAGTGACCAGAAATCTGCACACCCTATGGTCTTGAGCTATGTGAATTTGAGAGCATCTACTGTATTTATTTATTTCCATAGGCACGCATGCCCTAGGTTTGCCATCCCTGTAAAGGCGTTTTCCTTTACATATTAGTTAATAATTGTTTTCCCCCTTAGTTAAAATTACAATATTCCCTTAATTTGTAACTTTATTTAATAAGCTAGATTTTTAATCCCTTTAATTCTATTCAGTTACTAACGGCCATTTTTCCTTTAAAATATAATTTCAGCTATCTCTAATTCTTTCTTTAAAACCACAACGTACATCCGTTTGTTCATGTAACTGTAAGTATTTTCCCATAGCAACAACCATTTAAAGAGTTATTTCTAGCCTGTATTTATTCATAGTTAAACGCTATTCACTTAAGAACCAGATGCGCTAAGTTTGTCTTTTATTTTATTTCATTAGAATTCATTTCCTTTCGGAGCCCGTGAGACTCTTGTCAACCCTAGGTAAAGAATTCAATCCTTGTGGTTTTCCGGTGCCATATACCCCTTTTATCATTTGGCGTTAATTATTTCAAATCATGCCCTTTGGTTTCTATCATTGAAACTCTATGTAACGGAAACTCTCCATGTGCCTTCTCTCATCGCAATTTGTGCGTATCAGTCGTTTTTGGCTATTTTTATGTACATGTATCGCACCAACACTTGAAGATGTGAAGAATGTATTTGTGACCACTCCTTTTCTGTAACAGCTAGCGATCGGATGAGGATGGTTTCATCATCGTATAGGAAGTTTGCGTTGCTAAATCGTAAGTGTAGTTTCAATCCCAAGTTCGTAGATAATCCATGAATATTGAGAAAGGCAAAAAGGAAGGCTGTTATCTGGAGACAAGTTTTTTATTAAATTCACAGTTCCAAGAATGGTTGCCGTGCCAGAGAGGGACCCTCGCAGAGATAGGTCCGATCGCTAGCTGTTACAGAAAAGGAGTGGTCACAAATACATTCTTCACATCTTCAAGTGTTGGCGCGATACATGTA
The DNA here is from genome assembly GCA_964019185.1 of Maratus speculifer. Lineage (NCBI taxonomy): Eukaryota > Metazoa > Arthropoda > Arachnida > Araneae > Salticidae > Maratus > Maratus speculifer. The sequence goes on from OZ025292.1 coordinate 221,682,838, forward strand.
CATAAAAATAGCCAAAAACGACTGAGACGCACAAATTGCGATGAGAGAAGGCATGTGGAGAGTTTCCGTTACATAGAGTTTCAATGATAGAAACCAAAGGGCATGATTTGAAATAATTAATGCCAAATGATAAAAGAGGTATATGGCACCGGAAAACCACAAGGATTGAATTCTTTACCTAGGGTTGACGAGAGTCTCACGGGCTCCGAAAGGAAATGAATTCTAATGAAATAAAATAAAAGACAAACTTAGCGCATCTGGTTCTTAAGTGAATAGCGTTTAACTATGAATAAATACAGGCTAGAAATAACTCTTTAAATGGTTGTTGCTATGGGAAAATACTTACAGTTACATGAACAAATGGATGTACGTTGTGGTTTTAAAGAAAGAATTAGAGAACTGAAATTATATTTTAAAGGAAAAATGGCCGTTAGTAACTGAATAGAATTAAAGGGATTAAAAATCTAGCTTATTAAATAAAGTTACAAATTAAGGGAATATTGTAATTTTAACTAAGGGGGAAAACAATTATTAACTAATATGTAAAGGAAAACGCCTTTACAATCCCTAATATGCATAGCAATAAAAAACAAGAAATAAAAATTAAATGTTCATAATGTAAGCCATTTGAATAAAACATATAATCTTTTCCTTTTACATTGAAAAATATTGCTATTTTACTGACTAATTAATGCGCAACAAATGAAGATGTATTTTATACTTTCAATAAATATAAAGAAAAGTATATTTATAGTAAATAAATGAAAATTACTAATATTTATTCTTACAATGTAATTTACTTATGATACATTAATCTGTTTTCTGTTAAGGTAATTCCCTGTATAATATTGAAAAAAAAATGGTGAAAGTTAAAAAAAAAATAAATAAACACACTATTCGTTCAAAATAATTAAATTTTGAACCTTCATTATCAGAACAAAACAAATTAAAAAATTCACTGATGTTTTTACTGTTTTCATCAGAAACATCATTTAAAGAAAAAAAAACTTTTTTTGTCACCATCTTCTTAAAAAAAAAAAAAAAAAAAAAAAAAAAAAATCAGTAAATCCTGATATAATAACTGTTTTCTTAACATTCTTTGAAATGTTTGACAAACAGTTAGCTACCTCTTTGTAGGATGCTTTCTATATGCAGTCAGTAATTGTAAATTAGTATGTGCTATATCAATCCAATTCTTGCAATTTCACCTCATGTGAAGTTTGAAAATTTCATTCACAACCGAATCCAGAGGCTGCAAAATTTTTCTTAGGCCTCCAGGAATCAGACAATTTTCCTTTTGTTATTTTATTGGTGTAGTCAAAAAATGTCTTTTTTATAGTCAGTCTTCAGGCAGTTTCTGTCCCATAGTGTTTTCCTAGTGAACTCTGTCTCTTTCAGCTCATAAATCTAAAACACCAGGGAAGGCCACTTTAAAATTTCTGAAGTAGAATTTCGTCACCTGAGAATAATAGGCCAGTCAAATTGTCATAAATAGATGCAAAAATTCTGCTAGAAGATTTTATGTTTTTAAACTGTTTATGGGGATGCTAGTAACAAAAATTAATGGTTTTCCAACAAAATATCTCGAGGCTAAATTTTGTGAAGCCAAAAAACCACAAAATTTTCGGACTTTTTTCAGTTTTTTGCCTATAACTCAAAACTTATAAAATTTTTGCATACCATACTCAGTTACAAAAAGAAAGAACATTAAATTCTCTACAAATTTCATGTTAAAACTGTTTTTCTAAAGCCAATATTAAGCGTGCTACAGCTTTCTGAATGTGACTCTTTTTTTTTTCTAACTTTGTGGAAAAATTGCAAGAACGAAAATTTGACACAATTTTTCATTGTTTTATCCTCTTTAATGTAACTTATTTAAATTACAGGTATTTGCATGATAAAAATCATGATGAATTACAATGGCAACATTGTATAGAATTAAGAACATTATAACTTTTTTGTATTTAGAACTTCAGTGGAGAACATTAATATTAGGTATTTAACTGAATGTAAGTAAAAAACACTTACAGTGACACTTTTACATCCCCTCCTTCTTGATAAATAATGTCGTCGACATTTTCGTAGTTGATCTCATTACATTTTTTTACAAATTGCCGAGCATTTGAGTCTTAATTTATGTAAAGAACATGCTTTGCTGCACCCTTTTCTAGAGCTACATGACACAACATGGAGCAAGGATTCAAGTGCCGGGTCTTGGCACATTTGAACTGGCTGAAAGAGAACCCCACATCTTTCAGGAGGGATGTTGTTTCCTAGCCTAGCTTGTACCTGATGATAACATCAGAGAAAATGATGCTGCACAGCCTCTTGTGTTGGTGGCAGTCTTGCAAAATGAACTGAATGAGGCAAATTTAGCAAATAACTGGATCCTTAAGGTGTTCAAATTATGTGTGGTAGCTATGCATCCAATATAGTGCAATGTGGAATTTTTTTTCCAACCTTGATGATTTCTTGACGGGTAAAACCTATTTTATTGAATGCACAGGCTATTTTTCTAAGCTGATCATCTCTTTTCAAAGTGTTACAAAACTTTGACTTTCTTTGTCCAAAAAGAGCGGATGTTGTATCGCATCCGCAGATTGCATGAGTGAAAAGAACATTGTTGTAATTGTATTTGAACGAGGTTGAAAATCACTTGATTTCGATGTTACTTCTTCCTGGCGTTTAGGAAAACAGATTTTTGTGCTGATAGCCTAAGCTCGTCATTATCACGAGAAGGTCAATGTCTTCTCTGACAATTAAACGCTTTCAAAAGATTCGGCTCTTGAAATGGCTGAGGTAACTATCATGACACCAGCTTCTTCCTTTGCCTGCTCAACTTGAATTCTGTTATTGTGAAATTCTTGTTTTGAAATTTTTAATTTGTTTTAAGTAATGAAATAAAGTGGCTCTTGTTCCTGTCATTGGCTTTGTCAACGGATGATGCAGGTCGACGCCCTCTTTTTTCTCTACTTGTTTCTCTACGTTTTCTCTACTTGTCTTGATTGATCTAGTTTTATGCGACAAAAACTATAATACCATGCATCTGAAAGTCAGGTTCGTGCTGAATAAGCTCAATTACTTTTTGGGACCCTACATCCCCACGTTTTCAGCAGCTTTCAAAAATATAATTTTCGTTTCTAATTTCATTACTTTGTGAATCAAATTTCTCTTTGCATAGGGCTTTTTCTATTGTTTTTCGTTGAAGTCACCGGGATTACAGGTACATAAGAAGCAATTATCTTGAAACTTTAAAGAAGTGCTTGATCTGAGGGACAAACTATAGTCTGTGTAGAATCTTCATCCCAACGAACGTATGCTACTATCATTCTCTCATTCGCATATGTTTTTCGGCAATCATCCTATATTCTAACTTCCTTGCTATTATTCAAAAAACTGATGAATATTACTTTTGATGAATATTACTTTGACGCTAAACGCTATGTTCAAAGAGCTTGGCAAGTCCTTTCTGGCTCACAACGCGAGTGAAGTGGATCACAACACTATTTGAAGCCGTTTGGCAAATGAAACACAATTTTGGGTAGAGCTCACTCATTTTTCATTACTGTATGTGAAGAGATGCAATAAACTTAATAGCAGCATATTAGAAGAGTATGTATTTAAAAAAGAACACTTGCATCTGAACGAAAGCGGCGCGGGAATGTCACTGACCACAATTTTCCATCTGCATTCCCTTTTTTTATCCCCAGCTCTCCTTTTGTAATTGTTTCCTAATAGGGTTTCTAGAATTTGTGCATCTTTTGCCTGCCTTTCTTAAAAAATTCATTTTTCATCAATCAACAGGTCTATTTAATTTTCATTGTTAGTGATGAAAAGTTTTTTTGGGATGGGAGGCGAAAAATAAGTCACTTTCTGCAAAGTTAAAAAAAGAGTGACATTTTCAAAAAAACATAGCGTGCTTAGTAATGGGCTTAGAAAAACGTTTTTATAACAAACTTATAGAGAATTTAATGTTCTTTCTTTTTGTAATTAAGTATATTACGCAAAAGTTTATATTCTCGAGTTAGAGGCAAAATACCAAAAACATTTTTTACTCACCTTCAGTTAAATAGCTAATATTAATGTTCTTTACTAAAGCTCTAAATAAAAAAAAGTTATAATGTTCTTAATTTTTTTACTATGTTACCGTTGTATTCATCGTGATTGTTATCATGCAAATAGCTGTAATTTAAATAAGTTACATTAAAAAGGATAAAATAATGAAAAATTGTGTCAAATTTTCGGTTTTGAAAATTTTTCACAAAATTTGAAAAAAAAGTCACTTTCAGAAAGCTGTAGCGTGCTTAATATTGGCTTTGGAAAAAACGTTTTAGTATGAAATTTGTAGAGAATTTAATGTTCTTTCTTTTTGTAATTGAGTATGGTATGCAAAAAGTTTATACTTTTTCAGTTATAAGCAAAAAACTGAAAAAAGTCCGAAAATTTTGTGGTTTTTTGACTTCACAAAGTTTAGCCTCGAGATATTTTGTTGGAAAACCATTAATTCGTGTTACTAGCATCCCCATAAACATTTTAAAAACATAAAATCTTCTAGCAGAATTTTTGCATCTATCGGCTCTTTTATCTGACAATTTGACTGGCCTATAAGGTTCTGTCTTTTTGAAAAAAATACTTATCAATATAGAAATGCTCTATTTGTATCTATGAAGGCATTTCTGGATTAAAATAATGTCATAATATAATTGTAATGTCATGTGTAAATTATGTATAATATCATTTTGATGTGAAAATGCCTTCATAATTACAATTAGAGCCTTTCTGTATTGATAAGTCATTTTTTTTCAAAAACGCTTTAAAACTTATACTTTAAACTTTACTTTAAACACTCAAAACTTATTATTTTCAGGTGATGATTTGTCAGCCCATTACTTTGGCTTGAAGTCTGGTTTTAAAAATGGACTTGGGTAACCTCTTTTTCTGCTCATTTATCCATTTTTAAAGATTTGTTTCTAAATTCAGAAAAGCAACTACCACACCACATCAATATCTCTTCTGTTTATGCATGTATTCATTTCATATTTTCTAGCAGCAACTCTATTATTCATACACTTCAGTTTTTTCAATTGAAGCAAGTCGGTGTTGAATTCAGATACTTTTCTCCGGAAGGGACTTTTGTAGCTGCAGAGTCGGGGGAAGGGGAGGCAATGAGTTTTAGAGGGGAAATTGCTCATTGCACTTTTTGACCATTGGAAGTAAAATCTCAAAATTTTTCAGGAGGGGAAGGGGGCATTTCATTGCTCCAGGGAGAGGGAATGTCCCCACTGGGCCACCCCCTAAATCTACACTGAGTAAGTTGTAAAGAAACAATGCAATTTTTCATAAAAAATAAGGCAGTGATATAATTTCATACTCATTGTCTTGGAGTAAGTAAAATATGTGCACCTTCTATGTCATTGGGAAGAATTCTGACAAAATTTGTTTTCTGATTTGAAAAACATATTCAAGGACCACCAAAGCCACATTCTATGCCTGTACCTCAAAATGCATTGAAATTTCTTTAAAGCAGTTGATTATATATCTAATCATTTTAAAGTGGGGTATGTGTGTGCCCAAATATTGGAAGCAGCATGGGTGTTCAATTCTGAAATTTCAAATGGAAAATTAGTGTGTAGCATATCCCTGGGAAAATTTCTTCAAGATAAACAATTTAATAAGAAAAAAAAAAAAAAAAAAAAAAGAGATCAAAATTTGGAATAAAAAATATTACTTGTGTAAATTAGAGTATTTTTAACCAAACGAGAGAAATGAAACATGCATCTTACTTCCATTTTGTTGCAACATTCAGGGATGTAATGGAGAGTATATGAAGGTATACACCATATACTTTCTGGACTTTTTAAGAAATACCATATGTCCTCTGTTTTTCAGGAAAGCTGTAGTATACACACTCTAAGGTATACCCTCTGCCTTGAGCATATATTCTCCACTTAGAGCAATATCCTCCGCCATTTCTGCGGCTACATCCCTGGTAATATTGCACATGCTCTGGGTCGGTGCATATAATTAAAACACAATTAGAACCTTTGTAAAGACTGAGTTTTTAAAACACTTTAAGATCACCAGTGACATAATATAACACAGGCTAAAAAAAAAGATCTTTTAGCATTCATTTGTACTGCATTTTTGTTCATAAAATGAATATTCAACTGTAAATAGCTTTTGGTCTCTACACAAAGAGCTTTAATGCATGCCATTAGACAACTTTATCCTTTAATTTTTTTAATTGTTGAGCTCTCTGTATATTGTATATCTGAATTTAGGAAATGGTGGATGTACAGTGTTTCCTATTATATGTGAACTTGTTTCAAAGTAATTAAAATAATAGAGAGTAATTTCAGCATACTTTGTGTTATAAATACAGTAAAATATGTATATAATAAAATCCTGCCTTAAGTAAAAAAAAAAAATTCATGACCATAATTTTTTATTTATTTATTTTTACAATTCCACCTTGTAAAATGAAAATCTTTCTAAAATTGACTGGATTTTTTTTTTTTTTTTTTTTTTTTTTTTTTTTCTGGCTCCATCTTACTAGGTAATAAAAATTTCTTCAAAGGCAAATCATAGGAAAACTTAATAATTTTCATAACCAAAATTATTGTTCAAGTAAAAAATTAAAATTTTAAAGGAGGATTGTTTGTTTTCTAAATTTTTACTTGTAAATGTTGTATTAGTTTCTTATTTTTTTCTTCTTCTTTTTTAGGATTCCTGTTTTAGAAATTGCTCTGCTCTTGTTGATTTTGATGGAAGATATAATCAATAGTTTATAACCAGAAAGATTTTGGTTTCCACTTGTTTTCTTTTGAGACATTCTAAATATTTATAAATTTAATTGGAATCAATTAACTTTATTTTTGAATTACTTAACTTTTTTAATATTTGTTACTTAAAAAAAGTTATGGGTTCTTTAGTGTAGCTGTGTACATTTAAAAAAAAATGTCTCAATGTACAATTAGAAATGAATGAAAATGTATATTTTTTATACATTCTAAAATAATTTTCGTTGATTCTTTTTTAGTTTAATAATAACTATTTTTACTCTTTATGGACAAATATTTTTAGCTTTGTTCGTTTTGCATTTGACCATTTTTCTTTATTGAATTTTTCCTCCCACTTCAGTTATAACTTTAATATCATTATTATTTTGACAGCATTTTAAAAAGTGGATTTGATGGATTAAATATCCTATCACATTGTCCATCTGAGACATTTTATGTTCAAAGTTAATGCTCTCTCTTGATTAATCCATTACTTTTTTTAAATGCTGAATTTTTTCTTATCCGGAATGGCATTTCAGTCCATTCCTTTGGGTTTGTATCCACCTGGAAGAACTTTTGAACAACAAGAACAAAAACCTCCTGATGCTTCTGGCCCTGCTCCTCCTCCACCTCCTCCCCCTCAATCAGGAGGCTCCAATGGGGCTGTAGGGGCTGTTGTACCAGTGAATGGAGAAAAACTTTTAATTTGTGATCAGTGTGGTAAAACATTTACAGACAAAGCCAGTTTTCAACAACATGCTCTGTTTCATTCTGTTGTGCCGGTGAATGGAGAAAAGCTTTTAATTTGTGATCAGTGTGGTAAAACATTTGCAGACAAAACCAGTTTTCACCAACATGCTCTGTTTCATTCTAAACCTTTTCCATGCAAAATATGCAAAAAAACATTCAACTCTCAAGGCACTCTCACACAACATATGCGAATACATACTGGTGAAAGACCTTATATTTGTCAGCACTGCGATAAGAAGTTCAACCAAGCAGCTAATCTCCAACAGCATTTGAGAATACACACGGGAGAAAAGCCTTTCGTCTGTGAACATTGTAACAAATGTTTCAATCAAAAGGCTATTCTCCAACAGCACATTCGCATACATACTGGAGAAAAGCCATACACTTGCATGTACTGTGGTAAAAAGTTTTCCCAGTTGACCATTCTCCAGCAACACATAAGAATTCACACGGGTGAGAAGCCTTATGTATGCGAAGAATGTGGACGGCGCTTCAACCAGAAGACAATTCTGGATCAGCATCTAAGATTGCACACTGGGGAGAAGCCTTTTACGTGTCCATACTGTGGGAAGAAATTTACCCAGATGGCTATCCTCCATCAGCATGTACGAATTCACACCGGTGAGAAACCCTATGGTTGCGAGCGTTGTGGTGAGAAATTCTCTCAGAAAGCTATTCTTGTGCAACACATCCGCATACACACGGGAGAGAAGCCTTTCCCGTGTGATTATTGTGACAAAAAGTTCAGCCAGAAAGCCATTCTTTCTCAGCATATACGTGTGCACACTGGTGAGAAGCCTTATGGGTGTGAATTCTGCGGAAAACAGTTTCGTCAGAAAACTATCCTTCAACAGCATGTTCGCATACACACCGGTGAAAAACCGTTCATGTGTGAGCTTTGTGATGAAAAATTCAGCCAAAAGGGAAATCTGCAAAAGCATGTGAGAGCTCATTCGGGTGAGAAGCCTTTTACATGTGATCATTGTGGACTAAAATTCAACCGAAAAGTGATGTTAGATCTTCATATTCGCATGAGTGTAAAAGATCATTCTAATCCTACAGACATGAGCAAACCTGTATGCCATTTGAGTTTGGCAAACGACAAGCAATTTACAAAACCTGTGTATGTTTTTAATGCTCCACCAAATGACAAACCACTGACTAAACCATGTCATTTTGATGTGACAAGTGATAAAGGAATTAATAAGCCATTTCATTTTAATTCAACAACAGAAAAACATGTTCCCCATGCTGCTTCCTTAGCTGCTTGTGTATCTAGTGCCATTGCTCCAAATGATTGGGCTTTTCCTCAGTAGTAAACTATTAATTTTCTTGCAGTCATCTTTTTTTTTTTTTTTTTCGAAGAATGTTTTCTAAAACCATACTTTCTATGCATAATAAAAATCAAGTCTAAGTGACTAATTGTTAAATTAAATTAAAAAAAAAAAAAAAAGTTAAAGGATTATCTTATATTCTCTACTAATTTTGATACATCATTATTTTTCAAGAAATGATTTCTATTTCAACTATTCATAAAATTAATTAAAAATCATGTAAGGTATATGTTATATATAGGTTATTCTGAATCAATATTAATGTGTTGGTTGGTCTGTCTTTTATTTCTATATTAATGTGTGAATAATATGTAATGTTATAATTTAGACAGATTTATATAAATAGATATTCACAATATCTTCAACTTTCATTTGTTAAGTTTCTTTCCTCCTTGTGTTAACAAATTATTTTCTTTTGATATTATTTTTAGTTGCAAATTTTGATGAAATGCAGTATAACCTTGAAAATCCAGCTTCATCGGGACCAAAACAAAGCAGGATTTTTGAAAGAATATGAAAAGTACTTCTTATATTTTTAATGATGCACATTTTCTTCTGTTGGTTCCAGCATTATCAGTGGTTCTATTTAGCACGGTATCAGAGTTCTCGCTGTCCATTAATCCATTGCTTTTGATTTCAAAGTGTTTAATTCATTATCAGTTGCTATTTTTCTTTCTTCTATGAATTGGAAGTGAAAAAAGGGAGGGGATGATGATTTTGATGGCTGATTTTTGAGGTTACACTGTAATAGTTTTTTTTAATTTTGAATTAACTTTGATTTTTATTGATTTTATTTGACCAAGAGCTTTAAGCAAGAACAATGGCAGTTATTTTCAGTTTATAATTTATTGTATTAAGTTCAGTTTTAAAAGTGTTTTTCCAAATGTATAATCCATGAGTCTAACCCAAGATTTGTACAAATGAACAGCTTTCTGAATTTGTTGCTTAAAAATAATTAGAAATTCGATCTTTAAACAATAATAAAAGTTTAAATTAACAATGAATATGTTCAGGTCATGTTAAAGTACATGAAATTACAGAATAATTTTTTATATGTTTACAAATAAAATTTATCTAGTATTCAAATAAATTAAGAAGAAATCCACTTTGCACGTATAAAAAAATGTTGATAATATAGAAATTAATGATATCACAACAAATGATTTTTTAACACTATTAAAATTCATGTTTAAGAAATATAGAATGCTAATTTATCAAAGAAATATGTTTAAAGATAGAAAACCAACAATTATAAATGCACAAATAAAGTATGAAAAAGGAGCAAACAGCCATTTCAAATCTACTATGGAGATTCTTCATCAGTGCAAAATTCAGCGAGCTAGAAAAAGCAAAACTGAGCTCAGTTTTAAGAAATGTTTTTTTATGGAGGTTTTGAGGGGGAAGGGGTGTTACAAAAATTATTAAAGACTCACCATGTTTGCTTATTTCAATCAAAGTATTTCAAGCATAATCTAATTTTTTTTTAACATTTTAATTCAGAAAATTTAAAAATAAATTTTTCATAATATTTAACAGAGATATTTTTTATTTACTTATGTATTTTTTTCCCTTGCAATTTTAGAAACATCTTGGATGCTAGGTGATTAAAAATGAAATAAGTTGAAAATGAATTTTTGCTAATTTTAAAATTGCTAATTTAAGTGAACATTTGGTTTGCTTTTTTAGATTGTCTTGAATTTTGTTGTTTTGTGAGTTTTTGTTGATTTTAAGTTTTTTCTTTTTCTTCTTCCTTTTTTTTTTTTTTTTTTTTTTTTTTTTTTGCCAAGTTTTAAGAATTTTTAGTTTTAATCTTTATTACTTTTAAGATAGCTTTTGTATTACTGTTTTTTATTCAGACAATTTTCTCAAAAAAAAATAACATTTGAAAACATAAATATATATTATGAAATTAAGAATATGTATATGAAAGCTAAGATTATTAATTTCGTTGAACATAATTATGCATTTCATTTACTAAATTTTATTTTTTTTTTCATATTTTTATGAATATTTTATGATTTTTGCTGTTATTATTTTTTTTTTTCCTGCTTTCAAATTTGTGTTTCTTATTCCAAATTTTTGATTTAGTTGAAAATTTATTACATTGAATAAGTCATCTTCTTGCCTAATATTATTTCTGAATGAAAAACTAGAGAAATTTAGAAGACAGATTTGAAACTTGTTTCCCCCACCATACATATATATATATAGTGATGCATGTGCATGAGGATCTTTTATTTTTTATTATATTTGCCTCTATTTTTTTTTTTTTTTTTTTTCAGTTAATGATTCAGCTATTGAATTTATTTAATATCCTATTTATACATTTCTCCATATCAAAATTTATTTAAAAATAGTTATAAATCTCCATTTTTCTTCGATGATCTGAAATTTTGCCTGAGGTTTGTTTTGTCCATCAATATTATGTATCTATTTTTGATCAAAAGAATCTACAAATATTTGTGATGTTTTGAATGAAGGTTGATATAAGTATACCAGTAAATGATAATCGGAGCTTTTTCTTCATAATATTAAAAAAAAATTTTTTACAAGTGTAATTTAAGTTTTTTTATAGGAAAAAAAAATCTTTAATTAACCTTAAATTGTATGAAAAGGAATCTCTTTACTAGAAAACATCATCTGAGTTGGATTAGAATATGTCATGGCATTTGGCACAGGGGTCATCAAAAGCCTCCATCCCCCTTTTCCAATTTCTGTTACAAGTATCTAAGAGTGAAAATCAGTACCTCTTATCCCCTTTTTATCCTTCTTGTCTACTATAAATTGAGTTTGCACAATGACTTAAAATCATCTCTAAAGGTAGAAAAATGTTTTGGTTTTATATTTTAATGTTTCTTAAATATGTGTTTTCAAGTGCATTGTTTTCTTGCAGTTACATAATTAATTCAACCATTTAGTCCTCACTTTTTTCTGTGATAAAAGCTCTAAAAAGTGAAATAATTTTGTTTTTAAAGTAAATGTAGGTTTGTAAAATATCAGAGTGATTTAAGCTGCATAAATCTCCCCTTGGCTACAGCCTTATGTGTAAGATTAGAGTTCTTCTTGTATTTGAATTAAAGTCAAATTTTAAAATGAAATAAGTATAAAATTTCAGTTTTAAATGAAACAAAAAGATGTATTAAATTTGCAGAAAAAAATGGTACATTGCTCAAAATATTTTTCCTGATTCAGACAGCATTCCTCTAAAAATTACATATAAAGAAAGAATAATTCCAGTTGTATTCAAGAAGAATTCAAGCCAGGGGTACTCCAAGAAAATTCTTAGTTTTTGCAATTAGTAATTTTATCATTCAAAATCTGATTAACAAGGTTTTGTACAAGATTTATTGCTTGAGTTGAAATAATTTGTGCATACCTAGATGTTTATGCAAATGAGTTTTTGTTTATTTTGTAGTGATTTAAAAGGAATGAATGGCCAAATAAGTTTATTTGAAATATTCTTGTATTCTTAAAACATGTTTGTATTGTTTTAAAATTTCTTCAAATTCCACCTCACCTAAAACCCTATGCCTACTGTACCCATGCCATAATCAGGCCTTGAATATTTAGCATTTTTATTGCAAGAATGACACAGTTCTTTCTTTATTTTTTCTAAATCTGAAATGATTTTCAACTATAAAAGTAAATTTTATTTTATTCTAAAATCAAGTACAGATGATTTTTTTTTTTTTTTTTTTTTTAATATCTAGAGTCTAAAAGTATTTTACTTTTCTTCCATGTGAGGTAGGTTACAAATTAGCTGTCTGAAAATTTGTCGACTGTAATTTGTAAACTATTGCACTGTAGAATGCCAGAAGTAAATATCCAATCAAAAAAGAAAACAAAATCAATTTATTTTAATCATACTTAAACTATTTAAGATTCCTTTAATTGCAGAGTACTTTCGTAACTGATATCTAAAAAATATAACTTTTTTTACAACTTTAGAAATATGCATAATGAATACTATTTGAGAAAAAAATTGTAAAATGCAGTAATTCTATACTGAAGCATGTTACTTTTCATAAATGTTATATATAAATAAATAAATATATATATGCATATGTTTTTTTTTTTTTTTTTTTTTTTTTTTTTTTTTTTTTTTTGCTCTAAGAAAAAATTGTTAACCAGTTTAAGAATAATAGTGTTATTTTTTATATTTATTTTATGTAACTAATTTCATAGCTGCTTAACTTGTAACATATGCTTTGCTTGATATCTAGTACACATCCCCACCATCCCTTCCATTTTTATTTATTTTTTATATTTTTTCAGATGTTTCTGTGTTCAATTGTTGTGCATCGTCATGCTCATTCTGAGAATTCAATTTATCAAAATCTAAGTTATCTCATGTAGATTATGGTAGTTTATTCCTTTTTTTTACACTTAGTCTCTCTTTTTAAATTAATTTAAATAAATTTTCCTTTCTTTTAAAAAAAGTGGTGTCAATCTTTTTCATTTATCAATGATTTAAAAATTTTCTGATGTACCCCTCCCTTTTTTTTTTTCTCTCTCTTCCTAATGAGGTTGCCATTTCTGTCCTTTCATGAAAATATTCTTAAGTCTATGAAATTTGGATGTGTTATGTTAGATAGCAATACATAAAATTTTAAAAAGTTTTCATATAATTTGTTTTTTTACAAATGCACATGAAGATTTTGAATACATCATCTATTGTTTCCATTTAAAAACTCATTTTGTCAAGCTATTTTAATATACAGTAGACTCCCTCAAATTACACAGCTTGGGACCAGAGGTTGTGCGGACTTATATTATGTTTCTGGTCGTTGCTTTTGTTACAGTTTTAAACAGTAATTTCAATGTAATAATGCAATCAAAATTATATTGAGTGCTTACAATATAGTAAAATATTAAAATAAGTATAGCAATAAACTTAAATCATTAAAATTAAGAAAATTTTAAAAATCATGAAATTTTATTAAAAGTAAAGGTCAAATAAAAAAATTAATGTGCAATTAAATATGAGACAGATTTATCTTGATTATTGAAATGAACTTGTTTTGGTAAAAGCACTTTACTAATTCACATCAAAGTCATGCAATAAGATTTTTTTTTTTTTTTTTTTTTTTTTTTCAGATTTAAGAAACTTAATAATTAGAAAAGCTTGATTAATGCATAAATATGTTTGGTAAAAAGATTGTGATTACAGCATATTAGCAATATTTTGATTTTTTTTTTTTTTTTTTCTTTTAGAAATTTCTATTTTTTTCATGAAATAGCATAAAGTTTAGTCATATTAACTAGAATTGCATATTAAAATACCTACTGAATGATATAAAAATTAAAAAGTCTGTAGTTTGGTCGCTAAGTCTGAAATGAAATTTTCATTGTTTACATTTGCAATGATGTTCGGATTTTAGGGTTCCAGATTTGAGGGAGTCCTTTGTATTGTTGAAATAGACCACATTGTTTCTCTTTTTGAAAGTGGTAGGATTAATCAAATTATGTAAAAGTTTTAATTTAATATCTTTATTCTTTTAATCAAAAAAAAAAAAAAAAAAAAAAAAAATTGGCAATATTACGCTCTTTTTCCCTTAAAATTACTGTTTTATTTTTATTTATTTTTTAAAATAAATGTTAAGTTTTTGAATTTTTCCTCTTATTATGTTTGTTCCTATTTTATTAGTTATTTTTTTTTTTCTTTTAGAAATTTCTATTTTTTTCATGAAATAGCATAAAGTTTAGTCATATTAACTAGAATTGCATATTAAAATACCTACTGAATGATATAAAAATTAAAAAGTCTGTAGTTTGGTCGCTAAGTCTGAAATGAAATTTTCATTGTTTACATTTGCAATGATGTTCGGATTTTAGGGTTCCAGATTTGAGGGAGTCCTTTGTATTGTTGAAATAGACCACATTGTTTCTCTTTTTGAAAGTGGTAGGATTAATCAAATTATGTAAAAGTTTTAATTTAATATCTTTATTCTTTTAATCACAAAAAAAAAAAAAAAAAATTGGCAATATTACGCTCTTTTTCCCTTAAAATTACTGTTTTATTTTTATTTATTTTTTAAAATAAATGTTAAGTTTTTGAATTTTTCCTCTTATTATGTTTGTTCCTATTTTATTAGTTATTGTGGCCAAAATATATTTTGATTGTTTAGTATTTTTTTTTTTTTTTTTTATTGCTCTGGTATATTATTTTGTAAATTTTAGTTAATAATGTATTTTTGAATCTTGCTTTCTTTTTATTTTGGTTGCTACTTTTTCAATAAGATTTTATAAAGTTACCACATAAAGTTAATCTTGATTTGATTAAATCTTTGTCAAATGATATTATTTTAATGGAATATATTATTTAATAATTTAAAGTGCTGCAATATTTTAAAATACAAATTGTTATATTTATTACATTTATTTATCTTTTGGTGATGAATGGAAATAAATTTTTATGTTATTTGCTAAAATCCTAAAATTATTATGCCTGTACTGTATGTAGAAGTAGATTCATTAAATACAGTAAGGAGGCAAAAAATTTGCAAACATATGAATAAACCTAATTAAGAAAGATATTTATTGTAATAAAGCTTTCATTAATTTGTTCAAGAAAGTCTAATTTACAAAATATATGATAATTTATTTTTTTAACACTTTCACGATTTCAAGAAATATTCTTGTAATGTTTTTACATCAATAATAGAAAAAAGACTACAAAGTCTGCAACTGTCAGACACATACACTTCCTTAAATCTACAACAGTGAGTTTTCATTGTATAATATAGATCAAATCCTCTTCAGAAAGTTTTTTTTTTACTGATAATTTGCTAAATTTTAAAATGATTGAAGCCTAGTTAATAACATCAAGTAATATATTTAAAGGCATTTGTTAAAACACCATTGAAGCATTAAATTCCACAATCCCCAAGAAATTTTACTGTTTAAAAGTTTTTTTGAGGGGGGGGGGGGGGGCAGAGACAGAGATTAGTATTTAAATTAAACTGTCTCTTTCAAAATTCTATCAATAATACATCAAAAGACAATAGGATTATGCTTGCAACCTTTGCAATAATTTTCATGCTGTATTATGAATCTAAAACTGCAACTAACACCAGATGATGTTGATCATTAATGTGAAAATTGATTTTTGTCATGATGTAATCACTAACTAAATGTTTTTATCCTGTTCAAAAAGTTTCATTAGTTGATTATATGTTCTATAGGATATCCCCATTCTCAAATTAGTTGATTTTGCTTTCTTTTTTTAACTCTCAGGATAGCCTAAAATCTTGTTTGTTTTAGATATAGGAAAATGTTCCAGATTTCTATTTTAATAACATTTTAAGTTTAATTGCATTTATGTAACATAAATCCAATCTTTACAAATATGAAATTATTTGTACTCTGTCATTAAGTTTGCTTAAGTAGTGTATTAAAAGCAGAGTGGTAACTGCAATATTTATTTCAAAATTTTAGTTTTTATATGAAAATAATTTTTTTAATCATTTTGCTTCTTACTATAATGTTAAATGTAGAATATAATTTTTTAGGACAAATACCCTATTATAATTGCTACTAAATAATAAGTAAGCAATCATGATCATTATATTTTTGTCATCTAATAAATCTCTATTTTATTAAACTGTTGCTTTATTGAAATATATAATTTTAAACTATAATTATTTCTGTCAAATTTAATTATTTTGGTTTTAATGTTTTTATTTGTAAGAAAATCAATACAAATATCTTTTATTTTTTCTCTCCCTGGTTAGCATATGCTTTTAAATGTCATATTTTTGTTTGAACTTTACTGCTTTCCTATTTTATTTAAAAAGATTATTAAAAAAAAGTTTCCTTGAATATAAGCTTAGCCTTAGGATCATTTTTAGATTTTGCCAAGCTTCACTTAAAAAGCTTTTAATTGTTGTTTTTACTTTATCAAAACATTTCTTTTCCTTTTTTTATTACCCAAAATTTCTTTCATAATACCTCTATTCAAGTATATTTTAATATGTTAACAAACTATGTTGTTGTAAGTACTTCAAATGAAAATGAGACACTTTTAGCTTGTTTAGCTTTTGAAAATAAGCGATCGACTGAAGAAAATAAAAGGAGTTACAACATGTATAAGCATTGAAAGTGTTATAAAATTAAGTGCAAAACATAATTACATTAAATATATACCCTTTTATTTATTTTTTCAACTAACATTTGTTCTGTATTTTTAAGTGAAGTTTGATTATTGATTCCTTTACATATATTTCTGGCGTATAAAAAAAATTGTAAGTAAATTTAATTTTAAATATAGTTTATTTTATTATTTAAAATTATATAGTGAATATATAAATTTTCTATTTCTATATTTAAGCAAAGCAATATCTATTGAATTATAATGTCATTGTATTTATATATATATATATATATATATATCATTGAAATGATGTGACCTAATATTGTGGCAAACCGGTGCATTGTATGTAATATAATTATTGTTCCCAATCACTCATTATCATTTACAGTTTATTCAGATAATGTGTGCATGTTTTTGTACTGTGTATTTTACATGATTTTTATCAGCCTTTCTCATAGTATGCTTGTATATCTGCTTTATAGAATGTAATGGATAGCATTTATTCTGCTATAAATAAAAGCATATGTATTATAGTTTTATGCATTGTGTGGATAAAGAAAGTGAAAAAACCCCACAAAGACTCTAATAGTATTTTTTTAGAAATTACTGCACTAAAATGGTTGATAATCAGTTACAATTGTCGTTGTAGTAACTTACTGATTCATGGCTTAAGAATATATTTTACCCATTTTATAAAGGAAAGAATCATAATATAAATTAACATTGATGTTATTAACCCTTTCAGGGGCAAGTAATTATGTTGCTGTAATCTTGAAAGCTTACCTGAGTTCATGAACAAAATTTTTATGGAAATTAAGAAGTTTGTATAACAACCACTTCTTTTGAAAGTGTTAAAGCTGGCCCAACTGTATATCAATAAAAACAACCATTCCAGATGTTGTATATCAAGTGATGCTAAATACAGTCAATGCTCATTATAACAATCACTGTCATTTTATATAAAATAGTACTTTAAAGTTAGTAAAAAGTTACTATTCGTAACATCAAAAGATCTTAATACAAAATTTTTGTTTAGACAATCATCAAATAAGAATTAAAATGATCTGTACGTGTAAAAGAAGTGTGTCTATAAAAACATAATACTTATATTATTTATTCAAATAATAATAATGAAAAACTCCAGAAAAATTAATGTAGTGTTTCTATAATATTTATTTTTTATGGAAATGACCTGAAATTGCATTTTATGTTGCAGTGATAAGATATTGTTAATATAATTTTTGAGCTAGTGAACAGAGTTATTAGCCAACATGCATAATAATTAGTCAATCAGAATGCAACTTTGAATTTTTTTTAATTAATCTTTTCTAGAAATAAATGAAAGGTACTCAGTAGTATATAACCATAGTAGACCAAGTTCATCTTGAAAAGAAAGAAAAAGGCGATAGTCTGCTTAAAAAAATGTATAAAAATCTGTTTTTTCCACTACCATAGTGAACAGAGTCTGTTTTCACATATTTTCTCATGTATGTCATATGTTTACACACTTGGTTTACTATGGAAGTGGAAACAGACTTTATCCACCTTCTAAATAACTCTCTCTTTTCAAAATGAACTTAGTCTACTATGGATGTAAGTCCCTCATATGCAGTATCCCTTCTGGATTTTTTTAAGAACCTTTGTATACAATCTTTTTCTTACATAAGACTGTAACATATGCATTCACTAGCATATACCATCAGATTTTTTTTTTTTTTATGACTACAGCTAGTAAATCCTAGCTGAGCTAGTAAATCCTCAACCTTTACATTCTTAGAATGTTCAATCAGTCAGCATAAAGGTAATTTTTTATATATCTGCTGCAATAATTCTGATCAATGTAGTTCATTGCATTTAAAATGGATACAGATCATATTAATAAGGCTTTATAATAATTTTCACTAATAAATAACGACAAAATCGCCAAAATGGCAATTTTTATTATTTTTTTCTTTTTTTGAAAGACTTTTAAAGCATTCTGTTTTAAAAATTCCCTTACACTGAAGCAATCTTAAAGAAAACTTGATTAGAAGAAACCTGTAAAAAGTCAAATTTTTGTAAAGAAAGCAAAAATTACATTACTGAATGAATAAGTATTTGAAATTTTTTCTATCAGTTATTACAGTGGAAACATTGCTATAATAAATGGTTGTTGTATTGAGCATCTTACTGTACTATGCTTTTTCTCAGTTGGGCATGGTTTGAATTGGTATAAGAAGTTCTTAAATTGGTTTTTTTTTTTCTGCATGATTAGAACTATTTAAAGTATATCCTGTCATCATACTGTTATTCTGATTTCTTGATTGGATATTTTTGTTTGAACCAAAGTGTCCAAATGCTGTATTTTAAAAATCTTGTATCATGTAGTTCAAGATGTACTTTTGGACTGCATTATTAGTTTTTTAAACCCGAACAGCAATGTAGAGAAGTGAAAAAAAGATTTTAATGTGGCAAAAACCTATATGGAAGTTTAAAATGAATTATATAAATGTATATCAATGTAAATAATTAATTTTACTTCTTTTGTCTGTGGATTGATAAACCCTTCAGAATAAGTATTTATTTTTTTATTTTTAAGTGAAATGTTAGGTTAGTGAAAAAATAATTGCAGTTTTTAGCATCTTAAATTAGGGTCTCCTTATTGTTTTTGAAACAATATAATTTTATAGTCTTCTGTAAATAATTACATATAATGAAGATGATACATCTGATTTCAAATTAATTCTTTAGTATCATTGTGTGACCTTCAATTAAATCAAAAGAAAAGATGAATAAAGGCTAATAACACAATTTTATTTTTAAATATTCATAATATATGAATTTTCAAATAAATCAAATTGTTTTTCTTTTTTTAATTAGCATCATTTTAAGTTCAATCTTGAATCCCCTGTGTCCTCTAATTTTCTTGAGAATCTGCAATCTGTTTATAGAATCACATTAAATTGGTCAGTGATTAGTAAATTATACATTATGATTTGTGCTGTATTTATTAATTCTAACTATATAAGTGACGATGGAAAGTACTGAGAAGTGCTTTTTCCTGTAATATTGAGATAAATAAATTCACTTGTGATTGAATTATAGTTTTGGTTAATATTCCAAAATGAATTGTGTGAATAAAGGAAGTTAAATTAGAATGTAAAGGTAAAATAGGGCTTTGAATTTTGATTTTACAGGTCAGTCAATATGTTGTTTAAATCTGTTACATTAGACGAATAATGCTTTGTTTTCCTTTTTAAATATTAAAATTATCTGATTTTTGCAAGAAATATTCTATATAATCCTCTAGGAATTAATCAGTACATTATTTCAAGAAAGTCTATCATATGTTCTTCATAGAGCACCATAATTATTTGAAGTATCAAGTTTTCTTTTTTTGCAAAATCAAAACACATGCAGCTCTTTTTATGATGAGACAAAATATTATAAATGCAGAATCATGTAAAGTACTGTGCAGAGATAGGGAATAACTCAATGTCAATCATTCAAGAGTTGGTAATGACAGTTGAAAAACATAATTTTAAAATTATATGTGCTTTTTTCTTTTCATAATAAGGTGCTAAAATTATAGATGTTTTTACACTAACCTAATAGAATTTTAATGTAAGTACTGATGTTTTAGAGGAAACATTTATATATATATACATAAAAAAGTTTTTAAAATAAACACCTTAAATTTTTATATCTAGTTGCTGAAGCATATATTGTATTCAAATATTGTGCTGGCCGGTGTTTGACATTGCATTCTAAATGTAATCTTTTTAGTTTCCTCTCTGGAGTGCTAGTTTAGAGTTTCAAGAGATTTGATGTCGAAAAGAATAATCAATGTTTTAATAAGCCTATGTTATATATTTATGAAGCTTTTGTATTTTGAATTATTGTTATGCTTGTTTGTTATTTTTATCTTTGGTAATGTATACTTTTTGTTGGAGTATTTTGTTTAAAGAAGGTTTTTAATCATTTGGTTGAAAGCAGAAGCCATAATTGTGTTATACATTTTCATTTTATTCACTGCTTAATTCTGGGTTTTGTTTTTCTTTATTTTATATTAATATAGTTAGAATCCATGCATTTAAGTGTTTTTAGAAGCTCTGCAATTGTGTACTTAGTATTTTTATTAGATTGTTTTGTTTTTTAAAAATCATAAGTAATGAAAATCAGCTCTAAAAAAGTATAGCTATCTTTTATATATTTATGTTATTTGTTGTTTCATTTTATGTTGTTTTCAAGTTTCAAACACTCTAAACTGGTTCTTGTTTTTATTAAAAGATACTGTATTATGCTGCATTAGCTTAATAAAACAAAATTGGTTTTTAAAAATATCTCGTGTGTGTAATTATTTTTATTTTCTATCTTCTTTTTCAAAATAAATAAAAGTTAAAATAGTTTTAAAAAACACTTTTTTAAACATTATATGTTTATCCTTAAAATTGTACATAATTTCATGACTGGAATTTTTTTATCTTTTTTTAAGTTACTAACGCTGTGACCGTTTTTGACAATGAATATTTTGTGACCTAGGGTATTTCTTAGCTAACATTGAGAAACCTACTGCACACAAAAATATGAAAATTGGTGATATCATAGAGAAATGTTCGATAAACACATTGATGCAAACATTTTTTAAATCAAATAACTTTTTTTCAGAGATATTTTATGTTAAAGTTCTTCAAAATCATTCCATTAAAAAAGATTTATAGGAGCAAAAACTATAAATAGGAATTTGAACATTTTTAGAATATTTTATACATTTGAAGTTCCCGGCATGCAGATTGAATTTTTTTTAATTTGACGCTTTTTATGATATGGGGATTTATTTCCATTTTAAATTAATATTTTCTGCATTTTGAGAGACTTTTTTTACATATTTCTGAAAAGGTTATTTTAAATTCTTGCCAAAGGATCAAAAAATATTTCATTCTTAAAAAAAAACTTACACACGGCTATCACAAACAGTAAAAAAATACTTTCAAATGAGAATTAAATAGTTATGAGTTAAAAGCAGGAAAAATATTCAAGAATTAAGTTATAAAGCTACATTTACATATGAATATTAAAAAAAGCAAAAAAATTAAAATAATGAATTCATTAAAATATGTTGACCTTTGTAAATGGAAAAAATTATATTTAAAATAGCCAAACAATAATATTGCAAATAATTTAAAACCATATTTACATGAGACATTTTACATTTCTAAATGATCTTTTAAACTATTTTTGTTGCTTCTAAGACAGCGAAAATAAAAATATTTCCTTTCTAGCAATAGAAGTAACTTCATGTGAATATCAAAAACAGAAAGAAAACTGTTAAATAATAAATTCTTTAATGTGTATTAAAAGTTGCAAGTAAAAGAAATTACGTCATATTTAAAATGATCAAGTAATATTGCAAAACAGTTAAAATTTTAAAGCATATTTATACGAGACATTTACTTCATATTTTTATATGATTTTTTTAACTATTGTTGTAAATTCTAAGACAGCACAAAGAATATTTCCTTTCAAACAATAAAAGTATTTTCACATGAATATTTAAAAGAGAAAAAAAATTACTAAATTACATCTGATTTAAAGGATAATTTAAAATGCCTTATTTTGAATTTTTTCTTATACCGTGGTTCAAAAAATATTAAATCATTTTTAGAGTTTGTGGTGTCTAAACAAGGGTTGATGAGCATAGCTCGTAGGGGCCCCTAGTAATTCAAAAATATTTCATTTATAATGTATTTAACTTTTTCCCTCGATTATTAAAAATCCTATTTTGATATGTGCATGTGAGAAAGTGCAAACAATTTCATTTATTTAAAAAACTATAAATTTTGCTATGTTTCAAGATATGGCAATAAAAAAGAAAATTATATTATGTACACTGTGATTTAAACAGTTGATTATAAGTTGATCTATTCAGGATTTCAAAATTATTTTTTCATCATATAATCATGATTTAATTAATGCTTGCTGTTGAGTTATATATTTTTATATTATTATTACAGCTTATATATATATATATATATATATATGCATTACATATTCTATTTTTTAAAATTTAAAATTTTCTTGTTGCATTTTCACAAGAAGATCTCTTATTGTGGCGCGTGTGATTTAGCTCATAATTAACTCCGGGGATTTTCTAAATTGTAAAAAATTGTACCATAAAGATTATTGCAGATTTATAACCTGCACCTACTAATGGAAAATTGCCTTAAAATTATGATTATGTTCTTAAAATGTTGTAACAAATTTTTCATTCCTTTTTAATAACAATACAAGATTTGATTTTACTAAAAAAAAAAAAAAAAAAAAAATTATTTGATTGATATAGATTTCAGTTTTTATTTTCAGTAAGCTTGCATGCCCATTTTACTTTACAATTAGGCCTACTAGAAAATAGCTTAAAAAAATATATATCAAAGTTAAAATATAGACGAATCTCACAAGACACTTTTCATTTTAGTCATTTTGTCGAATAGCTAGATAAGTACTTGATGAATTGTTCTTGAACTTCAATAATGTAAAGAATTCTTGAATTCATATTTTTCAGTGAGGGGTGCATATAAGTGTTATTATTTTAGGGGGGAGAAAAAGTCGCACTTGATGTAAGATATTTCTAGGAGGGAGTAGAGCCGTCCTTAGGGGTGTGCAACAGGTGCAGCAGCACGGGGCCTCACGTCTTGAGAGGCATCGCACTTGGGCACAAAATATTTTTTTAATAAAAAGAAGGTATAATGGAAAATCTTCAATATAAATTTATGATTTTAGTTAAAAGATAGTGCCATCATTACTTTTGAAATTGATTCAGTAGTTCCAGAATTTACCCCTACAAACACAAATAAATGCTACTTCTTTATAATAGCTAGGGGATCGAAACCTGGCTCTTCAGGTCAGAATATATCGGTAAAAAACATCCTTTTTTTATTGATAGGATAGATAAGATTATGTTAAGTGTCTGAAAGGAAAGGGCCTCGCAAAATCCTTGCACCAGGCCTCGCTTTAAGCCGTCCTCCGTAAAAATGGCTCTGGGACGGAGGGTTATCTTTTGATATCTTTATCATTTTTGTTCCAACAAAAATTTTCTTTTATTTATTTTTTTAAATCTTTTATCTTTTCTTCTTTTTGTTATTTTCTGTTACTTTTTATTATGATTCTGTTATTTATTTTTATGAAAATACAAACTTATTATTGAAACTTAAAATTATTATTTTTTGGCATTTTTCAAGAAAATCTAAGAATTTAGATGTATTACATGACAGTCTACTTTGTAAAAAAGGAAGTTTCTTGATCTTGCAATTCTTGTAAGCAGACTTCAATAATAGGGTCAGATGGGGGTTAGTTATGACCGGGGGGAATTGTGACCATCACCATAATGGAGAAAACTGTGCATGGTAAAATTTTTGTTCATGCATAGATATTAATTTCATAAAGTATTTTTTTATCTTAGATATTCTTTTTCACTAGCCTGAAGCATTTTTGAGATCCAAATAGCAGTTTGAACAAAATCTAGCAAAAAAATTTGATAAACGGATTTGGCAGTTTGGTGTTTTAATTACCCCCAAACAAATCTGCTTTGGCAAATATAAAGTATACGAGGGTAGTTTGATAAGTCCGTGACTTTGAAATGAAAAAACCAATATACATACCAAAGTGCATTTTATTTTTCGACATAATCTCCTTTCATAATGATACACTTTTTCCAACGATGTTCTAACTTTTTTAATCCTTCCAAAAAATAAGATTTCTCAAACTCCTCAAAATAAGCATTTGTGGCAGTAATGATCTCAGAATTTGAAGAAATTTTTTTTCCTCCAAGCCACTTTTTTAAATTTGGGAAAAGGAAAAAATCACTGGGGGCCAAGTCAGGTGAGTAGGGTGGATGGGAGAGCAATTCGTATCGTAATTCAACCAGTTTAGCCGTTGAGATTGCAGACGAATGTGCTGGAGCATTGTCGTGATGAAAAAGCACTTTTTTCTTGGACAAGTGGGGCCGCTTTTCTTTTAGTTTTGCATTAAACCGGTCTAATAAATCAGCATAGTACTGTCCTGTGATCGTTTTTCCTTTTTCCAAATAGTCAATAAGGATTATGCCCTTTGAGTCCCAGAAAACTGTTGCCATAATCTTCCCGGCCGATCGAACGGTTTTTGCCTTTTTCGGAGCACGTTCATTTGGAGAAGTCCACTGTTTAGACTGTTCTTTTGTTTCTGGTGTGTAGTAATGTATCCATGTTTCATCAACTGTAACATAACGCCGCAAAAATTCGCTTGAATTGCACTTGAACTTGTCTAAACACAGTTTTGAAATGGTTACACGAGTCCGCTTTTGATCCACTGTCAGTAATCGCGGCACCCATCTAGCTGATAACTTTTTCATACCCAAATGTTCATGCAAAATATTGAATACACGTTCATTTGAAATGTTTACCTTCTTAGCTATCTCACTAATTTTCACGCGGCGATCTCCTAAGACGATATCATGGATTTTATTGATCATTTCTTCGGTCGTGATCTCAACTGGACGGCCAGAACGCTCTGCATCTGTTGTGTTCGTACGGCTACAGCGAAATTCTGTAAACCACTTGTGAACCATACCATGCAAAGCTATTCAATGGCTGTGATACCATGTGAGGGAGCGGAGTCTCCATAATATTTTCTCAACTTTTCTTCAGTTTCGGTTAATGATTTACCGCGCAAAAAGTAATGTTTTATCAACACACGAAATTCCTTTTTCTCCATAATCAGAACTAATTCGACAATCGTTTGCTTTCGAATGCAATAGAACACAATGTATTTAAAATATCGTCTGCAACTTTCACGAGTGTTGCCACAGGTAATGAAAAATTGATAACATAATAATAATTATGCGATCAGACTGGCACCTTTTTTAAAGTCACGGACTTATCAAATTACCCTCGTAAATATAATGGTCATAATTTCTCCACTAATGGTCTTAAGAGCGCACAATAGTCACAGAAAAATCTCGCTCAAATTTTAATATTTTTTGCACAAGATAGCTGAGGGCAATCCACAACCGGGCTAGTTTTTACTTTTTCAATTTTTGTTTCAGATTTTCTTTAAAAAAATACTTTAACTTTCGAAACCGGTTCTGAAACTGAAACTATCGTAATATAAAAAATATATAACCAAAATCGAAAAAGTAAAAACTAGCCCGGTTGTGGATTGCCCTCAGCTATCTTGTGCAAAATAATCATGCAAAAATATTAAAATTTGAGCGAGATATTAAAAAAGAACGCTCCCATAGACTTTACATGGTCATCCGGGTCTTTTTGAGTAATTTTTCTGTGACTATTGTGGGCTCTTAATTACTCAAAATTTTTGTGACTGTGAGGTTTTGATGGCGTAATTATAACCATCCTTTTAACTTAATAAAAAGGTAGCTATGGGAATTAAAACTTAAAAGGCATTCTTAAAAGGTCAAAAAATTTTTTTATGTATTAAAAACACTACTTTTCCAAATAGAAACTTGTAGAAAAAAAATTAATAACAATGTTGAAAAGGTGGTCATAATTACCCCCTCCTGACCTTATGACCTTTTCCATTTAGATTTCCGAAAGGTAAAAGAATATTCCTTTAAAAACAATATGTATATATATATACAGGGTGATTAAAAAAAAAGTTGACAAATTGATATGACAAATCAGGCATACGACAAGGATAAAAAATCACATAGGATCATAGGGCCGCAACCACTTATTAAGTCACAAATACAGGGTGTTTCATCCTAACTCAATTTGGGTTGACAATAATAAGTTTCAGAAAACTGAAGTATATTATAATAAAACATTTATCAGACATTCCCATCTTTGTTTTAAATGTGATAAAACCAAATAAAAGTGGTAGAAGTTTGCAAATTACAGGCCAGCAATATACACTTGACACCACATTTTGGACTGTGATAATCAGTTTATACGGTACCATCGATTGCTTGAGCAATATGTTTTTACAGATCTTTTCGTAACGTTATCACTTTTCACACATAAGAAGGTACATATCGTTGCATTTTCATTAAAATATTTCTATTTTCCTCAAAATTATTACTTTTAAACCGGGCGTCGCTAGAATGAAACACCCTGTATTTGTGACTCAATAAGTAGTTTGCGACCCTACGTTCCTATATGATTTTTTATCCTTGTTGTATGCTTGATTTGTCGTATCATTTTGTCCACGTTTTTTTTTTTAATCATCCTGTATAAATAATTTATGCAGGCAAAAGTATCAAACTAATAGGAATTTTTAGCTGTAAATTTGGCATGATTGTCTGTTAACATGAAAACTTTTTTGAAGACTGACAGCATCCACAAAACCTATCGTATTTACTCGTATATAACGCTCAGTTTTTCTTCCAAAATTTAGGGCAAAAACTCAGGGTGCGCGTTATACACGGAATATTTTTTTACTTCTTTATGTAATCGCACAATATACCTATGAATCAAGAAATGTATTCATAGAAGAAATTAAAACTGGAATCTTACAGAATTGAAGTATTCCTGCTTCTTTATTTCACGTCTTGCACTTTTTATACTAAAGTGGCAGTAACAAACATTATTTAAACACTACTTAGCAATCCTTATTGCCGCTACTGCTTTTTATGTAACAGTAACAGAAAAAAAATCATGTAACCGATACAGATTTGCACTATAAATAAAAAAAAATCTGTAAGGTTAAAAAATTCTTAAGAAAATTTTTAGGAAACTGAACTGGAAAACCTAGAACTTTTTATCTAAATGCGACCCTAATCTATACTAATAAAAGAACAAAACGCTCTGTCTGTCTGCGTGTGCGTGTGTGTCTGCGATGGTTAGCAAAATCTACAGCACGTGCGAAGCTCAAAAATTTTTTGAGAGTAGCCCAATACCTCTCCTGATGCACCTGAGGCTCAGAATTTTAATTTTTTGATTAGTTTCATAGATATTAATTATGAAGCGGAACTCACTCTCATCAAAAAGTCATTTTTTAAATGTTCTGGGAAAGAAAACGTTTGCACATGCGCAGAAACTGAATTACGCATCTTAACGGAGGAAGAACCTTTTTCCACCGTTTATTTCTGTTTTTGGATAATTTTGTTTAAATCCAAATCAGCCAAACTGCTCGACGTAGTTAAACTTAAGGGACATATTTCGAAAGATCATATTTTTAGGTCTCAAATGCAATAATCAATTCGAAAAAATGTTGCAGTTAACCCTTTGAAAACAAATATTCAAAAATGGTCGTTTTTTCCAAAACTATTTTTCTCCCTTTTGTCAATGCCCCTCCAGGGCGTAATTTTTAAGATATAAACAAACCAAAAAGAAGATCTTAAAGCTGAAACTTTCTTCTAACCGATGGTGTAATTGGTTTTAAAATATTTGAATTTTAACCCTTTCAAATACACTGGCAAAAGAAGGTCATTTTGCGACTCGCAGAGAGGATATTTTTTCCATGCTAAAAATTATCTTAACGTGCATATTTCAACTCAATCTTTTAAAATCTTCTCAATAGACCAAATTTATACTCCCTACAAAAAATTCGACACGTTCGGACGGATAGAAATATTTTTTACAAAATAAAATGTGCGAAAAATTTGATGAAATAAATAAAAAAACAGATCGTTTTCATTGCGTTTTTGACTTAGAAAAACGGAATCCTATAGGTACCGGTAAACAAAAGACATAAGCTTAAAAACATTTTTATAACCTATGATGCAATCGGTTTTTAAAATATAAGATTTAACCCTTTCAAATACACCGTCTAAAGGAGGCACTTTGCGACTCACAAATAGAATACTTTTTCTACGCTAAAAATATCTAAGCGTACATATTTCAGCCCAAACTTTTAAAAGCACTTTTCTCAATAGATCCAATTTACACCTTCTTAAAAAATTTTAAAACGTTCGGACGAGTAGAAATAATTTTTACAAAATAAAAAGTGCGAACAATTTGAGGAAATCAATAAAAACCAGATCGTTTCATTACGGTTTTGCCTTTGCAGGGCGCAATTCTATATACGTCCTGACAAACCGAAAATATTTTCTTAAAACTAAAACATTCTATTAATTTATGTTGCAATTTGTTTAAAAAAAAAAAAAAAAAAAAAAAAAAAAAAAAAAAAAAACATAAGATTTAACCCGTTCAAATACAGAGACAAACGCGAATTACATCCCGGCTAAAAGTAACTAGATACCTATATTTTAGAGCATCTTTTTAGAGCCTTTCAATAAACCAGATTTACATTACTTTCAAAAATTTTGGAACTTTTGTATGGATAGAATTCTTTTTTTACAAAATAAAATGTGTGAAAATTTTTACGAATTCAGTAAAAACCTGAATGTTCCATCGCGGTTTCGTTCGCTCTCGGTTCGCATAGTTTCCAAAAACTCAAATTACATAGAAAACAAAATACCAAACAGCATGTGCTTTCAATTCAATATCTTTTCGCGATTTTTCCGTTTTAAAAATATAAATTTTGACAAAATGGACTTAAAGATATAAAATCATAGAAATTTGAGTTTAATTTAAGGGTCATTTAGAGAGCAAATAACACATTTGAAAACTGAATAACATCACGGGCCCGGGCAGCGCTGGGCAGGACAGCTAGTAACAGATAAAATAACACAAATGACGCTACAATTCTTTTCTGAAATTTATTTGATCATTCATTCCCTTGCATGTTAAATTTATGTGGCGCATTATATACGAGATACAAAAAATCGCCATTTTTCATTCTAAAATACTCTGTGCGCGTGATACACGAGTAAATACGGTATATTCCATGTTGATACCATACTGAGAAAACCGATTAATATGCTGTAAAAGCTATTTGGAAATGTTTCTCAAAATTACAGGCAGAAAAAGAAAAAAAAAAAACTTTTGTTTCAGAAATGCTTTTTAAAATTTCGGAAATCTATTGGTGTCTAAAAAATAAAGGAATGCTTTCCGGAATCATGTGCAACTCTGGTGTCGTTATATCATATTTTCTGTAAATCTTTCTGCTAGATCAAGAAATATTTCTATTTTTATGCAGTTTATGGAAACTAAATCTCCGAAATCTATTTTAAAAAATTAACAAAGAAAACTAATATGATGTCAAAATTAAGTTTCGGTTTGAAAATGTCAGAGTAACGATTTCAATATAGAGACGACCCCTAAGCTTATTTATAATACATACATTTAAAGAATAGCTTACCTCCTTTTTCTTTCGGTATAATGTGCATAAGATCGGAGTGCTATTTTTTTGTTTTTATATTTTGCCAACTGTTATGTTGCTTTTAAAAATTGCTTGTGCCGATCAGGCGCGTGCGAAGAGAAAACTGCTCCCGGGGCAAAGTTGCAATTTGGAGCCACCCAACCCCAACTTTTTCTTGTGACAGGCCAAAAATGACGTTGGTAGTATAAATTTGGCGCCCCCTAAAATTCCGCGCCCGGAGCGACCGCCCTCCCCCCCCCCCTCCCACCCCTTTCGCACGGCGCTGATAAGCGATTATTTTGGACTAGAAGATAGCCCGTCAAAATGACGTGTTTGCATTTTTAAAGGATGATAAAAAATTACAACAGTGGTCAATCATAGGCCGTGTTCAGCTGTTACGCGCGCTGCACGCGCACGCTAGGAGCCACGGACATGGAGTGGATACTTATACTTGGTGGGATGTGCGTTCAGTCCTCGCTACTGTGCCACCAGTTACTGTAACTGTTCGCTCAGTAACAGATGGAGAACAGATCAAGGATGTAATTACTTGTAGTGCCAATTATAAAGATAATCTGTTACAAATGAAAGTGAGCTGGCTGGTCGAATGGTCAGAGTGCTGAGCTTGAACCCAGACGATACGGGTTCGAAACCTGCGCGGGCCAAAAGTTGGTTTGTGTTTTTTTTTTTTTTTTTTTTTTTGGTTGCTTTTTATTAATAAATAAGACATTTTTATTAAAGGTAAAATTTATATTAATAATACAGAAGCACATGTATTTCTATTATAATAATAAAATACTTATTTAAATATGAGAAAATGAGATTTTTGCGGAGAAAGTTTTAATATTCCAAATTTAGAATATTAAAAGGATAATTAGAACGATATTAATATCGTTCCAAAGTGATTTATATATATATTAAGAAAATGAAAAAAAAAGTTTTCTGCGAAAATATCCGTATACGCATAAAATAATTATTAATGTTCTTCTTCTTTTTTTTTTTTTGAAAATTTTAGAAGTAATTTTTTATTGAGATTAGGATGCAAATATAATGCATGCGTGGATATTTTACGGTGTTAAAATCAAAATGGAAAATATTATAAAAGCAAAATGTAAAAGATATACATTTTTTTAAATTAAGAATATCTGCATACATATATTTTAAAGAAGTGAAATATTTGGAGTTTGCCTTCTAGTTTTATAATGAATAAAGTATGATTAGAATATTTATAATTTTTCTATTAAAAGTATAAATAAGTGTTTTGCTTATACTAACATAATTTCGGATGTCGTTTGTTTTTCATATTTTATGACATATTTTGGCCTGTTATCCACACGGTATTAAAATATACAATCATTAAATAAGAAATATATACATACTAAAACTTCTTCTGAAAAATTATCTAACTAACAATGCAAATTCCATTGAAATCAATCCAGTATTGTAGATTACAAATCAATCTCGTAATATGTGGATACAGGGCCATCGCTAAGACTTTTTATTGGTGGGGGAGAAAACCTTAATATTGTCAAGTCAAATTTTTATATTCGCCAACCCGTTTTATAATTTTGCCAAGTTAACGCACTTTGAAAATGTAATACAATTCTTATTTGTAAAAAAATTAATAATATTCCCAGTTAGAGTTGTAACTTTTGCAAATTCTATCAAAAATAGAAAATGTATTGCAGTTTTTATTAAAATTTTAATTAAATTTGACATAAAAGTTTTAAATTTGCAAAGTGTAACAACATTTGTCAATGTTTTGGGAGGGTACCCCCACCCCTTAGCTAGTCCCCCGTGTGGATATCTCAACCTTGGTTTATCAACAGCATTCTATTAATTACAACAATAGAATCAACAGTATTCTATTATTTAATACGAAAAGTATAAAGCAACTGATAAATGATTTTTAAATAAATAAAAATAAAATTATTAAAAAAATTAAATCACCAATTGTTAAATTGTATCAGTCAACCTACCAACTTTGACAACAAACAACGTGCAACCAATAAGAGATAAGCACAAAACGCACAATCACGTGATCAAATCGCCCATCATTTTTTTTTGCGTCGCGCGCGTCAAGGTTTGAGCAGGGTTGATTGTCATTTTTTAAATGCTAATCGGGTTTAATTACATGAAATAGGTCACGTGATACTTTTCCGGAATACTTTTAATTTTATTTGAGTGGTCACAGGTATGTATTTCTGTTACGAAAATCATATTTTGAAAGGATAAAGAGATATGGTATTTGTATTTACCAATTCTGAACCATAAAAATAATACAATAATTGAATAAGTTTAAAATGCTCTTCTTCGATAGCACCTACTCCAAGCAGAATCTTCTGAGCGCGCGCGCACAAAAAAAGCCGCTTTTGAACACGGCCATAGGCACTTTAGGCTGAAACAATTTTGATAAATTCAGCGATTAAACTTTAAAAGGGAAAAATCTAACAAAAAAAAAAGAAAGAAAATTTCAACAGAAATCTGCATTTAAAATTATAGCAAAACTATCTGGTAGATGGGGGTGGGGATTATAATGAAATTTAAAATGCATCCGCGGTTTGCTTAAATAAGAAGTTTTAATTAAATAGTGTTTTTGAAATCGTGAAAAGATTTCAAAGCCAAGTAAAATGTAGTGACGTCATTTACAGCTCGCACTGTAAATCTGACCAATGAGAACGCTCCATTACGACTATGGAACGGTTTCATTGGTCAGAAAATAGATTGCCTTTAAAATCGAAAACTTTTCACAATGTTTTTTATAGATTTGAGATTCTCAAGAGTCATTCACGGCTGTAAAGAAAAAAAATTAAAGCAACCCGAATATAAAAATTTTAACAATATTGCATTTAAAACGTACCTTCGCTTTCCTTTAATAAAAAGTTTTAATTAAATATACACTGTAAAAAATTGACTCATTTACTACAGCGTCACTCCACCGCTTTTATAGAAAACGGTTACTTTACTGTGTTATGGAGCATTCTCATTGGTCATAAAAGAGATATTCTATAAAAGGTGTGGAGTGCTGCTGGAGCAAATGGGTCAAATTTTTAACAGTGTACTTTTTGAAATCGTGGAAAGATTTCAAAGCGAAGTAAAATGTAGTGACGTCATTTACTGCTCCTACTGTAAATCTGACCAATGAGAACGCTCCATTACGACTATGAAAGTTTTCATTGGTGAATGAATTTCTTTTTCTCGTGGATAGGTTGACCCCGGAATCGTTATACACGGAGGGGTTTTATATATATAATGTAAGTACACAAGTTTCAAGCATTAAAAAGGAATATAGTTTTTAAAAAAAATGTAACAATAGGGTGTCTATGATTTTAGACAACTGATTTTTTTTTAAATTATTGATTAAAATCATAAATCTTGAAATGTTTAAAATAACATTAAAATAAATGTATTAAGATCTACGTTGAACACAATTTAAAAATTTCTATGGGTATTTTTGCTTTTTATGAATAAACATTAAAAAAAATTGTAAGCTAATTTTTTAGGTTTGTAAAAAATTAAGTACAGTAAATTTGCAAAAAGCAAGTTTTCATCTGACTTACATTATAATTCACAATGTTATAATTTGCTTTCAGTAATTAAATTATTAATCCTTTTACATAAACAAAGCATAGTAAGTATAATAAATTTCTGCAAATAAAAAAATAAATTGCCGTCATCTTATTTTATCCTTTTACATTTGCAATAATAAATTCATAGCAAATTAGAGCAAAAAATAATGAAAGGATGACATCTCGTCGCCTGAGAATAATAAGGTTCTATCCGTGTTTTTGAAAAAAATGACTTATTGATATAGAAATGTTCTATTTGTATCTATGAAGGCATTTCTGGATTAAAATAATGTCATAATATGATTGTAAGGTCATACGTAAATTATATATAACATCGTTTTGATGCAAAAATGCCTTCATAGATACAAATAGAACCTTTCTATAACTATAAGATGATTTTAGCACTTTATTATTCTCAGGTGACGATCTGTCAAGCAGCTATTCTAAAAAAAGATATAATAAGAGAAAAAGAACTAATTGTTATAAAAAATGGTAAGCAGCAGCAAGAGCTTCTTCAGTAAAGGTTAAATATTTTTATCTTAATTCATATACGCAAGATTTAAAAAAAAAAATGGTTAGAGATTTAAAAAAAGGAGCAAAATCTCTCCCCCTTTTTATGCACATTAAATTACAATGCACATTTAAAACAGTTTAAAATGCACATTTTAAACAGTTAAAATTGTCTATCTGTAAATTACTATTTTTTTTTTAGCACTTTCCAACAAAGTTGAAAAGTGCTTATGCATTCGGTTTGTCTGTCCGTCTGTCCGCGCTCTAACTCCCGTAAATATACTCGGATTGCTATGAAATTTTTATATGTTATTGATGTTTACCCTAGCACGAACCCTATTGAAAATGAAGTTTCTACCATGATATTTTTATTTATATATGGATAGTCAAAAGTTTTTCGATACATTACGACCTATAGGAAAAAATTGTTCAAATGAATTTTAAAGGTGGAAATTAGACGGACAGACAAATTTATATGGATTCGAAAAATACACTAAAATATGCATTTTGTGATATATACAGTGAAAATATAGCTATTATTCATTTACAGGGCCGCACAAAAGAATTTCCTTAGATAATGGTAAAGGGGGAAAATGTGTGCGACATATTTTAAATATATTAAACTGTTTCAGGTATAATAAAATTGATATATGTCACTGAAGTTTAATTTAAATTATACGATGCTATCTTGCATAATATGAAGGTCATAGCATTTACAGGGCCTCATAAAAGATTTCAAATTGTATATTCCTTCCGAAGTAATGTATATTTATCCGATAATTGGCTGATGGATGGATGAAATGCATTTTAATTATGATATGCGAGTTTGGTTTCACTAAATATATGCACATTATATGGTGTGTATAAATGTTATAGTTGATATACAGGGCAACCCAAAAGAGCTCGCCAACGTTACTGAATATAAGCGTAAATTATTTAAACGTGGTTCTTAAATAAGTTATGCATTTTTACGCTGAACTACATTCAATTTATTGATAAATGTTTGCAGAATTTAGATAAAATGATAGACAGTAACACGCAAAGAATTCGGTACATCGACGCCTATGAATGATAATTTATGAGAATGTGATTTCAGTTGTTTTAAAAGTGTTTTAGTTTACAATAAATATTAGCGTTTCATCTGTTTTCTAAAATTTTATTTTTAAACTTTAACTATGTGTTTTAATGACACTTGTGGGCTGAATAGTAAAAATCATTCGTATTTTGTATAAAATAAGGTTTAAAAAAAATAGAATAGTAATACAATATTAATGTGAGAGCGCAATTGAAAATAGTAGTGTTTTGGAATTTGAAATAGAATTTAAAATATTTGCAGTGTTCTCGCTGACATTTGACCAGTGTTAGTAATTTGGCTAATTAAAAATAAAAAACATTCGCCAAATGAAAAAAGTATTAACAAAAAATATTCGCCGTATAGCACTAAAAAAATTATTTTTAATTTTTTAGTGTACCCGCTTTTTTTCAATATGTTCTAAAATAACCGAAATTTTTATAACTGAGAAAAGGATTATTATTAATCTAATTTGTACTATTCGCTACAAATATATTAAATATATATATATATGTATATGTATGAAAAAGTAAAAATTGAGCACAAACAATTTGGCGAATCTACTCGCTTGTTTACTCGCCAAATGATGAATTTAGTCGCAATTTGGCGCAATGGCGAGCGACAGTGAGAACCCTGCATATTTAGCTTTAAATCTTATCTGTATGAACACAAAATATTTTAATTTTAAAATGGCTTCATACTTTATAATTTAATCTGCCGAATTTTAATGCAGTTATTTTAACCAAAATGTGTGTTGTCACACTTCTTCTTACTCCTTCCCACCCCCTTGTCACAAACTGTCACAATTTCATGAACTCCCTTCCCCCCTCCAAGCGTGACATCATTTATGGACGGCCCCTTAATTGTATCTGGAAATTTCTAACTGCTCCATACCACGCTATTTCTGAATATGACATGACCTTGCAAAAATTACAGAACTTTATTTCTTTAGAGAAAACAAGATATTAAATCATGGTGTAATCTAATTGTATTTTAATTTTTTTTAATAAATTTAATAAAATCATTTTAAAATTTTCATGTTATTTATCACATTAAAAAATTATTACCTTTTTTTTCCTTATGTCGTTACTACATATATTACAAATATATTTACTCATAACATAATGCCGTATTATAGTGAACTAGCGCCCTAGTTGCGTTCGTAATTATTTAAATATGTAGTAACCTATAGTTGTCGTTCAGTCCGTCTGTCCGTCCGTCCGCATGTAACAACGCAAAAATTACCCAACTGAATCGTTTGAAATTTTAAATATATAATTATTACATAATTTTGTCGAGTCATTTCAAATTTTATGAAAATCGGATGCATAGATCAATTACAGCGACAATCAAAAGTATTCCATTACATCACGGTCAATGGGGAAAAAAGTTTCAAATGCATTTTAATCGTTTGAAATTTAAAATACATAATTATTACATAATTTTGTCGAATTATTTCAAATATTTTGAAAATCAGATGCATAGATCAATTACAGGGGCATTCAAAAGTACTCCATTACATTACGGTCAATGGGGGAGGAAGTTTCAAATGCATTTTACACGTTTGAAATTTAAAATACATAATTATTACATAACTTTGTCTAGTTATTTCAAATTTTATGAAAATCGGATGCATAGATCAATTACAGAGACAATCGAAAGTATTCCGTTACATTACGGTCAAAGGGGGGAAATGTTTCAAATGCATATTAATGGTGTTACACTCATTTGAACATAATAAAATTGATATGCATCTATAAAGTACATATTATAATATACATTTTGCATAATCTGTTGTGCAAAGAACATTTGTTATTGGTTTACAAGGCCACACAAAAGTATTCCATTACATAATGGTATAGGGAGCCATGGGGCATAAGTGTCAGAACTGAAAAAAAAATGAACTAAGTGCACAGACGACCTGGAAATATTCTTTTCTCTTTCCAGGTAAAGAAATATAAAGGATTTTGATTTTCTAATTATGTGCTGCGTTCTAGAGATAAATCACTTTTGCCGAATATTAATCAATATTGATTAATTATAAATTTAAAGAAAATTGCACTCTACTATTTTTACAGTTTTTGAAATAAAGAGTAAAAGATCACAAAAAAAAAAAGGCAAAAATTTTCTAATTTCGATTAAGTCAATTATTATGTTCAAATTTAACATCAGTTTTCTTTAAACTCAATTTACTCCAAATCGAATTTTTGTCACCCCTTGACTTCGGAGGTCGCCATATATATCAAACAATAGATTAAATACGAGGCTGTTCAAGAGAATTGGAATACATTTTTGACTATGGAATGTAACTGCTGAAATCAGTTTTTCAAATGTTTCATCTGTTTTCTAAAACGTTAACTTGGTTATCTTATTTAATTTACTTCCTAAGTTTTGTTAAAGTATTCAGGAAGTTTTGGAATGCGTTTCACAACCTATGCTTAACGCATGATTTTTCTTTATTGTTTCTTTTTTAAATGAATACTAAATAATTAAAGTAATCAGTAATTAAAGCACTGAAATGTATGTTACTTTCCTAATTAAAGAGTTAATTATTTAATAATTATTAATTTTAAGTAGTGTTAACAGTTTTATATTAAATGCAATTATTAATAATTTTAACAAATGTAAATATCAGTTGAATTTTAAATAATTTCAGATAGTTATGCACAATATTAATCTGAATAATGTTATTGTAAACTAATTACTAATGAAATTATTAATTTGCAATTTTTTTCGTAATTATTAACTAATAGTTTTATTAATTAAATAATAAAACACTGATTATGCTAGAAATCAGAGGTTTAATTGGTTAGAAAACACAAAATAATTGATAGCTATTTTATATTTTAAAGCAAAGGGGAAAAATCATGAAAATCGATTTAAGAAAAAAGAAAATCAAATAAAAGAAATATTAAACTAACTTAGGTTTGTTTAATTTTTTTTTTAACATTTTAATAACAATTGACTACTGCTTTTAAAAAATGTCTATAACGTTGAAATCTATCGAATTTATTAACTAATAACCAAAACGATTTCCTAGCGCTCCGATTATCCGGTAGGATTAATTTTATTTATAAATATAAATCTATTATAAGCAAGTTGGAAATTGCGCGTGGAGAGTTGCAAATAAGGTGCGTTCGTACGATAGCAAAGTTTTAAAAATATCATTCTGATATATCAATCTCATAAAATTGTAAATAGTTAATTACAATTGAAATGCGCGCCAAACAATGTTCTCCCTATACCATTATGTAATGGAATACTTTTTGTGTGGTCTTGTAAATTAATAACAAATGTTCTTTGCACCACATATTATGCAAAATGTATGTTGTAATATATATATGTATGATATAAATGTATGGTATAATATAATAAAAAACATATACTTTATAGATACATATCAATTTTACTATGTTCGAATGAGTGTAACACCATTAAAATACATATGAAACATTTTTACCCCATTGACTGTAACATTTCCCCCCATTGACCGTAATGAAACGGAATACTTTTGATCGTCCGTGTAATTGATCTATGCATCCGATTTTAATAATATTTGAAATGACTCAACAAAATTATGTAGTAATTATGTATTTTAAATTTCAAACGATTAAAATGCATTTGAAACTTTTTTCCCCATTGGCCGTAATGTAACGGAATACTTTTGATTGTCCCTGTAATTGATCTATGCATCCGATTTTCATAAAATTTGAAATGACTCGACAAAATTATGGAATAATTATATATTTTAAATTTCAAGCGATTTGGTTGGGTAGTTTTTACTTTGTTATTTGCAGACGGACGGACAGACAGACTGTCCGTCTGTCCGTCTAGGGTGGACTGAACGACAACAATAGGTACTTACGTATTTACATGATTAGGAACGCACCTAAAAAGAGTAATATCCTATCTCATGTCCTTTTGATGCAGACCATAAGAAAAAACACGATAATTCATGTCGCTAATCTTAGTCACATTTGGTAAACAACAGTTTGCTTAAGAATACAGTTAAAAAAAAAATGCCATATGATAATAGCGATTTTACGCAACTATTTACGTATTAGACCTGAGGCATAATATAAATAAAGAAGAAAAAAAAGGCCTTAATAATTTTGGCTGATATAGAAAACACCAAAGAATGTTTCACAAATCATACTGCCCTGTTATTAGAGTACGAAGCTAAACGGAAATTATAGGTGCCATTGTATTCATGTTACTTAAGACATTCCGAGCTCTAGCTTTGGATAGGCGGAAACGCCAAAGTTATAATTTAAAAATATTTGAGGCAAAGACGTATATAATTCAAAGATCAGATGCTAATTTGGCAAATATTTAACAAAAGTCCCTATTATTACTTATATTGATTGATTCATAAAATTTTAGGCGTTGATGAAAAGTAATGATGTCAATAACTGGAATATTATTTCTTTTTAGAAAGAAAAATAGTATTCACAACTTTTTAGTTTTTATTTACATGCAGTGCAAGAAAGGTATTGTAATCGTGATAAAAAAAAAAAGTATTTTTACATTTTCTTTTCAGGTTTAATTAATAACACTGGTTTACACAGTTTATGTACTTTCGCCGAAATGTGTATTTTTTCGTAGATTCTAGTGCACTGAGTACGGGGGAAATGTAGAAAAAAAATCTGTCGCGTCTAGTTAAAAAAAAAAATAATAAATACTTAAAAATAATAATAACATAAAATATAAAAAAGAAAAAATTAGAAATGATTGATTTTACTCTTCTTTTCTTTTTATAATTTTCTTGATTTGTTTATCTTAAGAGCTCACACTACTGACTGAAAAAGACCCGGATGATAATGTTAAGCCTATGGAGGCGTTCTTTTCAAATATTTCGGTCAAATTTTAATATTTTTACAACTTTTTTTCATAGGATAGGTGAGGACGAACTACAACCGGGTTGGTTTTTATTTTTTAAATTTTGATTTCAGATTTTTTTAACTTTCGAAACCAGTTTGAACTGGTTCTGAAATTGAAACTATCATAATAGTATAAACAAGTTGGAAATTGCACGTGAAGCGTAGCGAATGAGGTGCGTTCGTACTATAAGTTTTAAAATATTCAGATCTTGCTGGTATAGTAGAACGTACTTTGGATACAATATAGTGGTCGAAATCTTTGTGTTCCTGTAAATATGCAGGGAGTAATTTTTATTATACTTCATTAACGTATATTTTATTCATGAAATGTGAAGTAGGTTAATATAATTAAAACACGCCTCAAACAATGTTTCCCCGTATAACATTATTTAGTGGAATACATTTGTCTGGCCCTGTAATTTAATAATAAATATTCTTTGCATCCCAGATTGTACAGAATGTACTTTTTAGTACATACATCATAGATTCATGTCAATTATGTTATGTTCAAATGAGTGTAAAACCATTAAAATGCATTTGAAACTTTTCCCATTGATCGTAATGTAACGGAATACTTTTGATTGCCCCTGTAATTGATTTATACATCCGATTTTCATAACATTTGAAATGACTTGACAAAATTATGTAATAATTATACGTTTTAAATTTCAAACGATTAAAATGCATTTGAAACTTTTTTTCCCATTGATCGTAATGTAACGGAATACTTTTGATTGTCCCTGTAACTGATCTATGCATCCGATTTTCATAACATTTGAAAAGACTCGACAAAATTATGTAATAATTATACGTTTTAAATTTCAAACGATTAAAATGCATTTGAAACTTTTTTCCCATTGATCGTAATGTAACGGAACACTGTAAAAAAACCTCCCTTACTTTACACCAAAAAGGGTGGCAACTAAGTTGCCACCCCAAGTGGTGTAATGAAATTCCACTTGTAAATTGGTGTAATGAACCACCAACTTTCAAATGGTATAAACAAACACCATTTTTAGTGGCAACTTAGTTGCCACCCTTTTTGGTGTAAATTAAGTAATATTTTTAAAATGTACGTTATAATAAATTGTCTCAATTAAAGGGAAGTTTAGAAGCCTCTTTGAGTGAAGCTATTTATTTTAAATTATGGCTGTATTAAATTTGAAATGTAATTTTTAAATTATTTTTTATTTTGCTAAAATTTATTAAAGTACACTAAATAAGTAGATGGTAAAAAAGGAAATTTCCTAATATTTACATGACTTTAACAGCAAAATAAAAAAATAATTTAGAGATTACATTTTGAATTTAATGCAGCCATAATTTAAAATAAATAGTTTGACGCAAAGAGGCATCGAAACTCCTTTAATGGAGGCCTTTTAATGGAGGCAATTTATTATAACATTCATTTTAAGCATATTACTAGCAATTTTAAGCATATTACTAGCAATTTCCTATATTTAAATTCTTAAAAATATCTTTTAAATTCTTAAAAATATCAATAATGCGTTCAGTAAATTAAAAACATTACAATAACAAATTTTGTTATGAAGATATTTTTCATTAGAGTGTAGGCAAACACTATAGTCACACGATATAAAATATTTTTGTAACGCAATGTATAATTACTCGTAACTATCACTATTAGTTTAATTCAGAATTTCTAGTTTTCTTAAAAAAATAACAAACATCAGCTACATATGATATTAAATTACCTAACAATTATACAATTTAAAGCATAATATAAAAAATGCTTAATCGTTTAAACGCCAATGTTCCCCAAATGAGAACTTTGCATTATTTGTAATACAAAACGTATATTTTCCAATATAATATTTATGTCCTTACTTTTCTTATACAATGTAAGGTTGATTTGAACTTTTGAAAAGAAAATATTTATGTTTAAGCATTTATCACAATTATTAAGGAATATGTAAATTCATTAATTTGCATAAAAAATATATTATTTGCTTTTATCGTTTTTCTTTATATTACATTCATTTGACCGCTAGGAATCTAAATGTTTTTGGAATTTGAGAAAATACTCAAGAACAATATACAATAGCATATAACGAAAATTAATTTGTTATATTTGCATAGGTTGTCAATCAATAATCACGTTCCAAAATGAGAACACTGAAATAAAAACAGCTAAAAAGAAAAAAAAAATACAAAAATCTATTTTTTTGTTATTTTCTAAATTTGTATGCATAAATTAAAACATTTGAAGCTGTAATATAGGAAAAACAAAATTATAATTATATTGCGGTATTAATTCAGCATCTAAACGGTTAACTATGCCAACTATCGAATAAACAAAGCTGTATAAAAAAAAAAAGTTGATTACAACTGTTATACTAAAGGAATACATTTCCCGTTAAATTCGAACATGTCGCCATTGTTCTTAAAATGGCAGTGCACTAATACATTACTAAAAAGCTTTACCTAATTTTAAAAAAAACACATGCAAACATTATTTAGTTCTTAAATCTTAAATCTACAAAGAATAATAATAATATTGCTTACCGTTTATTTACTTTTTCACCTGCTATCCGAAAATTAGGAAGAAAGATTAAATGCGAAGTAAAATGGCGGCCTGTCGATCGTCTGCAAACATACGAAATCAAAACAGAAAGATGATATATTACTCTGGATTTGGTGTTACCTTTCAATAAATGCGACTAAAGACTAAAATAGCACCATTCCATGATTATTCTTGCACTTTTTAGGGAGCTACTACCGAAAATAGCGTAGATTTAAATTTTATTCAGCAATTCATAACCCCGATTTAAATGTAATATTGCTCCTTTGTTTTTACAGTGAATACTTTTGATTGTCCCTGTAATTGATCTACGCATCCGATTTTCATAACATTTGAAATGACTCGACAAAATTATGTAATAAATATACGTTTTAAATTTCAAACGATTAAAAGGCATTTGAAACTTTTTCCCCCATTGACCGTAATGTAACGGAATCCTTTTGATTGTCCCTGTAATTGATCTATCCATCCGATTTTCATAAAATTTGAAATGACTCGACAAAATTATGTAATAATTATATATTTTAAATTTTAAACAATTCGGTTGGATAGTTTCTGCGTTGTTACATGCGGACGGACAGACAGACAGACAGACGGACGGACTGAGCGACAACAATAGGTGCTACGTATTTACATAATTACGAACGCACCTAAAAATATATAACCAAAATCGAAAAAGTAAAAATTAGCCCGTTTGTAGATCGCCCTCAGCTACCCTATGCAGCAAAAAGGAAAAAAAAATAGACTTAACATTATCATCCGGGTCATTTTCAGTAAGTAGTGTGGGTTCCTAAAATAAATCAGCAGTAGTCCCCTAACATATTTTTGTCTCAAAACTCTTTATAGGGTAAATGTGCCAGTAATAGACCCCCTTAAGGAATTTCTCTAAAAAGTAATTTTTTATTAATAGTTATAATTATTGTATACAAATTTTTTTCATATTATATTAATCTTTCAACAATATTTAACTAATCCCATAGTTACATTTCCCAATAGAAATAAAAATTT
This sequence comes from Maratus speculifer, assembly GCA_964019185.1. Lineage (NCBI taxonomy): Eukaryota > Metazoa > Arthropoda > Arachnida > Araneae > Salticidae > Maratus > Maratus speculifer. The sequence goes on from OZ025292.1 coordinate 221,726,544, forward strand.
AATTTTAAATAATAGAAATATGTCTAAACACCCAAAAGCCCAGTAATGGACCGCCTATGTTCCAGTAATGGGCCACCCTATAAAAAATAACAGATAATTGCTTTTAGGTGCGTTCGTAATTATGTAAATACGTAGCACCTATAGTTGTCGTTCAGTCCGTCCGTCTGTCCGTCCGTTTGTCTGTCCTTCTATCTGTCTGTCCGCATATAACAACGCAAAAACTATCCAACCGAATCGGGTGAAATTTAAAATACATAATTATTACATAAATTTGTCAAGTCGGTTCAAATTTCTTGAAAATCGGATGAATAGATCAATTACAGGGAAAATCAAAAATATTCCGTTACATTACGGTCAATGGGGGAAAAAGTTTGAAACGAATTTTAATCGTTTGAAATTTAAAACATATAAATATTACATAATTTTGTCGAGTCATTTCAGATCTTATGATAATCAGATGCATAGATCAATTACAGGGACTATCAAAAGTATTCCGTTACATTACAGTCAAACGGAAAAAAAGTTGCAAATGCATTTTAATGGTGTTACACTCATTTGAACATAATAAAATTGACATGAACCTATGACGTATATATATACTAAAATATAAACTCTGTACAATCTGAGATTCAAAGAATATTTATTATAAATTACAGGGCCACACAAAAGTATTCCACTACATAATGCTATACGGGGAAACATTGTTTGGGACATGTTTTAATTATATTAAACTGTGCCACATTTTATGAATATGATATACGTTGCTGAGGTGTAATGAAAATTACTTCCTGTGTGTTTATAGGACAAAGAGTTCAACCACTGTACTGTATCCGAAGTATTGTCTACTACATCAGGAAGATCTGTATATTTTTAGAACTTCGTTGTTGTACGAACGAACCTCATTTGCTACGCTTCACGTGCAATTTCCAACTAGTTTCAATTGTATTTTGCTCCAGAACTTAATGAAAGCATAATATATATATATATATATATATACTTTTATAAATACACCCAAAGTTATTCAGACAATACCAATAAAAGAACCAATGAAACCAGTATTTTTACAATCATATTATTAAAAACAGTTGAAGTTTGAAGAATATATATATATTAAAACTTAAGTTAGGAATTCAATACATTAAAGGATTTATAATGAAAAAACATAAAATAAAACATTTATATTTAAGTTATGAATTTATTATAATCAAGGATTTATAATGTGGATATAAAACAAAATATTAATGATATTATTAACTGTTTATTATTAACTAACATTAAAGGATTTATATTGTAAAGATACACAACAAAATATTTAAATTTAATGGATTTACAAGAAAAAGACAATGTTTTACTGAAATCAAGTTTAGATAAAATAAGGCATTAAAAAAAAAGTCTCCAATGTTCATTCATATCATTATCTAAGTGATGTGCTTTGCAACTGTGAAATATAAATAGCAGATCTTCAATTTTATCTACCCTTTCCGATAGTCCAAACTGCTCAATATGGAATTTTAGAATGCATTTAAAATGATAAATGTTCTTGCACTATCCAACCATTTTCAGATAATCATATAGCCCACCAATTTGGTACAGATTGATTCCACAATTTGCCTTCAGAGATGCTTATATGGATATATTATCACCAATGGAACAATCTCATCATTTGCTGAAAAACATCCATAACAGTGATTTGTTCTTTTTCGTTATTTGGTACTACATAATACACATCTTTAACTGATTTTGGTCCCAAAATTTTCCTTGTTTTAAAAGCACAAAAAAAACCTTGTTTTAACCTTATTGAAAATTCTCTCTGTATGGTTTAGAATTCGGAAAAAAATATTAATAATATCTTCTTCCAAGTATGATTTTACATTTCTAAACCAACTTCTTTTGTAACGGCACATCTAGATTTCGTCAAATGTTCTGCTTGTGTTTTATACCAAATTTGGATGACTTTTTAAAAACAACTATTTATAAAGAAATTGCCTGTATTAAGTTCTAATAGGTAAAATTTAAGTATTAAATTTGATTATTTAGCTTTTCAGTTAAATCAAAATATTTTATCTCTACTGAAATAACACTTTTTGTATTGGTCACTTGGGTGGTCCATTACTGGAAAATCACGAAATAAGCAATCCAGTAATGGGCCACCCCTCCTAAAATCTTAAAAATAAATAAAATTTTGCAAATGGTCATTGGTATATTAAATTCAATGTTTTATATTGCTAACCAGACAAAAAAATTCAATTTTTACGAAAAAATAAAAAAGATATAAACTAAGTAAGTAAAGTCTGCTCTTAGCATGTTCATTAAGATTTTCAGTGAAAAACAGAAAAACTGTGAAACTTTATTTTCTGCTTCCTAATTGTTTTGACGAAAAGTGTAAAAAATTAATCCAGCTTATAAAGCATGCAAGGTGGAGTTCAGAAAAAAATAATAAAAGCTAAACTATTATTTATTATTTTTTTATAAACAAAAAAGTGCGAAGTGGCCCATTACTGGAAGGTGGTCCATTACTGGCACATCGACCCTATCTGTTTTCTAAAAGTTTAAGGTATTCGTGAAAACGCGCACCCTGTTCGCCACTCACGGACACACGGCACTCAAGTTTTAAGGGAAAATCTCCTAGTGTAAGTGGAGAAAATGCATCTTCAGAAACATGTTCATGCCCATCACATGATAGTTTTTTAATAAAACATCAGTATTTTTTATTTCATAATTTCAATCTAGATAATTTCCTAAAAATCCACGAACGGCCGTTTCTCCATCATGGATATTGTGAGACAAAGTCTTTGTCTCAATCTGCCCCGTATGTTCCAATGTGTTTCCTTCTCTCGTACAAAATTTTCGTCGTTCTTTTCTTTTAACTTTAAAATTAAAGATTTGCAAAAAATCTTTACGTGTTTGTAAAAAAATCAATATCAATTTCGGATTCAGTGGTACAGAATACATAAGAAACAGTATCAAAAATTAAAAAATATGATATCTAACTTTTGCAGGCTTGTGTAATCTAATATCACTTTAAAATATGTATCAATTGCAAGGAATTGCGGTTAATTTTCATCATTTTATTTAACAAAAATTCTGTTTTTTTTTTTTTTTTTTTTTTTTTTTTTTTATGTTTCTATTACAAATTGTATCTTTTGCATTACTATGTCAAAATGATTCAAGATTTCCAATTTACATTGCAATATTACTTTTATTTTCAACCATTTTTTAAATATATCTGACAAAATAATTTTTCTACTAAGTGTGTGAATGACCCCTAATTTGCAGCAAAATTTATTCTCCAACTTTAAACAACTATTATTCTATCAATTTTAATTGTAGAATAATAGAACAATTTATCTTACTTGTTAGTGCAATAGGAAAATTTTACTTACAACTTAAAAACTGGAGGACCGTATAAAAATTTAAATTTTGTAATCTTTTAATGCATGTTTCTATTGACCTTAATCGTTTGTAATACATTTTTTTGCCTCATTAAAAACATTTTTGTAAGTGGAACTATATTTCTATGACTAGCGGTTTAGGAATTAACCTATGGACACCGTTAAAACCCTCTGACAGTCTTGCAAAAGGGCAAAATTGTAATGTTGTTTTCTCAGCATTTTGTTTTAATTGCTAAAAAAATATGATTCTTTAAAAATTATAGAAAAATCTTATTTGCGAATATCAATGTTATCCTTGAGTGTGTTAATCATTGCACAATGTATTGAAAATCCATTAAATCAACTGAGTTATATCACTGCCTCCTCTACAATGCCTTCTCGCTTGTGACGTAGTGGAGGCCGTTTCCCTGACAACGATCGCGTTTTGAGTTTCGTGGCGATTGTGGAACCAATAAGGTTAGTGATTTCGCCTCCACTTCATGACGTTTCACGTTTGTCGTCTGCTCAGTGAAAAGGTATTGTTGAGGGGGCAGTGGTTATATCATTTTAATTATTGCTTGCATTGCAGTGAAACCTGGAGCTTAGGGAACATCTATAGGCGGGCTTGTCAGTGAGAGGATTAAGAGTGGACATCCTATATATATAGAAGAAATGTGATGTGATAGATTTTTTTCAAATACCGCCTTCTATTAGTAATAGGTAGTATAATAGAAAAGTAGATGTTTCATCAAAATTATATAAAAAAATGTTTACATTTGTAAACCAGAGTAATTTTTTGCTATTTTTAAACCTATTCCATATCTATGAGTGTATTAATGCGCTTGTGTATATGAATTTCTTCACATTTTTAGGTTCTCAAAACACGTTTTTGATCATCCCATGAAAACAGTTTTCCTCATCATGACACTATATATATATATATATATATATATATATATATATATATATATATATATATGTGACGATTTCAGGAGAGCTCGAATTATTTCCACTGGTTAAAAGAAACACACAGTCATGGCAAGCGAGGGAAAAAACAAAAATAATAAATAAATGTAGAAGATCCAATAATTAATCATGGGCTGCTGTAAATTCATTTATTAAATTCGTGATAATGAGGAAGGAAAAGCTCCTTTTTGCAAAAATTCCATCATTATTTCAGCGAGCTGTCCTCATCGAAGAAGCAACCCAAGAAATCTTCAGAAGAATCTTCTCTTCATCTCGAGACTTCCCCCTTTTAAACTAAAAAGAAAGTTCTGGAACATTCTGTAATCTCTAACCATCATTATTTTATGTAAACAGAATTCTTGTCCAGCTACGAGATTATTTTAAACAGACGATAAATTTATTTTAAAAAAAATATTATTTAACCAATTTATAATTGAATCAGAATTTTAAATATCTTAGGCAGACGATTTTTATACATGATTAATTTTAAGAGAAAAAGAAAAGAAATGAATTTATTAATATGCAAATTATCGTTGACGGCGGAAAAATAAATAAATAGATAAAATAAAATAATGATATTTTTTAAAGGTATGGGTTTGGAATAAATTTAATAAGACTTTCTTAAAAAGGGTTGATAAAAACATAGAAGAAATCAGTTTTATTTGGAATATTAAGAAATAAAGTTTTAATTAAGAATATTTTTAATTTAGAGCCATCTTTTTAAATTTACGCATACTGGAATAATGTTTTTTAAGGAAAATTAAGAATTTATATCGTCTGCATACAGATTAACAGATTAGATTTAGAAACAAGATTTTAATTTAATAATTTGAAGTAAGTACGGAATATTATTATAAGAAAATTAAGATAGTATAAAGGTTAGTTTTGGCGAAAAAATTTTAAATTTGTAATATTATCCCCCCTCCCCAAGACTTTGTATGAAATTGATAGTTAAATAAAACTACAAGTTCAGACAACAGAAATATAATAATTTAGAAAAGTTAAATTTTGGAATAAAACTGTCAAATCCAGGAAGCCAAGAGATGGAAGAAAAGAAAATTAACGCAATATAAAAAATATTAGCGATTAAAATAAAATAGTTAAGAGGAAATTAATCTGAATTAAATTTAGGTAGGAGCATTTCCCTGAAAGAAATACAATAATGTTACAACATCACTTACCATTTGTAAGTGCATAGGAGATAATACATATAATAACAGTAAATAAGTTATGAATATTATTAAGCAAGAGATAAAAATATAATAAAAACAATAAAAGTTCGTTCTCATGGAAGTTTAAATAACTACAATGACTTAATGCATAGTTTATTTTAAATAAGTCCTTTAAATGAAAAGAGTCTTTCAAGAATATATAAAAGAGTCTTTTTCAATGTCCAGTGAATACAGTCTCTTTAATTAAATATCTCCAAATCTAGTTTAAGCTTTGTTTTTTATGTTATGTTGGATCCAACATCTTTCAATAATATATCAATTTTTCAATAATAAATAGCATCACTCTCAATATCAATAATAAATAATATAGAAAAATTTAAATAATAACAATGTCAACAATAATAAGTAATAGTATAATAAGACTCCATATCCTAATATTTTTCAATAAGAGTATAATTAATACTAAACTTCATCATAGAAATCATAATAATAATAATAATAGTAAAACAAGAGTATAATCAAAAGAAAATATCACTATTTGTTTATTATTGATAGGGAAATATTGGTTGAGGATAAAAATAATTACATAGCAACTAAATAATTTTCTTATCTTCTAATAGCATAAGAAAGTATTTTTTGCTAGCCGAAAGTATAAATAAAAAAAAATCATAATAATTCCAAAATCCAAATAAAATTAAATCTAACTATTTAGAAAATGGACTCTCAACCAGTATTTCCTTACAATAATTCCTCTCTGATACTCTTTTACAAAATTGTCAAATTTGGTTATAAGTTTTCAATGCCAAATGTAGACTAATGTTTTATCTACACATGGTTTATAAACTTTAATAATAAAATACAATAGGAATGAAAGTTGTCATTCTTAATTGAGAAATGGAAATAAAAATAGTGTGCTTTTTTTTTTTTTTTTTTTTTTTTTTTTGAAAAACTTTTAATCTGTAGTTTTTACAATCACTGAAAATCACATATTATGTTATAGGTTTGAGTAGAATCATTAGATTTTATAACTGTTATAACATAAATATCTGCTGAATAAATAGAATAATATTAATGTCAAATACATGAGTAAATATAATTAGACTTAAACACCCTTAAAATTAATTTATCAACATCAATTTGAAAGCTTTTACAATCAAAGTGTTCACCTTATGCCTGCATAAGGTGTCCAATTTAACCCCAAAAACTCCCAAAAACAAGTAATATTCTTGTAGCGCTCCAAGAACATACCCGCTGATGTCGAAAATTATGGTTTTTTTATGGTAAATTTAATCTATTGTCTTGACTTTAGTTTGATCTAGTGATTGTATCTGAGGTTTTGTTTGTTTTTTGGATTGCTCATGAAACAGTTTAAAATCTTCGGGTGAAAAATAGGGTCTTAATTTAGAAACATGCACAATAACGGAATTCTGTCCTGTCTCATAATTAAATTTATCTATTTCATAAGTTACATCAGAAAGTTTATTTATAATTTTATATGGTCCAGAGAAAGTAGGTTCTAATTTTCGAGTGTTAGGGTATTTAAATTCTTCATAAATTACAGAGTCTTGTATTTTTAATGGGCATTCGACAAAATGTCGATCATAGAGTCTTTTACTTTTAAGGTGAAATTCATGAGTTCGCGCTTTCGCAATTTTGAGGGCTTTGTCTACTGATGTTGTATACATTTTAATTGCCTCACACAAAACCATTACCCACCATTTAAAAAAAAAAAAAAAATTGAATCAAAATTATCGTGAAATTGTGACTATATTTAGCTGTTAACATTAACCAGAAATTTTATCTAATAAAACAGAAATTGTAAATATCATAGATATACCTTAAATTGGGATCAACTTTTAATTCTATTATTTTATAGATCATAAACAGATTCAAAAATTTTAATTATAGGTAATTTCTTACTTAAAATCACAAAATTTACTGAAAAAATTAATCATATTTATCAGTCAAAATTCTAGCAACAGCCTTGCACAGTTCCATATTTCTTACTGAATTTAAATAAATTATAAGAATCCGGGAACCAAAGCTCACTGTAACCAGAAATTCTAACAAATAAAATGAAAAACATAAATGTTAACTTAATTTTCAGCTCAAATGTCTAGTTGTAGTAACATTTTCATGAAAATACTGCATTCTGAGAATAGTTCTTGATAACAAACAATATCAATAAATTAGAAAATGTACCTTTTAAAAAATAACTTGAGCTTCTGAGTTCTTTTATACTTCATTATTATTACGAACTTATCTTTAAACGTGCATAAAAATATCATAATAATATTAATAAGTAACAGTAAATATCTTAAGAACATCATACTCCTCAATTAAATTTTTAAGAACAAACATGTTTTCACTCCAAAAAGTAATAATAATAATAAGACTCATAACTAGATAAAAAGATAAATAAATAAGGCTCACAGAAAAATAAACAAACAAATAAATAAACCTTACAAACAAAGAACTATCTACACAAATACAGTAAAAAGGATACACATAATAATTAAATACATCTAAAAATAACTCACGGATAAGGAGAAATTTTCAAGCTGATCCTAGGGGAGACAGGAATAACGAAAATTATGAAAGTAAGTAGTAATCTGCGTTCAGTTGTCTCTAAAAGTTTTTTTTTTTTTTTTTCTTGTCATTATGACCATGATTATCTTGAGTCATCAGTTACACATAAACAGCAAAAAGGTGGAATATCAGGCCTCAGGAATTCACGAGATATTTAGAAGAAATCTTTCAAACCACTCGGACAGAAAGCTGTTTAACATTAAAATCTCCTCTGTTACATTCACTCGAGGAATCAAAAGGTAATGGCAATTCTTGCTTAATAACACTTTCAATCATGGCGGGAAAAATTTTCGGCGATTCATATTTTTGTCATCACTTCGTTTCAGTAGATTCATTAGATTCATTTACATGGCATTTTACTTCTTCAGTAGATTCATTTCAAAATCCGAAACAGGCACTAGCACAGGCATTACCTATCCTGTGCGACTTTTCGATTAGTTGTGACGATTTCAGGAGAGCTCGAATTATTTCCACTGGTTAAAAGAAACACACAGTCATGGCAAGCGAGGGAAAAAACAAAAATAATAAATAAATGTAGAAGATCCAATAATTAGTCATGGGCTGCTGTAAATTCATTTATTAAATTCGTGATAATGAGGAAGGAAAAGCTCCTTTTTGCAAAAATTCCATCATTATTTCAGCGAGCTGTCCTCATCGAAGAAGCAACCCAAGAAATCTTCAGAAGAATCTTCTCTTCATCTCGAGACTTCCCCCTTTTAAACTAAAAAGAAAGTTCTGGAACATTCTGTAATCTCTAACCATCATTATTTTATGTAAACAGAATTCTTGTCCAGCTACGAGATTATTTTAAACAGACGATAAATTTATTTAAAAAAAAATATTATTTAACCAATTTATAATTGAATCAGAATTTTAAATATCTTAGGCAGACGATTTTTATACATGATTAATTTTAAGAGAAAAAGAAAAGAAATGAATTTATTAATATGCAAATTATCGTTGACGGCGGAAAAATAAATAAATAGATAAAATAAAATAATGATATTTTTTAAAGGTATGGGTTTGGAATAAATTTAATAAGACTTTCTTAAAAAGGGTTGATAAAAACATAGAAGAAATCAGTTTTATTTGGAATATTAAGAAATAAAGTTTTAATTAAGAATATTTTTAATTTAGAGCCATCTTTTTAAATTTACGCATACTGGAATAATGTTTTTTAAGGAAAATTAAGAATTTATATCGTCTGCATACAGATTAACAGATTAGATTTAGAAACAAGATTTTAATTTAATAATTTGAAGTAAGTACGGAATATTATTATAAGAAAATTAAGATAGTATAAAGGTTAGTTTTGGCGAAAAAATTTTAAATTTGTAATATATATTTATATATATATATATATATGAGTAGTAAGTGAACAACGATAGCATCCAAACTAAAATATCGACTCAGCTCCCATCTGGTAAACATGTTATGGATCATTGTCACAAGAACTGTACGTATTGACCGGCGGGTTCGAGGTCTGAACAATTTCTCAACTGTTTTGTGACCGACTGATAAAACACTTTCTCTTATATTTTAATTAAATTATCTTTATTAATCACATTTATTTTATGCCGATACAACAGCTACATTTCACCAGAACATGACTTAATTTTGTGAAATTATATTGAGAAGTTTTTATTAATTTTATTTTTATCAGTCTCATTTTAAATTCCTAAACATAAAATTTCATGCTACCAAATAACTATTTATAATATATTTGAATTATTTGAATCTTTCATAACGTTTTCATACAATATTTAATTATTAAACCCCACGAATATCACGAAGTAGTTCATTTATAATTCTTACAGGACTACTTTTCTTTCCCCTTGTTTTCTCTTCTTTATCCCTGGATATATTTCTTCCCCTGGAAAATAATTAATACTTTTCCTTATATGCACACAAACATAAATCTTCCTTGTAATGCTCATACAAAATATAACAAAAAATTGTAGATTAGTTTAAATTAAATGAAAAATGCTTTAGCTTAAATATTTTAAGTTAAAATTGTTAAACTATTTCTAAAATATTTTAGCAGACTTCACAATTTTAAAGATTCAGACATTACTTCAAAACGGCACTCGGGGATTTAGTTAAAAATCATTTAATATATGGTCTAAATCAGGGCTGTCCAACGCGGCGCCCTTTGGAGATTTTTTCGCGCCCTTTAGAAGATTTCCTGGTATTACCATTTAAAAAAAATAATTTCTATTTAAAAGGATGCTTTCTTTTATTCTTGTTATTTGCTTGAGAAAAAAATTCAAAACGTAAAGTGTATTTCACGCATTAAGAATGAAAACGTACATTAAAAATTTAGTCATGCATAACTGAGTTTCTTCATTAATTTATAGTTATTTATTATAAAAAGATGTTTTTGGAAATTATGACGATGGTAATTGATAAAAGTGTGGAATGACTTTTTTAATGTGCTAAAATAGGAAATGTAGAAAAATAGACCTGCCTCCCCCCCTCCTTCTTGGTATATGAATGTATCACTTTTTTTGTTGATGTTATCATTTTTTATGTTGTAATACGGACACATTGATATTTTATAATACAGGTAAAGGGGATTATTTTGTCTCCTAAACCTTTAAAATTTTAGGTATTTTTTCTCATTTTGTATAAAAAGAATCTATAAAATCATGCGAAATCATTTCCATGTATGAATCTCTTTGGGACCACCCATGGATACTATCATGCCTGCCTTTGTTTTTGTATTGTTTTCAGTGCCTGATTTAGGGCAGGGCCTTCGGGGCACAGGCCCAGGGCCCCCAATTTTTAGGGGCCTCCAAATGCTGCTGAAGGGTTTTCAACTATTGTCCATAATTTATACAACTGCTTACAAAATCTAGTGGAATTTTACATTTCATTCTACATTCTACTGCGTTCATATTTTATTTTTACAAAATTGTATATTTTAGTTGAAACATCCGCATTTAATCACTTTATTAAAGTGAATATTTTCTTTTATCTTTAACATTTTAAAAATATATTGTGTTTTTAATTCTTATTTAATCATATTCCTGTTCTTATCAGATTATTTGGGGTTGGTGAGTGCAGTTCATAGGCAGCAGAGTCCCAGAATATTTTAAATAATTATAATTTAGTATTGTGGAAAATTTCTGATTAGTTATTGCATACTTTATCATTCCAGTTATATAAACTTTCATAGGAAAAGACATTTATCATTACATAATTTATTGTACCACGTCTAATTATTTAAATTTCATGATAGTGAAATAGTTATTTAAAAGGTAAATAAATGATTATCATATTTAATTTTTTAATTGTTATTTAAAAGAGATTCATTCGTGAAGTCAATCGTGGTTATCTTAATAAGTAACTTTTTTCCGGAGGGAGGGGGGGGGGGTGGATGAGGAGTGGGGAGCTCAATCTTTTTGTAAACAGGGGGTTTCCAAGGGGGCCCCCTGTAAGCATCTGTGCCCAGGGCCCCCAAATTTGTAAATCGGTCCCTGTTGTTTATAACGGCATATTTAGGCTTTCGAAATAAATCGAAAAGCATTTTTTCGTCCTAAAATATCTAAGAATTTATTACTAGAATTGTTTTTTAATTATAAACGAGATGAATGTTTCTGGCTCCTTCTACTACAAAAACTGTTGCGATAGTTCCTAATAGAAAAATGTATAATTCGAAATTTTCTATGATTTTTAGTTATTTTGATTATTTTTCTCCTTTTTGGATTTTTTTAAAAAATTTTTACTTGGAATTTTAGATTTATAGAGCCCTACTACAATATGAATTTGCATGTGTATAACACTTACTAAAATTGTTAGATAATTTTGTTGCATGTTTTGAGCTTTGTTAATAATGGCGCCCTTCATTGTTTACCACGAACTGAAATGCACCCTTGCTTAGTGAAAGGTTGGACAGGCCTGGTCTAAATGATGCATAACATTTATTTTTTCATATAATTCACGTAAATTACAGTTTACAAATGGATTACTTGTTCTAAGCTTCCACGCACATGACAGGAAAGTGGAAAATTGCCGCTACTACGTACCGACAAAATAATGTTTAAACATTTAAATTTTTTAGAAAATTATAATGCATTTTTTAAATATTGTTAGATGTTAAATTAAATTTTATGATATTTTATAAATTTTTATTTGTGTGTGTTGTATTTATTGCTGTTTTTTCTTTTTTTTTTTTCTTTTCATTTCTCTCTCTCTCTCTCTTTTTTTTTTTTTTTTTTTTTTTTTTTTTTTTTTAAGGAATGCTATTTGTAAAGATTTTCAATAATTTTATTCTTACAAATATATCTCTAAAGCCCTAAACTGGAAATTGGCTGTTTATATCTAATAATCACTATGTTTTAATTACTTGAAATATTTTAAAAATAAAATTGTTACTTAAAAAAAAAAAACATTGTTGAGTGTTAAATTTTATTTAATTATAAAGCATCAAAATAATAATAATAACAAAATAATAAAAATCATATAACTTTCCCTCGTATTAAAATGTATCATTATTCAAATAAATTATTTTGCCGAGCATTTGAATCGGACCCTAGTCCTCTACAAATGCTCAGAGCTTAAACCACTGAGCTAACCAGACTTGCTTCGCCTATCCTCTATCCTCTAACTAGAAGGGCTAATAAATTCAACTTCACGCATGCGCAAATGCCTGAATTTTGAGTACTTAAAGAATTAACCTACCGTTTTAATATATATGATATACATTTAATAAATATATTTAATTTAAATTAATAAACGTATATAACTATACGCATAGGAGCCAACTTTGGTCCCAAAGCTAGGTCTGCCACAAGGGCAGTTGTTTGAGGGGATGTTGGTGAACACGCGATGTGCCGGGCTAGAAAACGAGCTGAATGAGCTAGGAGGTCTGGGCCAAAGTCTCGGAAGCTGCTGCAATTTGAGCATTTTAATGCAAATACAGAGCACTTTAGACTTCTTACCAATTTAAGACGAAATTCGAGATTTTCCTTTCCATGATTGACGAAAATTGCAATTTTTCTTCGCATGATTGACACAATTCGCAATTTTTCCGCTCTTGATCGACGAAATTTGCAATTTTTTTCGCGCCTGACCAAAAAATTGCGATTTTTACGAAGCCGATCGCCGAAATATGTGATTTTAGCACCTTATCGGTGAAATTCACGATTTTTTTCGCATGATCGACAAAATTCGCGATTTCCCTTCGCATGATCGTCAAAATTCGCAATTTTTCCGTGCTTGATTGACGAAATTTGCGAATTTTCCGTGCTGGATTGCCGAAATTTGAGATTTTTCCGCGCGTGATCGACGAAATTTACAATTTTTTCGTGCTTTGTCGACGGAATTCGCGATTTTCCGAGGCTGCATGAAAAAATTCAGGATCTTTCCGCTCACAATCAACAAAATTCGAAATTTCTACGAATCCGAGCGACAATATTCGCTAATTTCAGGAAGCCGATCGACGAAATTTGTAATTTTCAGCACCTTATCGACGAAATTCGCAATTTTCCTTTGCATGATCGTCGAAATTTGCATTTTTTCGTGCTTCATTGACAAAATTTACAATTTTTCCGCGTTTGATCGAAGAAATTTTTAATTTTCGCGTGCTTTATCGACGGAATTCGCGATTATTCCGAGCCTGCTTGAAAAAATTCAGGATCTTTCCGATCCCAATCAACAAACTTCGAAATTTTTACGAATCTGATCGACGATATTCGCGATTTTAATAAAGCTCATCAACGAAATTCGCGATTTTTACTCGCATAATCAATAAAATTCACATTCTTCCCCGTTTGATTGACGAAATTCACGATTTTCCCGCACCTGATCTATGAAATTCGCGTATATTACAAAGCCGATCGGCGAAATTTGCGTATTTTACAAAGCTGATCGAGGAAATTAGCGATTTTTACAAAGCTAATCGACGTATCTTGCGACTTTTCCTTTGCATATCAGCGAAATTCCCGATTTTTCCACGATTAATTGTCAAAATTCACAATTCTTGCGAAATGGATCGGCGAAATTCGCGATTTTTCTTCGCATGATAGACAAATTTCTCGATTTGTCCGTACCCGATCGACGAAATTTAGAATTTTTTTACAGCCTGATTGATGTAGTTAGCAATTTTTCCATGTGCGATCAACAAAACTCGCAATATTCTCGTCTCGTACCGACGAAATTTGCGATTTTTTTGGAATCCAATCAGTAAAATTCGTGCTTTTTCCACCCTTAACTGACGAAATACGCAATTTTCCGCGTTCGATCAACGAAATTCACGATTTTTGTACTAAATCTGATGAAATTGCATTTATTTACGCGACAATATGAAACTCACGATTTTTTTTCGTGATAAATTGACGAAATTCACGATTATTTCGCAGCCGATCAACAGAATTTAAAAATTTTCTGAACGACATCGTCTTTTTCGCGATTTTCCGTGCCTTATCAACGAAATTTGCGACTTTTTTTGTCCCTGATCGACAAAATTTGGCATTTTTTTGTGTTCGATCAACGAAATTCGCGTTTTTTCACGCTATAAACCGAAAAAACATGCTTTTTTTTGCAATCGATGAATTTAATTTGCAATTATTTCAAGCATCATAAACACCTGAAGATTTTTTTCCCTGCCCGATTAACAAAATGTGCGATTTTTCGCGTCCGACTGATAAAATTCGCGAATTTTCCGTGCCCGATCGGAAAAATTCGTTATTTTTTCCCGAGCCATATCGACAAAGTTCGCTTTTTCCGCCCATGATCAATGAATTTTGCAATTTTTCCGTGCCGATCAATGAAATTTGCGATTCTTAACCTTCCGTCTACCAGACAAAACACCCATTTATCTACGGCAACACCTAATTTTAATTCCAAACTTGCAAACGGCACCAGTAATATTTTAATATAATTTTGCTTTTACAATGAAAGCTTAAATTAAGGAATTCGTAATATCTAGACAAGTCCTTTATAAATTCCGGTGTCAATCGACAATTTCTCATTTTACCATTGACACCAGAAATATTGCTGTCGGGTCCAATGGACCCGTCTGGTAGACGGAAGGTTAAGTGACGAAATTTTATATTTTCGTCAATAAAGGGATGAAATTTACGATTTTTTCCTGCAATATATGCACAAAAGTTCCAATTTTTTCGAGTTGTAAATTGACGAAATTCGCGGGCGATACGTTAACCCATCGCGGGCCACAGGTTGCGCATCCCTAGTTTAACACATAAATTGCAGAAAAATGGGTATGAGACAAAAAATTTAGTTTATTACACGTGAAAATAACAGTTTGCTCAATCATCTCAGGAATAAATATTAAATCAAATAAAAGTACCTTAAAAGAATTTTTTGAAAAAGTCAAAGAATACTGCAATACAAATTACATTGAAGATATAGCACTATAAATATTTCTTTTTTATATAATTTAAATATCTACTATCTTTGAGTAAAATTCGAGTTTCTTACTCTATTTTGCTAAAATTCATGATTTTTGGAAATTTGCATTTTTCCTCTTAATTTTTTGCCGAAATTCGCTTTTTCCCCCCGCGATCTTTTGCCAAATTTCGCGTTTTTCCTACAATTCTCTGAAAGAATTTCCTTTTTTCCTGCAATCTTTAAACGAAATGAAAGTTTTTTTTCCCCCGATTATTTGCGTTTTTATCACTATTTTTTGACGAAATTCGCGTCTTTCCCGCGTTTTTTTTGTCTTTATGCCAAAATTCGCAATTTCCTCGCGATTTTTCGACAGAATATGCGTTTTTACTGCGATTTTTTGAAGGAATCCGCGTTTTTCTCGCTATTATTTGCGAAAGTCGTATTTTTCCGCGATTTTTTTTGCGGAAATCCGCATTTATCTCTCGATTCTTTGACAGAATTTGCGTTTTCCCGCACTATCTTAGAACGAATTTCGCATTTTTTTTGTGATTTTTTGACAGAATGTGTGTTTTTCACACTACTTTTTGACGAAATTTTCCGCAATCTTTTGACGATTTTCGTGTTTTTTCCACGATCCTTTCACAAAATTCAGGTTTTTTTCGTGACCCTTCGACGAAATTGGTGTTTTTTCCGTGATCTTTTGACGAAATTGGCATTTTTTCCGATATTTTTTGTCACTGTTCACGTTTATTATGCGATCTTTTGACAAAATTGAGATTTTCGTGATCTTATCACCGAATTTGCGGATTGATGACTTACTTTCGTAAGATTCGGAACAAATCACTATCGCGGAAAACGGCAAAAATAGCTAAAAAAATACACGGAAAATCGTAAATTCGCGGAAAAAATCTCATGCTTGCATTTTTAGGTTCTGCTAAGATATTGCAAGATCTGCAGAAATTTTTCAGGGTCTGCCAGCAGACCCGCAGACTCAGAAGTCGGCGCCCCTGACTATACGGTTATCCATTCAAGTATACCGAGTCAACATCCATTATAAAATGTAATATTCCAATGTAATTATTAATCAAATGCCTCTCTCCCATTTTTTGTTTTTATTAACCATTGCGTATTATACAAACAACGCCACCCCTCCTCCATACTCTAATATATATAAGTATACATGGTGGTATCTTAAAGTTTTAGTAACAAGTCTACCACAAGCGCTGATTTTTAAAAAATACCTTATGTAGTATATTTCTCTTGCAAATGTTTTCAAAGAGTATGTAAAAGACTTTTGTTTTGAAAAAGTGGTGCGAAATACAATTAAACAATAATTCTCTGTGGCAGACTGTAATTAAAATTTTACAATACTCCACGTATAGATATCTTACTCGTAGTAAAATATTTTTTCTCTGTTTTGTTAAATAAGAGAAGAAAGAAAAACAATCTACTGCATTATAAAAAATCAAATGAAATACTTTTGAAAAGTAATGCTAAAATATATTAAAATGGTTCCTTTTTTGTGAAAAAAAGATTGTAATCCCATGCACGTGTTGCCAGAACGGCTATGTTTGAATGTGATTAAATAAGATTAACTCAAAAAATTATTTATTCAAAGGTTTACTCAAAATTTATTTACTCAAAGAAAAGCATTTTCTGAAGTATTTTAGAAGAATAAATTGCATTTGTTGACTTATATATCTTACCATTTGCTTTTGGATTAACTGATATCTAAATGCAAAGTGTTTGAATAAAGAAAAGTAAATGAAAATCGATCCATATTTTGCTTTATTTAGATAATGCTTAGTGTTTTATATTTTAAAACTAAAATTTATACATCTTTCATTAAAATTGTTTTCCGAATGTTGTCTCCTATATTTTTTTTTCGAAATCGAGTTTTCTATCCGAATTAAACACATAAAAAACTCATTTTCCATTGCTTTCATTAATATTTTGTGTTAAATAGGAATTATAAACTTTAAATTCTAAAACTTTTGATTCATAATACAGTAGACTCCCTCAAATCCGCATTCTTAAAATCCGCACATAATTTACCGATGTAAACAATGAAACATTTAGACAGATAGAGGGATAGAGGGACAAAATTTGATTTTTTTAGTTTTATATCAATTTCACGTTCATTTTAACTTGTAATTTTTGTCAATATTACTGAATTCATGTTTTTTCATGAAAAAAAGAATAAATTTATTTCTGAAAAAACTCAAGATATTGTTGATATCATTGGTAATCACAATTTTCTTACCAAATATATTTAGGTATTAATCAAGGTTTTTTGGTTATTAAGTCTGGCTAAATCTGAAATAAAAATTCCTTATTTTATGATTTTGATATGAATTTGTAGTGCACCTTTATGCACTACACATTACCTTCATAGGCAAGATTCACTGAATAATTGAGGAAAAAATAAATTTCATCTTTATAACGAATATTTTATCATACATTATTGATTATTAACTTGACCTTTGCTTTTAATATTTAAATCATTAAAAAAATTATCTAAACTTTTGTTGTTTTTAGTTTATTACTTATTTTAATATTTTATTACAGTGTAGGCATTCATTATAGTTTTGATTGCATTATTAATTACATTTAAATTACTGTTTTAAAAATGCAATGAAAGCAATGACAAGAAATCTGCAAAATTCTAAAATTCGCACAAAATCTGGTCCCAAGCTGTACGAATTTGAGGGCGTCTACTGTATTACTTTAACCCTTTATCTATGAATGAATTCATGAAAATTTTATATTCTAAAGCATTTTGCGTAAATTGTTTAAACTAAATTAAAAGATTTACATAAACATTTAATAAATTTTTGAAGGATTTTACAAGGATTGGAGGATTTCCAAGGATTAATTAAATTTGAATTTACATGGATTTTGTGCAATATTTATAATCCCACTCAAATCTTTTATTTTAAATTGTTTTCTTAGCAATTTGTAGAATTATAAAATGCACAACTATGATGTTCTTACAATATAAATATAGAAGTATTTCTGAATTGAAAAATCCCCATCCCCCTCTCTCAACGCCAAGAAAGCTGAAAAAAATGCAAAGGCAAAAAAATCATCCTTTTTTTTTTTTAAATATTTTTGTTTCGTGTAAACAATAATGCTTTTGGAACAAAATAAAGTAATGTATCTGTGATTCATTCTAAATAGTATTACAATTAATTGACGCATTAAAAAAATTTTATAATAAGTAATTTTAATGGTACCTATAAGTACCGTCGGTAGATAAAGGGTTAAGTTGATATTGAATGTAGAGTGAGAACATTAAAATCAGTCAATGGAATTGCAATACACAGTTAAGAAAATACCTGCGTGTAGAAGTAATCGACTTCCATCATTTTTTTATTGCATAATAGTTAAAATATACAATCTTCCTCTGAAATCATTTGGAAATGAAAAGTTTAAAAACATATGTTTTCGGAAAGCTCATCTTATTTCTGATAATCTTTTCTATCACCCGTGCGTGACTGGTGTCGATCTTAATAATACAAAAATCAAAGCTTAACACAATGCCACTAAACGTCTAGGCAGATAAATTATAAGTATTATGTGTGTTCAAGGCACTTTTTTCTTTAAAAAAAGAGAAACAATCTGTAATGTATATATTGATGAAAGCGTTGATACCGTATTATTGTTTCTTGTAACGGATGGACGGCGTTAAGCTGATTCTGTTCGGTTTCTTTTAAATCTAATAAAAGATCTGTTCAAACACATGTCCAATTTCATAAAATAATTCGTCTGTTATTCGATAATTGATTTGAGTAAAAATAAAATCTTTTAAAATTGTTCTTTAATCAAAACGGGCAACTTTGTGACACATACTTTAATTTTTTTTTGCTCGGAAATGCATGAAAATAGCAGATGTAATTATTTAGAAACTGTCTAATTGCACTCAATCTTCTGTTTAAAAAAAAAAAAAAACACAATAGATTTTTCATAAGAAGCCTTCAAAGTTGACACTTTTGAGCACATCTCCCGACGAAAGCAGAAAAACCGGTCGAAAAGCAGGAGAAAAACGGGTGATCAGGTTATCGAAATAGCTTATAACTCGGTAGGTAATTTAATTATCATAAAATGGAAAAATAAGTTCAATTCCAAATCGCTTCCATAGTCAGGCATTCTAATTTTATAACTTTCTGTTAAAAAATGAATTTGTAAATGTGTCAAAACGTTTTGCGCTTGTTCAGCGGATCAAACTTGCACTGAACTTTCATGAACATTTTTATTCACATTATTTTTACTACTTAAAGATTTAAAAGTAAGGTAAATTTTAATTTAAAGAAATACTTCAACATTTTTGAGATTATATAAGAAGATGCTATTTTAAATTTTGTTTCATTAAGGTGGTTGGTCACTCAGTGTTCAGTGCAACCAAATTGATTGGAATAAATTTTTAATGTTAGTTGGTCTGTTTGATAACAGATTGCAGCACTATGCACTTCTGTGCTGTGATCTAAAATCAGAACACGATGTCATGGGGTGAGTTGGCTATTGGATTTATAGGTGTCAAGAGCATTGCTCTTGTTTCACATTTTATTTTTTTACTATATTTCTATTTAACTTCGCCCAAAGTCCTTTTTTTATATAAGATGAAAAGATGGAAAGAATTTGTCAGAATATTTCTTGGATAATTAGTTTAAAAGAGAAACCAGAAGTATCTATAATTAATTGTTTTGTAAAGTTTGTGTGAAGATTTATGTCTGTGATGCGTCCTGTGTTAAAGAAAAATAAAAAGGTTACAAAAATCTCAAATATTTTTACTGGAATATTCTCAACACTCAGTTTTTGAATTATCCTTCGTAATGTTAAAGTCTGTGGACGTTAAATGGATTCGTATATTTAAAATATCTCTTTGGGGAGTTAACATTTTTAACTTCTTTTTTCTTAGTTCTCAAAATATCTCTTAAAATCTATAGTTAATTGAATGTTGGAAAGTGTTTCATAATCTATGCTTAACGCACAATTTTTCTTGTTTGTTTCTCTCTTTCAATGATGCGCATCGTCTTTAAATGCACAGCACAAGGAACAAACGAAAATTTCCCTTTGATCTGTCAGTGCTTATCCCGAAATTTATTATTCTGCATAATAACATCTGTAAAAATTAATTTATATGCCTTTTTTTCCCCTCAAAAATCCCCAACGAAAAGTCATAAATCGTTCTTCTGGCTTTTCTTTTTTAAGCGTTCTGTGGTCATCAACTGAGAAAGGGCAGTCTCAATAAAATAAAGATTCAGAGATGAAAATGTCAACGACATCCACGGATGACCTCTGATCTCTAGACATCATTGTACAGAAATCATAAAACACAAAAAGGGAGTGTCTACCGCGTTAAAAGTACCGCCTAGCAAAAGCCTAGTGTGTAGCCTTGCCCCGTCCCTGACCGCGAAGGCACTCGTGAGCTATGGGACCTATGCTACGGACCTATGCTCGCGAGCCTATATGGAGGCATTTTTCTAATAACTCTTTCGCATTTTGACATTTTAATTTTTTTTTTTTTTTTTTTTCATTGGATAGCTGAGGTCCCTCTCGAGATTGCTCCCTGACTACTTTATTTTAATATTATTATTATTTTGGCCACAGATATTTTTTTATGAAGTTCCTTTCACTTTCAAAACTGGTTCTAAATGTGAAAGTAACATTCTAGAAAATACCTGCGATCAAAATCGAAAAAGTAATCAAGGAGCGATCTTGAGAGGGACCTCAGCTATCCAATGCAAAAAAAAAACATTAAATGTCAAAATGCGAAAGAGTTATTAGAAAAATGCCTTTCCATAGGAATAGCATTAGCTCATGTGTGTCTTCACCGGCAGGGACAGGGGCCTTAAAGCATCGAACCGACAACTTTTTTTTTTTTTTTTTCATCTCAAAGCCTTTTATTTGGTAAGATGCTTCCTTTCATATTTTAAGATTTCGGTAGGAGATTGGAGATCACTCATGGACGCCACTGACTCCCTTTGTAACTCCCTTTTCTTTTGTTCATGGCAATAGAAAGTTTAGAAAAGAAAAGACAAGGGACTTAATCGGGAATTTTCGAAAGATGCATATAAATTCTCATTTAAACCCTAATAACTGTTTATACATCATTCTTCATCCTATTCCATATAAAAATATGTGGTAAAAGTTGGTGAATTTCGAAAAACTCACTATAACCATGTGTCCACACTCTACAACCTGCGAAGTATCTTCTATTTGTTCGATGCAGAGCCGTGCGAAGGGGGCGGTCGCCCCGGGCGTGGAAATTGAAAGGGCGCAAAATTTATATTATCATCGTCCTTTGTTTCTTTTCTTTTTTTTTTTAAATTACATATATAAAAAATATTAAGATTTTTTGTGAAAAAAACATTTATTTTCAAAACACAATGTTGTTTCTTTCTTGGAATCTAAAAGGGGTTATACAATATTATAAGATATCTTTTCCACATATGTTTTCAAGATCCCCTTTACCAAAATATATGAGATGCAATGTTCTTTTATATTATTTAGTTGTTAAAATTAAACCCTTTAAAGTTTCAAAATAAACAACAAACATTCATTCAGTAGAATTTATTTTTGTTTTTACACTTTTCAATTTTGTGACACCTGTCACAAAGAAAAATCGTGATTGAGGGGGGGGGGGGGGGGGCTCCAAATTGAAACTTCACCCCGGGCGCATATTTCTCTTCGCACGCCGCTGGTTCGATCTAGAGTGTGAAACCTGAACTTTTTTTCTTTGTTTCTCTCTCTCTCTCTTTTTTAAATAATTAAAAATATTAAAAACTTGATTCAAGGTCTTGGTGTACCGAAGTTCTGTTATACAAAATGTTTTATCTCTGTATTCAGAGGTCTTTGTACAGTTGCATCTTGCGCATACAATAAACATACAAATGTGTAATTGATAACAATTCCTCTTATTATATTGTTTAAGAAAAGGTCACGAATTCGAACCCAACCAGATCATTTACTGAACAAAAAAAGAAGTAAAAAATGAATTGAAATAGAATATGGCCTACTATCAAGGAAATTGTATACCTGCTGAATATTTCTGCTCATCGCTCATCGCTCATCATCATCATCATTGTCATCTTCGATTACGCCCTCATAAAAAAGAAGCAAATAAAATTCCTACAACAAATTTTTGGTCGGTTGCTTTATATCCCCCCAATGTATTATTTCCGAAATTAGTCTCATAAAAAAAGTGGAGATACAAGGACTATTCTCAAGGAAGACCTAACTTGTCAATGGAGTTTATGCTTAGCGAGCCTGTTTACGGACTTGGCGTCGTCAGGGTTTCCATACTGGGAGATATAGCGATGGTTTTGGCGCGCAAAAAATTCTTTTTCGGATTTAATTTATATTATTTGTTTACTGCGGAAATATATTCTTGGATCATCAGATTTGGCTGTTAATCGTTGGTTGGAGGAATAAATTTGAGCGAGTTGATGTTACCAATTCTTTTGTTTTCCCGTTCCATGAATAATTTTTATTATATTCCTGAAGGAGTATCGATTGCATTAGTTGTAAATATTTTGCTAAATTTTGACATCGGCGAATTTTGAATTTCTCCGATTCTCATGAGACTTAACGGGGTCTTGTATTTCGCGGCAATTTTCCGACATTAATAAAAATAAATCCGGTTTTAAACTTTTAGTCCAATACAACAAATTTTAAAATTGTTTCGAAATTTATTCGGAATTAGTAAAATGATTTTTGAAAATTTTTATGCAATTTTTGTAGTTTTTTCGTGTTTGTGCAATGATTTTAAAACAATATCGATTTTTTCTAAATTATTATTCAGCATTTATTTTAAGTTTCAGTCATTCTTAATGGCATTTTTACCCTAAAATTAAAAATAGCATCAAATTGAGAAAAATCTCAATTTGATGCTATTTTTCACATTAATAAAAGTAATCAAATTTACATCTTCCAAGGGAATGCAGATTTTTTTATTTTTTTTTATTTTTTTTTTTTTTTTAATTTGTTGTATTTGAAATTCGTGAAAATTATAAATTTTTCGCGTTTTGTGCGAATTTTAACGGGCTCAGGCATTTTTTGGGCAGGTGAGAATTTGAATAAATATTACTCATAAAATAAACAGATTTTTTTCCCATCAAGTAGTAATTAGTAAATACGTGATGTAATAAAAAGATGAAATGAATAACATTTTTTATATTAAAAAATTAATTTATATTAAAAAAAGCTGCATTTTAATTCAGATGCCCCCTACCTCCCTTTAAAAAAGAACAGGAAAGTTTGTTCAAAAAGTGTGTGAAAAGAGTATACCATATCATATTAACATATCCGACAAACATCAGGCAAAATTTCAACTTGGTATCCTACAACTTGCCTTTTTTATGACAGGTTTTGCAAAATTATAAAAAAAATATATAAAAAAATAAAATAATAATAATAATAATTTTTATTTTGTTAAATTTTGGTAGAAACTTATTTTTAATTTTTTTAAATTTTTGTTTTGTTTCTGAGTGTGTTATTTGAATTTTTCAAATGGTTTCACACATTATTTAATTATTAAACCACGAGTATCACAAAGTAGTTCAAATTTAAGTCTTACATGACTATTTTTCTTTCCCCCTGTTTTTTCTTTTTAATTTTAATTTTTTCCCTGGAAAATAATTAATACTTTTCCTTATATACACACAAACATATATCTTCCTTGTAATGCTCATACGAAATATAACAAACATTGTAGATTATTTTAATATATTTTATTATTATTACAGTAAAACCCCGATAATTCGGATTAATTGGGACCGGACCCAATCCGGAATATCGAAAATCCGGATTATCCGGAGAATTAGAAAAAATGAAATAAAATATAACCTACTAACAGAAAGTCACCTTTATGTTAAACTTATTGAATATTTGTAGACAGTAATAATGTTTACTTTGCTTAATTATTCCGAAAACATGTCAGAAAAAGTTTTTTTTTATTTAGAATATGACGATGAAACAAGTTAATGTTATGGAAGTTAGCCAATCGCTTCTCAAACTTGAAAAAAAAAAAAAAAAAAAAAAAAAATGAACAAACCGATCCGAATTTTCCGGAGATCCGGATTATCGGGGTCCGAATTAGCGGGTTTCTACTGTATTATTATTAAGAATGCAATTTGTAAAGATTTTCAATAATTTTTTTCTTACAAATGTATCTCTAAAGACCTGAATTGGAAATTGGCTGTTCATATCTAACAATTACTGTGTTTTAATTACTTGAAATATTTTTAAAATAAAATTGTTACTTAAAAAATCATTGTTGAGTGTTAAATTTTATTTAATTATAACTAAAGAATAAAAATCATATAATTTCCCCTCGTAGTAAAATGTATCATTATTTAAAAAAAAAAAAAGAAAAGTTTCTTGTTTTTGAATCTAACATACTGTTGAAATATTAAATTTATACCATTGATTAGAAGATGAATGGATTTATCTTCCTATCAACTCTTCGCAATTAAAATAAGAATACTTTGTGTATGCAGAAACATGAAAGTTATATCATGTTTATTATATTGTCTATCCTCTTCGAAAATTGTATATAAAGAACTTCTTTCACTCGTTTTATTTATTTTTAAAGATAATTATTGCTAATTTACGTACTTCCATCAGCATATTTAGTATGTACTTGAGGTGAAATTTTCCGAAAAATTCGAATCCATCGAAATTTTTATTCTATATTTAGTAGTTTTAAAAATAAAATATTTGATTAGACATGAAAAATCGTCTATCTCCAAAAATGACATGGGAATTTCTCCCCTCTTACTTCTCTGTGGGAGGTAAAGGTTGCTTAGTCATTTGTTTCTACCGCCAAAAATCTCGCCAGAACTCTTATGCGCGAATCAATACATTGACCTTGAATATTACTAGTATTTGCAATATATATGAGCATACAATAAGTTAAATATATTTTGTTTAATCAGTTAATCGTTTTTCAATGGAAAAATCTAAAAAAAATCAAATTTAAAGGGGTTTTTCTTCAAAATTCAATAAGGAACTATTTCTTTGCGCGGACATACACATCTCTCCAGTATAATGTCCATTGACAAGTTAGGTCTTCCTTGAGATTAGAATATTTCCTTGTGTACTTATCTTTCTTCTTTCCCCCAATCCCCCCCCCCCCTCTGCTGATAGTAAGTTAAAAATCGTGATATCCTGCTGCTTTGCGGTCATTTTCATAGACCGGTCTTTAGATCATAAATTCCGTTTTGTTGTTACAGACTTTTTATATAAAAAGCAAAACTATATGCGATAATAGTATTATTGATAATTAGATATATATTATGGATAGATATATATTATTGATAATAAAAAGTTGCGAGTTATGTTTTTGAAATGAATTCATTTCTGAGAGATATTAAGTTTAATGTAGTCGCAAACTGTAATTTTTCTGTTGATTAAAAAACTGTTAAAAATAAATTATTTAAATGACTTTATTTAATTTTGATGAATATTTAAAGTTTTACTTGTAGACTTTTTATTTATTTATTTATTTTTTTTTTTTTTTACTTTCTTTTGGATATAATATTGTTCTTAAAAATATATACATTAAAAATAAATACAAATTGCTAAATGGTACACCTACAAAACAATACATTTAAAAATATCGACGTAGATATTTTTAAATATATTGTTTTGTAGATGTACCATTTAGCAATTTGTATTTATTTTGAATGCATATTTTTAAGTATAATTATTCATTTTATAATAATAATATTTTTCATTCAATTTCTTTATTTGAATAAGCAGTTATTTTAAAAAATGGAGTGTTTATTTAGACCTTAGTTATTTAGTTACGAATTCAAATAAATAGGCTTTTAAATTATTACTTTATCATTTTGATTATCTATCCGCTTGAGTATTGGTATTAGCAATACAATCTGTCCGCTTGTATCTGTAATCATAAAATAAATAAATAAAACTATTTATTTATATTTTGTATGAATTCAAATTAATAATGTTTTAGAAACTAAAAAAATAATAACATAAAAACAAATTGTATATACTTCCTCATACTTAATTTAAAATTTGAAACAGGGGAAAAAAGGAAAATATATATTATGTTTATCAGAATATTTAATTTAAATTACTTCTCACCATGTAGTCTTAAAAACTTATTTTAGAATAAACTTTATCACACATATATTTGAATAAAGTTTAACAATTTTTAGCTTAAAACAATAGCAACAACAAATTTATGTTACCAAGTTTTTTTTTTTTTTTTTTTTTTTTTTTTTTAAATTCTTTTTATATATATAAAACGATAAGTTTTTTAAATGTGGTACATGTAGTACATTTAAGAATAAATTAATATTTTTATTTCTCAATTCCTTAGTAATTTCTTTAGTTTGCTAGATATATTTTCTTCTACATACTAAAAATTGTATTCGTTCTAAAAAAATTTACTTGGTTTTCATCTTAATTGTCTTACCCTTCAAAATTTACAACAAAATAATTGTGAGAAATACATTTGTACGGATTTTGTTTTTCCATTTTTATTAATTAATTAATTAATTAATTTTTATTTTATTTTATTTTATTTTATTTTATTTATTTATTTCCAAGAGAATTTGTCACCATTTATTTTGCGAAAAATGACTACAACATCAGTTTTTCAATTATCTGCTCAAATTAAATTTAGACATTCGTAGCATGTTTTGGCGATGTGTAAGTTTGGTTTCGATAATTAAAAATATGTGAAAAGAGGTTTTTTGTATATAATTTTTCTTTAATTGGTTTAGAGTAGCAATTGTTAAATCAATTTTTCTCACTTTATTTATATACACTGCTCAAAACAATTAAAGGATATTTGAAATTTTATATAAAATAAAGATATAAACGAAATTTTTTTTTTGCCGAAAATAGAAGAAGAGAATCACAAATGCAAATTTTTCTGGTTTTCAAACTGTGGAGTATGCAAATTTTGAGTTCGACTTCAAAAACGTCGCTTCAGCGGCAACGAATGAAATTTGACTTTCAACTGGATAAAAGAGAATGAAGACAAGGATGATCGGCATTCAGTGATTGCTTTGTTTCGATGAGTACGATGTCTCAGCGAAGTCGTTTGACAGATTCAGAAGCTTGGAGAATTGTTGGTAGGTTAGAAGGGGGCCAAACTCAAGCCGAAGTAGCGCAAGCCATTGGAGTGTCACAAAGTGTCATTTCCAGGATCTGGAACCGTTTTTTGGAGAGTGGATGTGCAGGCCGAAGACCAGGGCAAGGTCGTAGACGGGCAACAACGTCCAAAGAAGATCGGTATTTAGCGTTAACAGCTCGGAGACACCGAAACATGAACGCTACTCTTCTCCAACAACACCTTCGCTCGGCTACAGACACCACGATTTCAACTCAGACTGTCCGAAACCGGCTCCATGCTGTAGGTCTGTATGCTCGCCGACCGATGATATGTGTTAGATTAACATCAAGGCATCGTCGCGACCGCAGGGAGTGGGAAACCGAGCATGTCAACTGGAGGAGAAATGAATGGAGCAATATTCTGTTTTCTGACGAGTCCTGTTTTTCTGTGCATCCGGATAATAGGCGTATTTTCATCTGGAGGGACCGTGGCAGTAGGAATAATCCTGCGTTCGTGCACGAAAGTGTCAGATTTGGCGGTGGAGGAGTGTTGGTGTATGGTGGCATTTCCATTGACGGGCGCACTGACCTCTACATCATCCGAGATGGAGCTCTGACTGGTCGCCGATAAAGGGATGAGATCCTCAGACCTATTGTAGTCCCTTACGCTGCAGCAATCGGAGATAACTTCATTTTAATGGACGATAACTGCAGGCCACATCGTGCATACCTGGTGGAGGATTTCCTTTTCGAGGAAGGAATCGTTTGAATGGAATGGCCAGCGTGTTCTCCAGACATGAATCCAATCGAGCACGTTTGGAACGCTCTAGGAAGACGAGTTTCTGGCCGCTAACAACCCCCACAAACTCTCCAAGAACTGGAAAGAGCTCTTCTGGAAGAGTGGGGCAGAATGCCCCAACTCGTCATTAATAGCCTCATTGAGTCCATGCCTCAAAGGTGTTCAACGTTGCTGGACGCCCGTGGAAACCATACCCCCTACTAAAAATGATTTTCTTTGAAGAGAACACTTTTCTTATTCTTTTTTTCTCATATGCACAAATTGTGTTTTTTTCCTTTTGTACACAAATACGCAATAAAATGCATTTTTTTTCTGCCAAACGTGTAATTTATTCTCATATAACCTACTATGTCTGTCGACCATGTATCAATCAGCTAAAAAGTTTCCCAGATACAAAATCCACCTAAAACTGCAATATCCTTTAATTGTTTTGAGTAGTGTATATATATATATATTTCGAGTCAGAGGGTTAACTTATGCAATGCTTTAAAATATTTTGTGGAGCTAATTCAATATTTGTCTTTCCCCATCTATCTTTAATGGTAAATAAATTTAGGTAGGAGTAGAGGGCAAGTTCCTTTCATTATAAAGCATTTGTTTAGAAAGCTGTACAAAAATTAAATGCAAGAAAAATATCAGCATCAAAAGATTGTGGTCCAGACTTAGAGGGAACTAAAAGTTTTGCTAGGGGAGAAAAGAGGAGGGGGGGGGGCAGTCCATTTTGCTCTAGTTTGGTTACTGCCTTGTTCCCAATACCAATACCGCCTCGAAACCTGGCGTATATCAGTTTCAGTTGTCGTCACAACCTAGCAACACCTTAGCAGTTGATCTATTCGGGAATCCATCAACTTTAAAAATCCGGCAACCCGGCATTTATTTATTTTTTAACCGACTTCAAAAAGGAGGTTATGATTTCGACCTGTATGTATTTGTTGTTCACTCATAACTTCTTTAAATATGAACCGATTTTGATAACTTTTTTTTTGTTTGAAAGCATAAGATACCCATGTGGTCCCATTTTAATTTCATTAAATTCTGATGATTAGAACTTTTTTAAAAATAAAAACTTTAAAAATTCAAATTGTTTTTGAAGCAATCATCCAATTAAAAGCGTTCATTTTTCAGGAAATTACTCATATACAGATATAAGATCTTCTCTTTACAAGTCGGGATCCTAATAGGCTTTGCGAAGTTTGCTAAAGAAGATTGAGCAATAAGAAAATTTATTGCTGTATCATCACTCCATCGCTTTTATAGAATATCTCTGTTTTGACCAAGAAGAATGCTCCATCATACAGCGAAATAACCATTTCCTATAAAAGCGATGAAGTGACGATGCAGAAAAAGGGTAAAAGTTTTTACAGTGTGTGATAAATCTACAGCTATAGCCGTATAATCACTCCAGTGTTTGTATTGTCATATCTCCACATTTCCTGCTGCAGGTGTACCCTTTGTCCCCACGGCTCGGAATGTAGTCGAAATTATTGAACTTTTATGTGGGCAGTGAGAAAATAAGCAAGTTGTCTCCATCAGCTGAGTAATGTACGAGGATTTAGTGTCATGCCTGAACAATACTGCCTCCCGCGCTTTATGTGGAGGTCACCTTACAGTCCAGGTGTTTTTTGCTTGCATTTCTCTTGCTAAGTACAGATTTCCTTTGGCTGTGAAATCAGTCAAGGGGAGGCACTATTTTATACCGAATGGGAGAAGACGCCTTGACCCCTGGATCGAGATTGGGAGAAGTCTGAGGAAGGTGTCTCTCCTCCCCCCCCCCTTGTGAATGTTGACCAGGGAAGGACCTTTTTTCGCTGCTGGTCGGACAGATGAGATATAGATCTCTCAGGATTACATTGGGTAGAGCTCTGCTTTCTCAGACCACTGCTATACGCGATATCGGGGTTTGAAGTCCGGGTGTCCGGCAAACCAACCGCTCTGAAAAGTCAGAGCACTTGTAACCTTCATTTCTCATTAAATTTTTACAATTGTTGAGTTTTATAAAATTTTGTCTTGAATATTTAATTCAACTTCTCCAATTTATTGCAAGCCCATCTGCCACTACGCCACAGCTAAATTACATAAATTATATTGGTGGCAGCGCGTTTGGATCTGAGAGTTAAGTTAAAAACTCTGGACCGGTTTCTTCAGTTGATTTTTGGACTTTCATCGCTTGCGGAATTGGACTTTCGCCAGAGTCGTGTGCCTGTTCGACGATTTTTTGGATTTTTATCGCTTGTGGAATTGGACTTTCGCCAGAGTTGTATGCCTGTTCGACGTTTCCTAGTGTGAATTTGTCTGGTGGAGCACCCGTTCCGGAGTTTCGTCTGATTGATTGCTGGATTTGTCTGGTGGAGCACCCGTTCCGGAGTTTCGTCTGATTGATTGCCTGGATTTGTCTGGTGGAGCATCCGTTTGATTGCTGGATTTGTCTGGTGGAGCACCCGTTCCGGAGTTTCGTCTGATTGATTGCCTGGATTTGTCTGGTGGAGCACCCGTTCCGTCGCCTAAAAGAGGGGTGAGTTCCTTTTAAATGCTTTTTGTGTTGCAAGATACTGGTCAATGAGAAAGTTAGAAAAATTAATTTTTTAAAATTTAATTTGAACTGGGAATGTTCGATTATGTGGGTGTGGTAGAGATAGGTTAGTGTATTGTGTGTAGCAATTTGTTTAAGGGTTTCATTTTGTTGTATATGCATTTCTCTAGTGTGTTATTTATATGTGTTATTATATTTATTTTTGTCTCATTTGGAAACATTTGATCATTCATATATATATATATATATTTTTTTTAAAGTTAAGGTAGGGAGTAATGATATTTGTTTTGTATGTTATGTTGGGGCAAAGTGAAAAGAGTAGCATATGTAAGAGTTATGGAATGTAATAATTTTGAAATTATAATTGATTTTGAAACTATACAGGGTGATTCATAAAAGATGGGCAGAACTTTAAGGGGTTATAGTACACTTAAAGACAAATAATATTAAATAGGAGACTAAGGGTCCCAGACGTATTCCCAAGGAGATAGGGGGCATTAAAGTTTAGGGTCCGAAATTTCAAATGATTATAAAAAATGGAAAAATCGGTCGATTCGTTTGCGGTTTTTGCAAAAAATTTTCTTTATGCCAGTATTTTCTTGAAATAAAATTTTAAAGTTCAATTTCAAAAAATGCCGATAGGGGGCGCTTTAGACTTTGGAGTAACAAACAACTATTTTTTAACGTTATTTTTTGTATTTCTTTAAATGATTTCGAAAGCTTAGACTTAAACTTAAATTTTGATCTAAAAATCTGAGTCCTAACGAGTAGTTAAGTAGCGTAAACTGAAATTTGAAACCCTTCTCCCCCCAGAACAAAAATCAGTTATTCCCGATTTTTGTGTCGTAGATTAGGCTCTAACTACTGCCGCGTTTTGCTAAAATTATTCTTTATGTCAGTATTTTCTTGAAAATAAATTTTAAAGAAAATTTTCAAAAAATTCCGATAGAGGGCGCTTTAGACTTTGGAGTAACGAACAACTATTTTATACCGTTATTTTTTGTGTCTCATTAAATGCTTTCTAAAGCTTAGACTTAAATTTTCAGCTCAAAATCTGAATCGCTGAGCGTGGTTCAGTAGCGAGGGGAGGGGGTTCAAATTTCAACTTCTGAACATAGTTCAGTTTGCACTACTTAACCATGCCCAACGATTCTGTGCTGTGATACGAGGCAAAAATACAACTTTCATCAAGGACTGCATAGTCGGAATTCACTCATAAAGGCACTCGCACAGTTGGAAACGTCGCTCATGCAAACGTTAAAGCTCCATTCCTGACGCTAGTCACCGGGTGAAGAAGGAGACAGAAAGTATGCAAATGTCAAATGGGGAAGAAGAAGAACACGTATGCAAAATTTCGACACGATTCAGGCATAAAAACCACTGAACGGTGAGTCAAGTGTAAGTCGCTGTAGTAATGAATCGGAAGATGGTGCCCTTCACGAATAAGGAAAAGGCTGAGATGAATTTAATTTACGGAGCGGCAGATGGAAATGGTGCAGAGGCACAACGAATGTACGGAGAGCGATTTCCCAACAGGCGGTTGCCTAACCGCAAAACTTTCGAGCGCTTGCACAGACAGTTGTGTGAGACGGGATCATTTCTCGCTTCCCGGTCGAATGCAGGTCGTGCAAAAAAGGACGAATCAGTAGTTGTTGCAGAAGCCATTCTGGATGTAGTAGCGGCGCAGCCAAGTACAAGTACACGAACAGTGACTAGGCAGGTGGATACCTCACAGTCCATGACTTGGAGGGTACTGAAGGATGAACATTTGCTCCCGTTTCATGTGCAACGAGTCCAGAAACTGTCTCCAGGGGATTATCCAAATCGTATTGAATTCGCCCGCTGGTTTCTGCAGCAGAACGCGCTAAATCCACATTTTGGACGAACTGTGCTTTTCACCGATGAATGTACCTTCACACGTGAAGGTACATTTAACACACACAATGCACATGTATGGGCGGATGTCAATCCACATGCTACGTATCCACATGCTCATCAGAGACGCTTTTCCATCAATGTTTGGGCAGGAAACCTCGGAGACCACCTAATTGGACCGTACCTTTTTCCTGAACGCCTCAACGGTAAAACATACCTCACATTTCTGCAACATGTGCTGCCAGACCTGTTAAACGTTGTTCCTCCACGCATCCGGCGGGTCATGTGGTTCCAGCACGATGGAGCGCCAGCCCATTACGTACGAGACGTCCGCAACTATCTGGACATCACATTTCCGAACAGATGGATTGGTCGAGGTGGTCCTGTTGCTTGGCCTGCTCGCTCGCCAGATCTTTCACCCCTCGATTTCTTTTTTTGGGGACAATTGAAGGCTCTTATGTATGAGACACCCATTGAATCCCCCGAGGAACTGGTCGCCAGACTTTCCGTCGCTGTAGGGGAAGTGCTCGAAAAGCCTGATGTTTTCGCGAATGTTCGCCGTTCCATTCTTCGCCGTTGTTCTGCGTGCATAACCTCTGGTGGTCACAATTTTGAACATTTATTGTAATTACATGTTAATAAATATGCTTTGGTAACATAATCCTAATTTGTGTCTTTTTACCTCGTATCACAGCACACAATGTGTGGACATGGTAAACTGTGGAACTGTGCTCAGGAGTAGAAATTTCAAACCCCTCTCCCCAGAAACTTAACCACGTCTAACGATTCAGATTTTGGGCTGAAAATTTAAGTCTAAGCTTTAGAAAGCATTTAATGAGACACAAAAAATAACGGTATAAAATAGTTGTTCGTTACTCCAAAGTCTAAAGCGCCCTCTATCGGAATTTTTTGAAAATTTTCTTTAAAATTTATTTTCAAGAAAATACTGACATAAAGAATAATTTTAGCAAAACGCGGCAGTAGTTAGAGCCTAATCTACGACACAAAAATCGGGAATAACTGATTTTTGTTCTGGGGGGAGAAGGGTTTCAAATTTCAGTTTACGCTACTTAACTACTCGTTAGGACTCAGATTTTTAGATCAAAATTTAAGTTTAAGTCTAAGCTTTCGAAATCATTTAAAGAAATACAAAAAATAACGTTAAAAAATAGTTGTTTGTTACTCCAAAGTCTAAAGCGCCCCCTATCGGCATTTTTTGAAATTGAACTTTAAAATTTTATTTCAAGAAAATACTGGCATAAAGAAAATTTTTTGCAAAAACCGCAAACGAATCGACCAATTTTTCCATTTTTTATAATCATTTGAAATTTCGGACCCTAAACTTTAATGCCCCCTATCTCCTTGGGAATACGTCTGGGACCCTTAGTCTCCTATTTAATATTATTTGTCTTTAAGTGTACTATAACCCCTTAAAGTTCTGCCCATCTTTTATGAATCACCCTGTATTTAATTTGAAATCTCATTGAAATTTTGGAAATCTTATTTAATGTTGAAATAACTCAAAGATTAGGTTCTTTGTTTTTGAAAGGTTAAAATTGTGTATAGGAGTGTTAGTTAATTGTTATCATGGCTTTTCTAAATAAGTTAAAAAGGCAGAAGAAACAAACTTTAATTTTGTTAGCCAGAGAATTTGAGGTTGATGTGTCGAATTCAGACCTGATTAAAGATATTATAAAAGGCATAACGGAATCGACGGAATATGATGAGGAAACTGGGGAAGGATCTAAGAAATTAGATCGTATTTTAGAGGAATTAAAGGAAACGGAAAAGGAAAGATTAGCTAGGGAAGCTAAAGAGGAGAGGGAAAAAGAAAGGTTAGAAAATCAAAGGTTAGCTAAAGAAGAACGCGAATATGAATTGGAAAGGTTAAAGCTTTCTAATGCTGTAGAAACAGCGAGTGTAAGATCGACGGTTTCCATAAATACTGAAGGAACCAGAAAAGTTAAGTTAAAGGACTTAGTCCCAAAATTTGATCCGAAAATCTTAGATATTACTTTATTTTTTATGATTTTTGAACGTCAGGCTACAAAAGAGAAAGTTAAGGAGGAAGAATGGGTGTCGCAATTAATTCCGTTGTTACCTGCAGAGATAGCTGAGTTAGTTGTCAAGGAACCTGCAGATAAGGGAGATGATTATTATCACATGAAGAGTATGTTATTGACTAGGTTTAGACTAAGCACGGTTGCTTTAAGGTTAAGATTTGAGGAGCATAAAAAAAACGGGAGCGTTTTGGTCTGATCTAGTTTATGAGTTGCGTGGCTATCTAGATAATTGGTTAGAGTCCGCAAAGGTGATTGATTTTCAATCTTTGAAGGAATTAATGCTTACGGAGCAATTGAAAAAACGGGTTCCCTCTGGAATTAAGGAAAGGTATTTAGAGAGTTGGGAGGAATTTCGCGAAGCTTCTGAATTAGCGACCAAACTAGATTATTATGAGAGCGTGAAGAAAACGTTAAAAAACGGATAGTAAACCTTGGGAAAGGAGGTCTTTTGGAAAGGGTAAAATAGGGAATAATTTTAAGGAAAGGACGGAAGATCGAAGAAAACCGGAGCCTCAGAATAATAGGGAACTATCTAAGGTAGAAAAAAAATAAACGCTTTGAGAAAACTAGGGAAGTCGTTTGCTTCCAATGCAATGTTAAAGGGCATATACGCCCGGACTGCCCCAGTTTAAGAAAAAGAGAGGAAAAAATAGTGTGCCGATTAGTCGGAAATGTAGAAGTAAATGAGAGTTTTGATCCATATATCAGTAAAGTGAGAATTAATGGCGTTGAAAGGGATTGTTTAAGAGACAGTGGTAGTGGAATTGATTTGCTAGCAAAAAGTTGGGTAAATCCGGAAGATTTAATAGGTGAAGTAACTTGGGTACGTCAACCTTTAGATAAAACCTGCTTTTGTTTACCTTTGGCTAAAGTCACAATTCAAGGTGAATTTGGAACTATTGTCACTAAGGCAGCCGTTAAACCGGATGATTTAGATCAGGGATTCTATTTAATGGGTAATGAAACCGCAGAATTAATTGAGAAGCATAAGGAATCTCCTATACCTGTTTGTGCTGTAATTACGCGTAATCAAAGTCGAAAGAATAAACAAATGGAAGTCGAAATTCCGGGTGAAACCGAAACCGAAACTGGACCTCTCACTTTAAATGAAGAGGATGGGGAATTTCTACCGAAGGCTAATGGGGAAAATGTATTAGCTAAGATTTCGGGGGATGAATTCAAAAGGGAACAGCTGAAATGTCCTTCGTTAATTCCTTTGTGGGAAAGAGCAAAAACTGCCGAGGAAAAAGAATTTAAAATTGTAAAGGACCGTCTTGTGCGCATAGTTGTGAGTAAGTCGGGGGAAGAGAGGATGCAATTGTGCGTTCCAGAGAAGTTTAGGGAGGATTTAAAGGCCCTTTGTCATAATGAAGTGTCGGGACACCTGGGAACCACAAAGACTAAAGGCAGAATTTTGAGGCATTATTTTTGGCCGAATTGTTATCAAGAGATTGGACAATATGTTAAAACCTGTCACGAATGTCAGATTCTTGGTCATAATAGGGATAAAGTGAAAGCACCTTTGAAAATTGTGCCTGTAATTTCGGAGGTGTTTTCAAAAATAAATATAGATGCCGTAGGTCCATTACCAAGGGGTCATAAGGATAATAGATATTTACTTACTGCTATTTGTGTAGCGTCGAGGTATCCGGATGCTATACCGGTGGAAGATATCACGTCATTCAGTGTGATTGATGCCTTGTTGTTGGTATTTTCTAGGACGGGTTTCCCTAAAGAAATCCAGAGTGATTTGGGAAAATCCTTCACCAGTGAGTTAACTTCTGAGTTTTTTGAACGCTTTGGTATCAAAGTGACTCATAGTTCGGTTTGTCCCCCACAGAGTCATGTGGTGGAGAGATGGCATTCTTCATTAAAAAGAGTCCTTAAAGTGCTTTGTTTAGAATCAGGAGAAGATTGGGAGAAGAATCTCTCAGCGGCATTGTTTGCGTTACGCACGGTGACCCACGAAAGTTTAAGGTTTAGCCCTTCTGAATTGGTTTTAGGGAAGAATCTGAGGACCCCTCAGACTATTGTTTTTGAGAATTGGATGGATTCTGGTGATACAGATCCAACGGTTGTTGAATACATCTTGGATTTAGTCAACAGACTTAAAAAATGTCAGGATTTGGCTTCCGAGAAACTGCGCGAATGCCAGGAGAAAAGGAAGGTCTGGTATGACAGAAATGCAGTGTCTAGAAATTTTAATGTGGGAGATAAAGTGTTGGTTTTAGCTATTTCTAAGCCCAATAGGATGGCTGTAAATTGGCTGGGGCCAGGAACTATAACAGGAAAAATTTCGGATACAAATTATTTGATTGATTTACCTGAAAAGAGGGACAAAAGTACCATTTATCATGTAAATCTGATGAAACCATATTACCGCAGGCCGGAACGAGTTAATTTGATTATTCCGGAGGAACCGCAGGAGTCTGAAAGAGGCGCAGAGATACCTTATCCGGCACCGGATTCGACTCAGTTCGATTTGCGGGAAATTGTGCGGGAAAGTGGGTTAGCGGAGCGCGCTACGGAAAGTCAAATTGATAGCTTCTGTAGAATGTTAAGACAAAATGGGAAGGTATTTTCTGCAGATCCGGGTAATACTAAATTAGTGGAGATGGACATAGAGCTTACGAGCGATGCCCAGGTGCGGGCAAGGCCTTACAGGATGTCCCCTAGACAAATTACAATTTTTCAAGATGAAATTCAGAGATTATTAGATTTGGGGATGATAGAAATCGGTCAGTCAGACTATACAAGTCCGATGATACTAGTTGAGAGTCCTGGCAAGGATCCTAGGCCTTGTGTGGACTACAGAAAGTTGAACGCGATTACGCGCCATATGTATTTCTCCTTGCCAAATATCGAGGAAGTTTTACAAAAGGTGAGCGCTGCTCCCTTTATAACTGTTATGGATCTGACGAAGGGGTATTTTCAAATTCCTCTCTCGAAGCAAGCCCAAAGGTATGCGGCATTTGTGACCCCCTTTGGCACTTACTTACCTAAGAAAATGATGTTCGGATTAGCCAATGCGCCGTTCTATTTTTGTAAGTTAATGGCAGAGGTCTTACAGGAGATGGAGATTTTTGCGTCGTCATACATCGACGACATTGCGGTGTATTCTCCTAGTTTTGAAAGTCACGTGAAAGACGTGGGGAGAGTATTAGAGAAATTACGGGAAGAAAACCTTACCATCAAACCTTCTAAGTGTCAGTTTGCCCAAGACCACGTTAAATTCTTAGGTCACGAGATTGGGTCGGGTAAAAGATCCCCGGGGGAGGCTAAAATACAAACAATTAAAGATTTTCCTACCCCTTGCACAAAGACTCAAATTAGAGCATTTATAGGAATTGTGGGGGACTATGGTAGGTACATCCCGAATTATTCTGTTATCGCGGCTCCTCTCACCAACGCGTTAAAGGGGAGGGTTAAAAAAGAGAAAATAGAATGGACGCAAAATTGTCAAACCGCGTTTGAAAATTTAAAGGGAAAGTTAGTAAGTAGACCTGTACTCTATGCTCCAGATTATTCAAAGGAGTTTATTGTCCAATCAGATGCGAGCGAAATTGGGGCAGGTATTGTGTTATCTCAAATGAGTAACGGGGAAGAACATCCCATAGTTTATTTGTCCCAGAAATTTAGTCAGGCTGAGAAAAATTATTGTACGGTAGAGAAGGAGTTAGCGGCTATCATTTTTGGAGTAAAAAAGTTAACTTATTATCTGGATGGCCAGGAATTCCTGATTCAGACAGACCATGATCCTCTCACGTATCTAAAAAAATGATGGGAACTAATGCGAGGCTAATGCTCTGGGCCTTATGCCTACAACAGTTCAAATTTAGAATAGAGCATAAGCCAGG
Source organism: Maratus speculifer (assembly GCA_964019185.1). Lineage (NCBI taxonomy): Eukaryota > Metazoa > Arthropoda > Arachnida > Araneae > Salticidae > Maratus > Maratus speculifer. The sequence continues at coordinate 221,765,209 of OZ025292.1, forward strand.
AAAAGAAAATGGGAACGCCGATGGTCTGAGCCGACTCATCCCTTAGCCTTTTTAAATAAACTACGAAGTTGTAAATATTAATTATCTAGCATATTTTTAATTCCAGTGTTTAGCATTTGTGTTTATGTATTGTTATTTATTATTGTGTTTCCAAGTGAGACAAGGTGGGTGTTATGTGAAAATTGTTCTCGGAAAAACGTAGTTAAAATTAAGTGATAGAATATTTAAATGTGCCTTGCCTTGCCTCACAAAGGGTGTTTGAAGGGAACGAGCTATCCTTGTGGAGCTTTCCTAGTCAAGCCCAGGAAAACTCTTTAGGGGGAAGGAGTTGTCATATCTCCACATTTTCTGCTGCAGGTGTACCCTTTGTCCCCACGGCTCGGAATGTAGTCGAAATTATTGAACTTTTATGTGGGCAGTGAGAAAATAAGCAAGTTGTCTCCAGCTGAGTAATGTACGAGGATTTAGTGTCATGCCTGAACAATACTGCCTCCCGCGCTTTATGTGGAGGTCACCTTACAGTACAGGTGTTTTTTGCTTGCATTTCTCTTGCTAAGTACAGATTTCCTTTGGCTGTGAAATCAGTCAAGGGGAGGCACTATTTTATACCGAATGGGAGAAGGACGCCTTGACCCCTGGATCGAGATTGGGAGAAGTCTGAGGAAGGTGTCTCTCCTCCCCCCCACTTGTGAATGTTGACCAGGGAAGGACCTTTTTTCGCTGCTGGTCGGACAGATGAGATATAGATCTCTCAGGATTACATTGGGTAGAGCTCTGCTTTCCCAGACCACTGCTATACCCGATATCGGGGTTTGAAGTCCGGGTGTCCGGCAAACCAACCGCTCTGCAAAGTCAGAGCACTTGTAACCTTCATTTCTCATTAAATTTTTACAATTGTTGAGTTTTGTAAAATTTAGTAAACTTCTCCAATTTATTGCAAGCCCATCTGCCACTACGCCACAGTATAGAACATCTCTACTCCGACCAATAAAAAATGCTCCATACATAAAAAACTAACTGTTTTATATAAAAGCGTTGGAGTGATGATGCAGCTGCAGCTGCAGATTTTAAATAGAGTGCCTACTTAAAATAGCAAATATTTAGAAAAAATGCAGGTTTTTGATGGAGCGATAACAGAAATGATGAGTAGTTTCTGATTTCGATAACAACGCGAAATCTACTTGGATCCCGGTCAAGTTCTGTTATCCACCAAACAGGAAGGCTCATACCGATACCAAAGGAAGTAGGTCGACAGTTTTTGATTTAGACTGTAAAAAATTACTATTTTGCTGCATCGTCACTCTCCCGCTTTTATAGAATATCACTCTTTTGGCCAATGAGAATGCTCCGTGATAGCCTGAAGTAGTCGTTTTCTATAAAAGCGGTGGAGTGACGATGCAGCAAAATAGTAATATTTTTTACAGTGTACATTTAATAGCACATTTCTGTCTTCTTTTTTGGAGACGCAACCTTTTATCCCTATTTGATTCCAGTAAACGCTTCTTTCTCATGCGTACAGCGTGTTTTGTTAGACTATCCATTGCTTGTTTATTTTTCTTCGATAACTGCACCATGTTAACTTAAAGCAATAATACCTGCAGCAGAGTTCGTACGGGTTCTTGAATTTTATGAGCCAGAATTTCTTCGGAACCAGTATCTTTTTAGAGAAAATCTATCATTCAATAAAACCGAATTCCGCGCTTTTGAACTATATTTATTTTTCTATAAAGAAATGCTGGTATTTCACCTGGAAAATAACCAGACTGAGTTATTTCCTCGATTTCTGCCATTGTTCTGTTCCTGATGCCACAGAATTTCTTTAAAGCACCCTACATAGTAAAAAATATGACTATTTTGCTGCATCGTCACTCCACCGCTTTTATAGAAAACGACTACTTCAGGCTATCACGGAGCATTCTCATTGACCAAAAGAGTGATGATAGAGTGTAGAGTGTATTCTATAAAAGCGGGGGAGTGACGATGCAGCAAAATAGTCATGTTTTTTACAGTGTAGTTGTATAAAAGTTTAAATCATCACACAAACAGAAGCGTTATTTTTTATGCTACAGTGTAAAAAATATGACTATTTTGCTGCATCGTCACTCCATCGCTTTTATGGAAAACAACTACTTTAGGATATCACGGAGCATTCTCATTGGCAAAAAGAGTGATATTCTATAAAAGCGGGGAGTGACGATGCAGCAAAATAGATGTATTTTTAACAGTGTATGAGCACGTTCAGTGCAACTTACCAGTCACTTACCGAAGTGACCAATATTACCAACCGATTGTAGGGCAGTACGAAATGATAATCAAGACGAACTGTGATGTCAGCTAAAATTCAACAGGACAGTTTTCATTGGTGTCACAATTCGCTTTCGTACTGCCCTACAATCGGTCGGTAACATTAGTATTTTCGGTAAGTTGCGCTGAACATGCTTTGTATTACTCTCACAAAGATGCGAGGTCTTTCCAAAGAAGAGAACTTGACTCCACATGTCCTCGCATCCACCAAACTGAAAAGACCACATTGAGCATAACCGACACCAAAAGTAGATATCGAATATCTGAAAATCCACCGTCAAAGTACACTGATATAGGGAAACAGCATGGCGGCATACGAGATATAAAAATTGATTGATTGACACGATTTTGAACAAATGGGAATCGCCAGTTATTATAGCCAAGCTAATGACTACACTGTTAAAAGTTTGAAATTTTTGTTGCATCGTCACTCCACGGCTTATATATACAATGTATAAAATTTGACCAGGTTGCTGCATCATCACTCCATCGCTTTTATAGGAAATGATTACTTCGCTGTATTATGAAGCATTCTCATTGGTCAAAACAGAGATATTCTATAAAAGCGATGGAGTGACAATGCAGCAAAAGGATAAAAAAAATTTTAGTGTAGAAAACGATTACTTAAATGTATTGTGGAGGATTTTCGTTGGTCAAAATACAGATATTCTATCAAAGCGATGGAGTAACGATGCAGCAAAAGTTTCAAATTTTTAACAGTGTTCCACTCGTGTAAACTATAGCACCAAGAGTATATAGTGTAGAAATCGGCTACCTCAGTAATACTTAAAAAAGGCGCTAAAATATTGTATCCTTAAACATGCAACGATGCTGATGAAATCTAAATATAACAGTGACATCTGCGGTTTTTTGTAAAACTGCAAAGCTTTCGCTAATCTAAACAATGTATTAGGAAATCCCACAGATGTTCCTGCGATCGATACTTTTGATTTCAGTACCATCGTAGCACATTTAAAGGATACAATTTTTTATCGCAATCTGCATAGCAGATTTCTACACTATATATTGTAGACGTTTTTATTTTATTTGAACAACATACATCTGACTTGTGTGCTCGACATGAAAGTCTGCTTATAAATCATCGTCAATATACAAGGACGAGAGAGCACAAGGAAATTTACATCACAAGAGAAATACAACCAGAAGTTCCACACAAAGCGTGTGTGTGCAATGGAGCCAGCGGGAATCGAACCCACAACCTCCAGCTTGGCAGAGCGGCGTCTTAATCACTTTGCCACGGAGGCCTATTCTAGATGTTGTAGTGTAAACGAACTTGTTAAGCGGCTAACGCCACATTCTGGAATAGAAAATGTTTAGGGCCTTAGTTTCGGCAAACATCGTCTCTCTAAACATGAGTATCGTATGTCACAGCATTCGTATAGAGGCACTGTACTAGAGGAAACATGTGATAGAGTCTATTGGAAAGGAATAATATAGAATTCTGAATCAAATTTTAAAATCCGTGAAGATTCAATTCAAAGATTACTTTGTATTCTGCGTTTCTTTTCTTCTCAAGATAATTCTACTAAAATATATCCTTAAATGTAGACTGTTATAAATGCAATTTACTTTTTAAATCAACTATATTATGAATATTACATCCTAAAAAACCATATTTCTAATGAAAAATTAATATTTATTATAAACTATTTACTTTTAATAAATAATTTTGGTGATATTTGTATTATATATTATTTATTTTATAGATATATTGAATTCATATATTCATTCAACATAGATTGAATTTAGGCTAGTTATGTATTACTATATTAACAACTAAAAAGAAGGAAATAAAATATGCTTTTTTAAAAAAATACTAACCGACTTCAAAAAAAGCGCTAAAAAGAATTAAATAATTATTTAAAATTCTCTAATGATAAAATGTTATTTCACAAGTTTTCTTGTATTTTATACAAGTGAAGAATATTGATTGCAGAAATGCACTTTTGTTTCTGTAACATTCGTACATTTTCCCACTGCCACATTTTCCTGTTATAGGCTCATCATTCTGCTTCCTCCAGCGTTATCAACGGTCCTATTTAGTACAGATAAGCGATCTTGCTGTCTGATAATCCATCGATCTCAAAGTTTTTTATTCCAAAAGAATTGCTATTTTTCTATTTCTGTAAATTAAAAATGTAATAAAATATGCTTTTTAAAAAAAATACTAACCGACTTCAAAAAAAGCGCTAAAAAGAATTAAATAATTATTTAAAATTCTCTAATGATAAAATGTTATCGAATAACTAAAAATTTGAAATCATGTGTCGGCATAAAAATGATAAATTTAATATGTACAATTTAATATCCAACAAACATGGATTTTCGAGAGAATATTTTTTACAAAAGATGAATTTTCAGATTTATCATTTAATATACGGATATATACATTTAAAAAGTAATCAATTACTTTTTGAAATTCGGTGCAAAACTATTTTAATAGTGGAAAAGATGATACAAAGTCGGAAAAAATAATATATTTCTTCAAGAAATTTTTTGCTTAATTGTTATCAATGGGAGTAGTTTTGCACCGAACTTCAAAAAGTAATTGATTACTTTTTAAATGTATATATCCGTATATTAAATGATAATTTTCAGAAATTTTCAGATTTATCATTTAATATACAGATATATCCGTATATTAAATGATAAATCTGAAAATTCATCTTTTGTAAAAAATATTCTCTCGAAAATCCATGCTTGTTGGATATTAAATTGTACATATTAAATTTATCATTTTTATGCCGACACATGATTTCAGATTTTTAGTTATTCGATAACATTTTATCATTAGAGAATTTTAAAAAATTATTTAATTCTTTTTAGCGCTTTTTTTGAAGTCGGTTAGTATTTTTTTAAAAAAGCATATTTTATTACATTTTTAATTTACAGAAATAGAAAAATAGCAATTCTTTTGGAATAAAAAACTTTGAGATCGATGGATTATCAGACAGCAAGATCGCTTATCTGTACTAAATAGGACCGTTGATAACGCTGGAGGAAGCAGAATGATTATTATTATTATTATACCGCAGACCAGGCCCCTGCCTGCCGGGCAATATGCCTAGCTTAACGAGTTTTTTTACCTGGCTGCGGGGCAGAAGCCGCTTGATTGCACAAGCTGAGATCTACCTGAATGTAGCTGCATCGCTATTAGAGCCTATAACAGGAAAATGTGGCAGTGGGAAAACGTACGAATGTTACAGAAACAAAAGTGCATTTCTGCAATCAATATTCTTCACTTGCATAAAATACAAGAAAACTTGTTAAAGAAAAGTAGAAAAAAATTAAGCAAGTAAAATTGACATCGATGTTTCGAAAATTACACGAGGAAAGGTGATTTCACTGTTCATTAGAACCCCCTTTTTTGCCGCATACAAAATGTTAATTATGGTATTTTTTTTTTTTTTTATTTAATTTTCCTCTTTTCTGATATAACTTGGTGCTGTGAATTAAATTTGGAATAAAAGCATCATTATGAATATTGAAAACACTTTCAGAAATCCGGAATTTTTAAAAATCCGGCTTAAACTTGGTCCGGATGATGTCAAATTTTCGAGGTAACACTGTGTATCAGTTGATAGTGTTAAAATTTCAACATATATTTTTTAATTAACACTTTTTTCCTCTTTAATGGGCGATCATTATGATATATTTCATAAAAAATAAGAATCAAAATTTCAGCAATATAAACTTTATTTAATTTCTCTCAAATTATTAAATTTTTGGAAATGCAGTTTTTAAGAGTTACACAGCACAACTATAAGAAAAATGAGAATTTTTAAAAAATGTTGCAAAACAGATAAAAAATTCTCAGAAACATGTGACTATAATTTTTTTAAACATTTTTGCAATTAAATATTCAAAAATTTACAAAAAATATATTATTTTTTAATTAAGTCATTTTTTTATGAAACCATTTAAATTTCTGTTTCCTAAGGTATTATAACAATACCAAAGATTCAATCGAAAAAGTCTTATAAAATGTTTAAAAAAAATATATATTTCAAAAGGTGGAGAACAGAATCGTTTTATTTTTTTCTCCTACAAGTAGTAGGAAAACAAGAGTACGGGGACAGCCGGAGGCACGGAGGCACCGTGCCTCCGGCTGTGCCTCCTGCGGTGCCTCCTGCGGTGCCTCCTGCGGTGCCTCCGGCTGTCCCTGCGGCTGTCCCTCCTGCGGCTGTCCCACCGCCACCATCCCTCCTGGTCCCTCCTGCGCCCACCGTGCGTCCCCCTCCACAAACGCCCCCTAGTGGAAAAAAGGAACATTCTATTATAACAGGATAGATGAACAACCTTCCTTAATTAAAAATATTATCAATCACATCTCAACTCGGACAATACCTCTCTTTAACTGACATTTCCTCTCCTAAACGACCATTCCCTCCCTGAAACGGCCATTACCTTGTAAACAATCATTTCTAAAGCTATATAAATCTATGTTTTTCGATATTATTTTTAAAAGGATGTTAAACATCGAAGTGATTAGTGCTTTATGTGTTTACATATTGATGTGTGCCGTTTTTTCACTTGTTTATATTTTTACTAAAGTTGATAGACTAGCAGTAGATTTTATATTAAATTTTAACGATACAGAGAATTTCCCTCATTAATATCATATTATGGATAAAAGTTATCAGGATCCAAGTCAAATTGCTAGTTTTGGAGGAGTGGACGCTCTTCATCGAGCAGTTCACGGTAAGGTATCTAAGAAAAAAATTAAATCTTGGTTAGAAGGGGTTGATGCTTACACTCTTCATAAACCTGTACGCAGAAAATTTCAAACAAATCGAGTGATTGTGTATTCTATAGATCAGCAGTGGCAAGCGGATTTGGTAGATTTAACTTCTTTACAGAAATTTAATGACGGATTTCGTTACATTTTAACATGCATTGATATTTTATCTAAGTATGCATGGGCCTACCCTTTGAAATCGAAACGTGCTGAAGATATAGTAGCTGTGTTTGAATCCATTTTTCGAACAAGGAAACCAAAGTACTTGAATACTGACGCCGGTAAAGAATTTTTAAATTCTCGTTTACAGAAGTTTCTGAAGCAACAAGGTGTTCGATTTTTTAGGACTTTTAACAATACGAAAGCTTGTGTAGTGGAAAGATTTAACCGCACTCTGAAAACTAAAATGTGGAAATATTTTACAACGCATCACACTTATCGATATATTGATGTATTGGATCAATTTTTAGATAGTTATAATCACACCTACCATACCACCATTAAGAGACCCCCAAGTGAAGTGAATAAGGATAATGAAAGTGAAGTGTGGTTTTCTTTTTACGGTAATATGTCAAAACTGAAAAGGAAACCTTGTGTTTTTAATTCAGGGGACTTAGTACGTGTTTCTAAACATAAAATGACTTTCGAAAAAGGATATGAAACAAATTGGACGGAAGAACTATTTTTAGTAACAGAATGTGTCACGAGAATTCCCCCAGTTTACAAAATCAAAGATTTATTAGACGAACCTATTGAAGGAACTTTTTATGCAGAAGAATTACAAGAAGTACAACCGAAAAACCACTTTGACGTTGAAAAGATTCTGAAAAAACGTAAAAGAAAAGGGCAACTTGAATATCAAGTTAAGTTTAAAGGTTACCCTTCTAAATTTAATCAGTGGATACCTTCTTCAGATTTATTTTCTCTATAAAACACCCATTTTTTACAACGAATGATCATTCACAATCATGTCATTCTACGTGACGCTACCTTCTGACAGTTCAATGAACTATTTTCCAGAAAACAAAATTTCACATTATTTTACAAGACTACCTATGCCTTTAGATTTAAAAGGTGAATGGGAAGTCGGTTTAACTGAATTGATTTATCCTCATACATGGCGTAATATTACTGAATATGGTAACGAGTATGAATATGTGTTAGGTAACAGTTTAGAATTACCAGATGGAAGACCTAGAAACGGTAATGAATATGAACAGGATGATAGTGACACGAAAAAAATTCGAATCCCATCAGGATATTATGAATCTCCCAACGATATCATTAAAGTTATAAATTATCAAAAATTTGGTGATAGAATTTCAGTTAGCTACAACAAACACACTAAAAAAGTGAAAGTTTCTTTGAAGAAATATGCACAATTGAAATTTTTATCCGGTTTAGCCGAATGTTTAGGATTCTTACCAGGTGAAGTAATCTCAAATGTTTCGACCCCCTCATTATCTTTTGAAAGTCCCTTTATAGCTGACCCACACGCAGATTTTAAATTGCTCTACTTGTATAGTGATATTGTAGAACCTCAGATTGTTGGAGATACAGTGGCACCCTTATTGCGAGTGATTCCTGTTAAAGGGGAGGACGGAGATATGATTCATGAAGTGTTTGACAGACCTCATTACATACCAGTGACTCGAAAAAATTTTCAAACGATTGAAACTGTTATAAGAACACACACAGGACGTTTAGTGTCATTTGATCGCGGGAAGTTGATTGTGAAACTACATTTTCGTCAGAAATATCTTTCATAATGCTTGTTCCTTACCAATGCTGTAATCAATCTTTTGAAGATTATTATACACATCAAACAGGTAGCGGATTGAACTATTATCAAGGAAATACTTTCCAGAAAGGTTATGGTTTCGGAGGACTTTTCCGTTCACTTTCCGTGCAGCTGTACCTTTATTTAAATCAGGTGCTAAAGCAGTTGGAAGCAGTTATTTCATACCGGTGTAGATGTGCTAAATGATATTTCTCAAGGTGATAATATTAAAACAGCGGCTAAACGGCGATTTAAGGAAGCCGGGAAAAATCTGACAGACAAAGCAGCAGTTAAAGTGAAATCTATGATTGGATCAGGTCAAAGGAATAAAAAACGAAAGAGACCTCAAAGTTCTCTCAGTCGCCCTAAAGCCAAGAAAGTGAAAGCACACGATATTTTTGCTTAAAGATGTCTGGTCTTACTCATAAAGATTCTCCCGTTTGCGTCAAATCTGAACTAGACTTGTTTATGATTCCACCTACGCAAACAGCTATAGAAAAAGGTCACTTTGTAGAATATCATCCACTGGCTACTATATCTGAGAGTGGACCAGTTGAGTTTAACATTACAGGCAATAGTGAAGATTATATTGATTTATCAGCATCTTACCTTTACGTGAAAGTAAAACTAACTAACGCTGATGGAACCCCCTTACCCGACAAGACACCTGTAGCACCTGTTAATTTATTTTTACAAGCATTGTTTTCTCAAGTAGATGTGAGTTTGAACGAAAGAGTGATTTCCTCTTCTAGTAATACTTACCCCTATCATGCTTACATCGAGACTTACTGAATTATGGAGAAGATGCTAAGAAAAGTTTACTTTCTTGCGAATGTTTTTTCAAAGATGAATGTTTGGATACAGTCAATCCTACACTTACCGATAACCCAGGACTTCATAAAAGATATGAATTAACTTCAAAAAGTAAAGTTTTGGATATGATAGGCCCACTGCATTGTGATATTTTTCAACAAAATAGACTTTTATTGAATATGGTAGATTTGAAAATTAAAATGACACGTAGCAAACCCAATTTTTGTTTGATGGCTGATAAAGTCGGAGATAAAACACCTGATTATAAAGTGGTGTTACAACACGCCTCTTTGTTTATTCGAAAGGTGAAAGTTAGTCCAGGTGTTTCTATCGGACACGCTAAAGCGATAGAGAAAAGTAATGCTAAATATCCTATCGATAGAGTTTTGTGTAAAACATACTCAATATCGAGTGGAAGCTGGTCTTTTATGCAAGATAACGTATTCGTAGGATCTATGCCTAAACGTGTAATTATAGGATTATTAGAAAATTCAGCCATTAACGGACAGTATGACCTTAATCCGTTTTTCTTTAACCACTACAACGTCAACTTTTTAAGTATTTACATTGACGGACAGCCAATACCATCTAAACCATTAGAATTAAATTTTAACGAAGGAAATTATATTGCAGCCTACCATCGATTGTTTCCCGGCTTTAACCGAGATAATGGAAATTATCTATCTCGAGAAGATTATGCTAAAGGACACACTCTATATGCATTCGATTTAAGTCCGGATTTATGTGATGGTCCACACTTGAATTTACAACATCAAGGAAATTTAAGAGTTGAAATTAAGTTTTCTTCAGCACTTTCATCAACTATTTCCGTTCTGATCTATGCAGAATTTGAAAACATTATTGAAATTTCTAAATCAAGGCATGTGTTGTGTGACTTTCCAAACTAGACAAAGATGAACTCTCAACAGATTAAAGACATTTTATCTCATAACAAATACACTAAGAAATATTTTTTAGATGTGTTTCCCAGCGATATGCTCCCTAACACAATTAAGCAATACCCCTGCTGTTTCGTATGCAACGTCGATTCTTCTGATCAACCCGGTAGTCATTGGCTTGCTTTCTACATAACTTCATCTAGAAGAGTAGAATTCTTTGATTCTTACGGAAATACTCCAGACTTTTATCAAGGACCTATTATAGACTTTACATTAAAATTCTCTCAAGTGATTTTTAACCCTTTAACATTACAAACAAATGTTACAGCTGTTTGTGGTCAATATACAATTTTTTTCCTCCTCTGTAGATGTAGAGGTGAATCTCTGAAAAAGTTTTTGTCACAGTTTGTATCTGAAAACTTATGTAACGACCAAAGAGTGTATAATTTTGTTGCCAAACGATTTCATGTGTATGTGAATTTTTATCAATAAAAAGTCTTATAAAATGCCATATCTTTTGTGTCTGTTTTTATTTGTTATGGATTTCCCAAGCCTTCAACACCCCTTCACAGCTGTTTTAGCAGGACCTTCGAAAAGTGGGAAATCTTTTTTTATAAAAGATTTCATCTACTTTAAAACATATATGATAAAACCTACACCCGATAAAATTGTTTGGTTTTACGGCATCTACCAAAATTTATATGACGAAATATCTGACGTTACGTTCATTGAAGGTTTCCCAACTAATTATGAAGAATATTTAGGAACCAATACACTGTTCATTATAGATGATCTTATGTGTGAAGTTGGCGGTGATCGCCGACTTACAAATTTATTTACCAAGGGGAGTCATCACCACAATTTAAGTATTTTTTTATCACACAAAATTTTTTTCATAAAGGAACGAAAGATCTTCGATTGAATGCTGACTATCTTTTCCTATTTAAAAACAGACGTGATTTAAATCAAATCACATGTTTAGGAAGACAATTATACCCACGAAATCATAAATTTTTCCAAGAAGTTTACGCAGATGCTACCCGAAAACCTTTTACCTACCTATTAATTGATTTGAAAAATGAAACAGATGAAGAACATCGGTTAAGAACACAAATCTTACCGAATCAAAATCAGTATTATTACACTCTGAAATATAAATAATTGCGAAAAACGACAGACTCATCATTCCATAAAATGTCACCGACCCGTAAACAGGTCAAGGATTTACAGCTAATTCATTCATGTCCAAAAGCATTGCGCAAGCAGTTACTGAAACAGCTACCTTCAAAAGTGGTTAAAACCATCTGTGAATGTTCTTTAAACGTGTTAAAAGGAAATATACCAATTTCACATTATCAGAAGAAGCAGCTTGGAAAACACAAATATCTTCTAAGAAAATTAGCCTTTAAAAAAGGTAGTCTTTACCAGAAAAAACGTTTAATTATTCAAAAAGGAGGTTTTTTAAATATTTTGATACCAGCTGCTGTTACAGCTTTGTCAGCGCTTATAAATGGAGTTTAGCAAAAAGTTTGTTTTAGTCCCTGAGAGTGATTTTTCTAAACATACACCTTCTCAAAAGCAACTAAGTGAGTTTGATAAAGAAATGCAGAAAATTTTGAATAGTAAATTACAAGATTTTGAAAAACTGCAATTATACTACGACTTGTTAAAAAGAAAAATGAATTTAGAAGATTTTAACCCACCATTCAAAATGGATGTTACAGAAAAGGATGATCCTCCAAAACCGGCTGAAGATGAAACTATACAAAATCCTGCAAATTCCGAAGACAACATTTTAAAAATGATTCCAACAGGTGTTCAAAAACAAGGTGAACAACTCTTGCAATATTTGAAAACGTATCCAATTATTTTACGTTGGAATGAACGAGGAGAGATTATTTATAAAAGCCAATTAATCCCTAAGTCAAATCTAACTGATATGATTGGTTTAATACTCACTCAGAGAAAATCTTATAAACATTTATCTGGGAGAGAAGAATTTTTAAAAGCGTTGAGTTCTATGAATACTCCCAAGCTTTTCTTCAAGAACAAATATTTAACTATAGATGATAATGTGTATTCACCTATAAAAAATGTTAAATCGATTGTTAAAGCTAAAAAGACTCTTAAGTCCCCTGTAATACGTTGGCAGAAATTATATAAATAAATATATTTTTTCACTAAATTTATCATGTGTCATCTTTCTTTCTTAAACACCCACTTTCTTATACGTAAACAAACATTTTTTCCTCATCTAATATTTTTAAACAAAACTTTTTTTTTTTCGTTTGAAATATTTTTTTTTTCACTTTGAAATTTTTTTTTCATTTCGAATTTTTTTTTTTTTCATTTTAAATTTTTTTCATTTCGATTTTTTTTTTCATTTTAAATTTTTTTCATTTCGATTTTTTTTTTTTTTTTTTTTTTTTCACTTTGAAATTTTTTTCACTTTGAAAATTTTTTTTTTATTTGAAATGTGTTTTTTTTTCATTTGAAAAATTTTTTTTTCACTTTACAATTTTTCTTCGGAAAGTGAAAGTTAATCTTTGAAAAAATTTTTTATTCAAAATCTGTTCAAAGATTTTAGTGTAGAGTTGATTTTTCTGAAAAAGAAACTTCTTTTTTTTCTGAAAGAAAAAGTATAAATTATTTTAACACATTAATTACACCATTTTGAGACACACCAGTTTATTTTTTCTAAAATTTACAAATCATCAACTGTTTTAAACAGAACACCAGCTAACACTTTGTAATTTACATTTTGAAGGAAATAATGTGAAACAGTCCGTGTTTCCTTGACAAAAAGTTCTGATAAAGCTTTAAAGTCGATTGTACAGAGGCATAATTCTCCTAAACTTGAAAATTTTTCTAAGTTACTGGAAGTCATACAAGTATGACGAAGTTGTGCGGACGAATTGTAGACGCATCCAAGACATTCGCACTCTGTTTTAAAAACTTTTTGCATTTCTACTTCTATCATTGCTATTAACCGTAATTCTAAAGATGTAAATTCCACATCATATGTTTCCGAAGGTAAGAGTTTATGAGCAATTAGAGTTGGTAAGTAATTTTCATACAGATATGCGAGCACTGTTTCATTGAAGGAACTTAGATGATGTTTTAAGTTCTCAAGTTGGTATTCATCTAACCTGATGCAACAACCTTTCTGAATGTTGCTGATTTCAGCGATACCATCGTTAGATAATATGAGGATGGAGTTGTTTGCAATGAAAGATGATGTTGTATAAATTAAATTAAAGTCAAATATTTTCTGAACGAAACGATACCATGATTTTAAATTCATGGAAACACCATTTTTTCTAGGAGTTAGTGGTTGAGTTTCAGAAGATCGAAGAAATTTTCGAATGTGGATAATGACAGAACCTTTGAACAGTTCACAGGTTAAATAGATACTACACTATATTGCCATTGATTATGGGACACTTGCGATTTTAGACATTTTACTAAATATCTAGAAAAATACATGAGGAATCATCTCGAAACTCTTAGTGTATAAATATAATAGTATACGTCATACATCTCCGTGAAGATTTTTTACCGAAACGCTATAGGGGACCGTAAACAAATTAAAAAATAATGAATATCTTTTGAATAACCCTGTCAAAACTAATGTAGCAAAAGCACTCAAACTCTAGATTATGATTGAATGCCTTATTGTAATACACTGTGTTCATTTTTATGCAAATAGCATGCACACTCGCAGAGTAATTAAGGTTTTTATAAAAATGGTCCCAAATTTTTCCAAGTTTTTCCATTATAATTTTCAGAGTTCTTAATATAAAATAATATTTTTTTCAGAAAATAAGACAAACAACATTGCATACAGTACCCTGTAATCAGAATTAAAAATAATAAAAATTGTATGAAAAATGAGTAGGTTTACTATATAATGTTTTACTGCGCATGCGTCAAAGATATCAAAATTTCATTTGCATATTATGTTAGCTAAATGTATAGAGCAACTTTTGTAAAAGTCTCAAAATCATAGCTTGAAAATTCTGAAAGTAATCGTCTATAGAAAAAGGACAAAATCCGTTGTTTCCAAAATGAAGCAAAAAAATGAGGGATTTTATCCAAATGCAGTAGTACATCCCATATTGTGTATTCTATATTGACACTAATCAATGAATATATGGATACAACCCCTCTTGTTTTTGCTTCATTTTGAGAATAACGGATTTTCGACTTATTCAATTGACGATTATTGTCAGAATTTTCAAGTTATGATTTTGTGACTTTCACAAAAGTTGCTCTATACATTTAGCTAACATAATATGCAAATGAAATTTTGATATCGTTGACGCATGCGCAGTAAAAAATTATTTAGTAAACCAACTCATTTTTTATACAATTTTCATTATTTTTTAATTCTGATTACAGGGTACTATTTGCAATGTTGTTTGTCATATTTTCTGAAAAAAATAATATTTTATATTAAGAACTCTTAAAATTATAAGGAAAAAACTTGGAAAAATTTGGGATCATTTTTATAAAAACCTTAATTACTCAGCGAGTATGCATGCTATTTGCATAAAAATGAACAAGGCTTATTAAAATAAGGCATTCAATCACAATCTAGAGTTTGAGCGCTTTTGCTACATTAGTTTTGACAGGGTTATTCAAAAGATATTCATTCTTTTTTAATTTGTTGACGGTCCCCTTTGGAGTTTCGGGAAAAAATCTTCTCGGAGATGTATGACTTATACTATTATATTTATACACTAAGAGTTTCGAGATGATTCCTCATGTATTTTTCTAGATATTTAGTAAAATGTCTAAAATCGCAAGTGTCCCATAATCAATGGCAATATAGTGTATTTCCAAGTTCTTTTAAACAGATTCGTTGATTGGAATAACCATCGTTCATATCCATAGATTGAGAGCTTTTCTCATTTCCGCTAGATAATGTAGGAATTGCATCAGCGATTGGCGCAGATGAAGTCTGGAATGCAGTTGAAGAAGTGGGTTTATCAGATGAAGACTCAGCTACAGCCGGAGAGGGGGGTTCATCAGATAAATTCATAATTAGTTTATTAAAATCGATGCTTTGAAACACATCATCCAAATTATCAAAAGCATCTTCTAATTCACATTCATTTTTCGATTTTTTCTCGCAACCATTCTGAGAAGAATTATTAGATCGTTTCATTTTTTCCAAGAGAAAAATTGATGCGACTTTCCACAACAAAATATAACAGAGTTATGTTGCCACGCACAAATTCGAACTCACGCATAACTTCTGTGACGTCATATTCAAACCAATATTTTAGTTCACATTTTGTGCACCTGGTGTTGACACAAACCGAACAATTCTTTCTCACGGTTTTTGAAAACAACACCTGCTTCTTGTGACGTCATATTCGAACTAATTTTTTTTTTTTACTTTAAGTTTTCTACACCTGGTGTTGCATGAATCGTAAAATACTTTCTATTTAAAAACAACATCTGCTTCTTGCAGTTTTATGAGCCAACCTTGAAAACATGTTCTGTAACCGAAATTTTAATCTTTAAAACTGTAAACAAACTAGAAAATTTCATGACAGAAAAATTAATTTTCTGAATGCGAATACAAAAACTCTTAATTAAATTAATAAAACTAGATTTTTATTTAGAAATAGTCTTCTTTTCAACCCTGAATTTAAAAATGAAATGTATGTTTAAAAAGAAAATATTTTTTTATGGGGTCCCTCCGCCTCCCGCCACATCTCCTTATGTGGCGCCCCACTTTTTTTATCCAGATCTTCATTTTCTTTTCTTCATTTTTTTTCTTTTTCTGTTTTTTTAATTTAATTTTCCTGTTTTAAATTTGATGATGACCATAAGCGAGACTTGTTATACCATCATCTAGAATAAATCGTTTGTCGTCAAACGGGCTGAGTGCTAGCTTCTGTTGCTGTATAGTGTACAATTGATGGTGATCTTGCTGGATTCTTTTGTTTATTGTACAGAGTGTTTTCAGGTGATGTATGCATTCGGAATATTGTGAGTGTTTTATTTTCTTTCGAACGACAGATGTAGGTACTCCTTTGGCTCTTTTTTCCTCTCCATCTTCTGATAGGATGCTGTACATTTTCGCTTTAAGGCCTACAAATTCAAAAATAGTTTTTCCATTCATCTCATCCTTAAATTTACCTATTGTTTCCTTATTTTTTACAGAGTAGAGGGCGTGGTTCTTAGGATAATCGGAGAAGTCGAATTCGTCTTGATGTTCTTGCATATCTTGTAGCATATTATCTGTTTGGATGTGGTAGGTGAGTGAGTCAGTGTCAGTGAAAAGCAGTTGAGCACGATCTTGATAGTGTTTCTTAATTATGTTGTAATGGAATTTGTACATATGTAATTTTGCGAGATCTAGAATAGCGAACCCTACATAGATTGGACGATTCATAGTCAGAGTGGTTTTGACTCGTTCCACGGCTACCAGTCCCTCATTGAAAATCTTGAAGTTGTTAAATGCTGGAGATGCGACAAGTTTTTTTGACCTCTTCTCGTTGTTACACAACTCAATATTCCGTCTCAAGCGGATTTTCTCCATTGTTTTACCGAAAACTGAATTGTTCAACAATTTGAAGAAGTCTTTCTCGAAAGAACTGGTAGCTTGTTTCCTCTTATCGGTGTTGAATTCTATGTAGGGCTTTAGCCAAGGTGCTTGTCTGAATTTAATTATTCTGTGAATGTTAATGAGTTCGAGACCAAATTGGAGATAGAGTTTCAAGTTTCTGTAGTGGACGATGTAGTGTTCTTTGTCTTTTAAATTCGGTGAGAGCTTCGAACTTCCTTTGTAGGGTTTGTTGTTTAATAAAGATTTCGTGTAAGGAGATAACATGTCTTCATGTTGTAGTGAAAGTAAAATTTTGTGAAATTTTATTTTGTGTAAAAGAAAAATGTAACTAATTCTGTTTACAGAGATGTATGATTTTCTGTATAATTAATTGTTGAGCAGTCATGAGGCGCCAAGCTGGGGAGCCCATACAATGGGGCTGACAGTATACGTCGGCTATAGTTTATAGCCAGTCACAAAAATATTTATGACAGTCCGCAGGACTGCGCCCCTGTTCTCACCCCCTTGAAGGGGCCACTTCTGGGAAAATGTTAGAGGCAAGGGACGTCGGGGCAAGGGTCAGCTCAGCCGGACCAGGGGAGGAGCATGTAGGACCCTTGTGCAAATAGTTTTGTTCATGATACTAATCAGATGTGGGGCTAATCACAGATTGGCTAAGGGGCTTTCCGAAGGCCAGAATGATGCCCCCAAAAAATCTGAAAATGATAATTAGAAGTCCGCCTCCAGTTTTTTTTTCCCAGAGAAGTTAGTCAGTTCTCTTGTTGGAAGAAAAATGAGAGTGTTGGTGAGTTCTACGCGTAAAAAATGGTCAGTGTTAAAAAAAAGTTAGTGTATGTTCCAGCTTGGCTGATGTAAAAAAAAAAGAGAACAGGTAATGCTTAATATATATTGTTGTTCCCATATTTATATTACATGTTTTGTGATTAGGGATTTTTGTACCCAGATGAGAAAATGGGAAAGTGAATAATGTATGATTTTAATAAATGTAGCATCTGTTCCTAGATTAGTAAATGATGCTTAAAATAAATTATGTAACATTTTAAAGGTATTGTAAATTGTATGTAATTAATAGAATTGCAAATAAATTAATTAATTTAAAATTCCCTTTTATCATTCTTCCTAGTAAAATGAGTGTAGTTATTCTTTATATTTTGATGATTGAACCCTAATGATTTTAAGGGAATCCTATAAGCTAGAATGTCTACTAAAAATTCACAACGCTTTGGCGATGTTTAAGTAAAATATCGCTCCTTAAAGTCCAGCATAGGACCTATCATTCTAGCTAGGGATTATATATACGATGACGTAAAGTACTCAGCTAAGAAAAATATATATATTTAGAGTTAGAATATGAGTGGTTTGTGGAAAAGCAACTGCTGGTCTATTTCACTCCAACATCTTATATAATAATTAATGTGGTGCCAAGTTCCCTCACGGATATTTCCTTGGGTTAATTAAAATATATTATAACTATGTTTAGAGTATTTATGAAATTTCTCTTCTTTCATATGTATAATCCGTTAACTTCATATCATTTTCTCTTTTTACCCTCTTTTCGGATTCTAAATTGTAATGGATATTTGCTATGGTATATAATAAATTAACTATTCACAACTCGTGGTGACTTTTAATATAAAATCATCTTACATAATTTAATATCTAATCATAATAACAACTATTCCCACCTCACTGGGTACACAAAGTAAACCTCTGGCAAAATTAATTTTTGAGAATGGCATTTTCAAGTTTGATATGTATATCTATATATAGGTGTTTTCAGATATTAACTAGGGTTGTATATTTATAGCTATATAGTAAAGATAGCACATACTATGATATTTTATGCATTTGTAATTTGTTTTGATATTAATATTATAAAAATATTCTGGTAATCATGCTGTTAATTTTAAACTGTTATTCTTAGAAATGGTGTATGTTATCTATTTTGAATTGGTTTCTATATGTATAAAATTAAATTAAATTAAAAAAAAAAAAAATACATAACAATAGCAAAATGCAAATTATAAAAAATAATAATAATAAATGAATAAAGAAACGAATAAAATAAAATAAAAATAATGATAATAAGTGTAATTAAAGAAATATAATAATTTTAAAATTATCACACTATGTGGTAAAGCAAAGAAAATTTAAATAATGGTATTATGTATTGTATAAAAATATTCATACATACATATTTCTTTTCTTGTTATTGTGATAATTGTACATTTATGTGTATTGATTGGTGTGTAGCATATGTCGCGTGGGAGAAAACGAAAATCCGTTAATAGAGATAACTCAGGGGTACAAACAAGGAAGCAATTGCAGGAAGCATCAAACAAATTAACTGATAACATTATGGCAGAAGCTAAACCAGATCTAGCAAATATTTTGACATTAATACTACCCTTTGATGGAAAAAAAGTAAAAAATGTCGTATTTTATTTGAAAGAGTTTGATACTCTAACAGACCAAGTAAAAGTCTCAGAAGACTTCAAATTGCAAATTTTAAAAGCAAAATTTATAGGGGACGCTCGCGATAAACTTGCTTCAGATGATAGTCTAAATAATGAAACTGATTACAAACAATTTAAAACAAAAATGACCAAAATTTTTCAAAAAAAGGATTCATTTGCAGATTCGCAAACAAAATTTAATTCTATTAAACAGAAACCAAATCAGTCTATTACTGATTTTATAAGTGAATTTGAAAGAGCAGCATCGGACTATCTGAATGCTTCTGGGCATGCAACAGAGGATGGAGCTAAAAAACTTTTTGATTTAATTAAAATTAATAAGTTTCTGGAAGCAATTTCCCCAAATATTTCTTTAGAATTGCGAAAATCGGAAAATAAAGATTTTTCGCGTCTATGCGAAAAGGCTAAAACTATTGAAAATGCTTTCAATTCAACAACATTAGAACAAATAAATGCAGTTTCAGCTATAGCGAGTACAGAAAAAAATGAATTTTACGAAAATTTATTAAAAATAAATGCGGATCAATCGACTGCCATATCGGAGCTTAAAATGGAAATAAATAATTTGAGATTGACTAATAAAGAAAACACAACTGAAGGAAATAAATCACAGAAATTTTGTCAAATTTGCAATGATGGTAGGCATGACATTAGCTATTGTTGGTACAATTTAAAGAGTAATAGAGGTTTTAGACAGGATTTTTTTAACACAGGTATGCAGCAAAATTACACTCAAAATGAAAATGGTTTGACCCAAAATTATGGTCATGGAAACACGAGATTTCCAGGTTCCTACTCGACGCAAAATTACACTCCGTTCAATAATCATGGTTATAACAATTATCATGGGTATCCGAGGGATAATTTTAGCAGCCAAAACGCTCCTAATCAAAATTTTATATTCCCTAATAATGAGTATTATGCCGAACACAATAATACAAATCGGCAACAACCTTTTCGGAGAGGTAATACGAGAGGGTGGCGTGGTCAAAACAACCATAACAGACGAAACACCATGCAAGACAATAGAAGTAAAGGAAATAATTCGAAAACAGATAATAATAGAAATAATCGATCGGAAAACAAATAAGGGGGTCTACAATTCAAAATAAAGAAAGGAGGTACCCGGGTAGATCCCTTAGGAAGGGGTACAATTTACAAGAGAAAAAACAACCGAAATGGGATGAACAAAGGAATAAAACAGCTCTGATTTCAAGTGTAAATTCTACTAAGGAAGATAGTTTACCTATCATACAATTAGATATTTATGGGATTTCAGTGAAAATACTCTTCGATTCAGGGGCAGCTGTCAGCCTCTTATCACCGGACATTTTTGAATCTCTAAAAGAAACTGAAGCAAAAATAAAATATTTAGGTAATCGTATAACTATACAATCTTTTGATAACTCCAAAATATCCTTCAGACACTGCATAAAATTAACGTTTAAAATAAATAACATTTTCACAACCGGTACATTTTATGTAACATCAAAAAATTTTCAGGGCGATTATGATATGTTATTAGGATATGATTATCTGAAAATAAATAGAATGATTTTAGACTTTAATGAAAAAGCATTGCGGTTTAAAAATACTAGGTTGTCTTTGGAACCACAGAAGGACAAGGACTACAACAGTCAAATTAATGTACTGCATAAAAATAATGATAATACGGTAGTCACAAATAAATCAAATAAAGGAAACACGAAGAAAGTTAAACGAGTTAATACGGAAATTTTCGCAACAAGTGTGAAAGATATTCACATTCAGCCAGGGGAAGTAAAAATTATGCCATTGAACTGTCCATGTTCCATTCAACCAAATCAATTGATTTTACTTGAACCTTTGGAAGATTTTAGGGATGTGATTTCTGAACAGTCAGTTCATGAGGTTAAGAGTACAAACAGAATTAATATTATTATAACAAATAACAGCGGAGAAAAGAAAATAATTAAACAAAATGCGAAGGTAGGACACATTATCACAAATTTTGATAGCAAAAATAATTTAAACGAAAATGATATCGAGGACGGGAAAATTTATCAAATCAATAATCTGAGTTTAGAGGAAACTAGAGCATTGAGAGAAGCAGAATTTGATATCAAGGATTTTAAAATTGATCATTTATCGGGGGATCTTAAAGAGGAAGTAGCGAATTTATTACTAAAACATGCCCACGCATTTTCTAAATCTTACCAAACTTTGGGTCAAACAGATTTAGTCATTCCAAAAGTGACACTTAGCCATAATTTCCCCATTCAGCATAAGCCTTACAAGACTCAACAAGCGGCGAAAGATTATGCACAACAAGAGATTCGCAAACTTTTGGAGGCTAAGATAATAGAAAAATCGGATTCCGATTATGCATTCCCCGTACTTTTTGTAAAAAAAAAGAGTACTGACAAGGAGAAAATTCGATACCGCATGGCTGTAGATTATAGAACTTTAAATGAGATATTGGAAGGGTTTCCTTACCCGGTACCCGACGCAAAGACAATTTTACAGGCAATGAGTGGAAAAAAACTGTATTCGGTTTTAGATCTTCACTCAGCTTTTTTTCAAATAAATTTGAGGCCACAGGACAGACATAAATTAGCATTTGTTACAGAATATGGCGTTTTTTCACCATGTCGTTTAAATTTTGGATTGAAGATCAGTAGCACCAGGTTCGCAGAATTAATGGATAAAGTGTTAGGACATTTCCCCAAAGACAAAGTAAATTACTATCTGGATGACGTTATAATAGCTGCCGAAAATCCGCAGGAAATGCTTAAACTTTTACAGGAGGTCCTGCAAACATTTATAAATAATAATATAACTGTGGAGCCTTCTAAAGCTCAGATTTGTAAAGAGGAGATAGAGTTTCTAGGATTTAAGGTTAATAAAAATGGGTATGCACCTTCTGACAGAAATGTGGGGAAAATTCAGCGTTTAGTGCGTCCCAAAAACAAGAGAGGGGTTAAATCTTTGCTTGGATTAGCCAATTATTTCAGAACCCTCATTCATAATTATGCGGAGATAGTTAACCCTTTGGTAGAAATGACAAAAGACAGTGCGAGATTTAAATGGACTAAGGAAGCAGATCAGGCATTTTTGAACATACAAGCAGCCATTATAAATAATCCTACGTTAAAACCACCAAATTTTAACAAGGAATTTTTCTTAATCACAGATGGATCAAAAGTTGCAATCTCAGCCATTTTGGCGCAAGAGGATAATGGGTTTTTATTCCCAATAGAATTTTTTGGACGCAAACTTAAACAAACTGAATCTGTGTATCCGAGTCTAAAATTTGAGCTGTTAGCTATTCATGAGGCTGTCATGCACTTCAAATCAATTCTCATTGGTAGAAAATTCACTATCCTAACGGATAGCAAAGCCTTAACTTATCCTCTAAAACTAGAAAATCAATCGGACATTGTTGCTAGATGGATATTAAACCTTAGTGACTTTGATTACACTATTGAATTTTTAGAAGGGAAAATTAATCCTGCAGATTACGTAAGTAGGAACATATGCAATATTACTACTCAAACTGAATTACAAAACAATTTATTTAAAGTTAATCCCCAACTTTCTGATGAAAATATAAAAATACATCAGTACCAAGATGAAAAATTATCAATTATCATTAAAAAGATTGAATCAGGCAAAAACAAGAAACTTAATAAAAAATTTGCGTTAAATGATAAGAAACTCTTAATATTAAAACAAAATGCAAAACACCCTGAACTAATTATAGTTCCAGATGATTTAAAGTTAACAATTATACAAGAAGCACATGGACCGCACTTTGGATTTGCAAAAACTTATGCAACAATAAAATCGCGGTTGTTTTGGTATGGCATGTACCAACATATCAAAAACTATTGCAGTAATTGTGTAAGATGCAATAAAAGTAAACAACATCCGACAATTAAAGTGCCGATTCAGGAAATGAATAGAAATCTACAAATTGGGGCAACTATACATATCGATGTGATTGGGCGATTACCTCTGACACTACGTAAAAATTGTTTCATATTTACAATTGTAGATGCGGGTTCACGATTTTTAGAGGCAGTTGCGGTACGGAATGTGGAATCGCAAACATTGTTAAATATTTTAAATAAATACTTTGCCTCTTATGGATTGGTGTCGGAAATTGTCGCGGATAATGGGAAATATTTTAGGTCGGCGGTTTTTACGGAATATATGCGTGCTCTTAAAATAAATTTAAATTTTACGAGCCTGTATAAAGCTTGCGCAAACGGTTTAGTAGAGATCACGAACAAAATATTGAAATCATCTTTGGTGGCTATGAGCAATTCGACATTAGAATGGGACACGCGTCTCGACTATTTTAAATTGCATTACAATACTTCAATACACAGGGCTACCGGATTTTCACCAGCTAAACTATTTTTCGGTCGAGAGATAAGAAATCAGTTTACGATTTATAATTCTCCCGACGAAAGGTGCACACTAACATATGTTAAGAATAGGCTAGAACATATGCAGGAAGTGTACAAACAAGCATTAGCAAATCAACAAAAAATGCTGCGTGAATACATTAAAGAAGATGATTTCCAGAAGACTACAAGTTTAAGTCTGGGTCAAAGAGTATTTATGAAAGTTATTGGCAAACCCAGAGCACTTCACCCGCGATTCGAAGGGCCATTTATAGTTGTAAAAATAGTGCGTAACAATAATTATGTATTACAGGATGAATTCAATAAAAATGCGCCTACGATTAGAAGACACATACAGCATCTGTATGCGCCTAAAATGACAAGGAATGTCGAAAAACTTTTAGAAGATTCGGATAAAACGGGTTCAGTGCAGTAAAAACACTTAAGTACACAATGGGTTATCAACTTATAGGCCGAACATTGAATAAATATGTATATATATATTTTTTTTTCCCTTTGTAAAAAAATGATTACTGTTTCGAAGATCTTACTAGAGGTACTAAAAAAAAAAAAAAAAAGTTAATTAGGTATAAATTACTCTGTTATTTGAAGTAGCAGAGGTCAGCATTGACAAATAAAAGCGATTTGTTGGGACAGCTTTGTTTTTTTTCTTCGGCGGAGAAAGCGGTTTTTTTTCCCCGTAACCCATTCGGAGGCGAGGGCTTTCCTTTCTACCGTAAACACGCTCTCTCTCCCCGATGAGAAATAGGAATGTTTTTTTATGCAAATGAGCTACGAATGTCGGAGCGCCGTTTTCCCCCTTTTCGCTTTTCGTGGAGAGAGGAGAAATGCGCTGTTGGTGACGTCATACTATGTCGCTCTCCGGGGTCAGTGTATACAGGCGTAAAAGCCAGTTCGTGTATGCTGTTCTCGAGAGAGAATTTCTTTCCACACCAGCCACATGAGGAAACTGGTTGCTAAAGTTTCATTTAAGTACTCTGAGCGATAACACATAGAGAGAATTTATTAATACGGGACAAATCACAGGGAATCGTGTTTTGCAGGCATGCAAGCATATAGCTAAATTAAGTAAGCGCTTATTTGGGTCAGTAATGAGAATAATATGAATAATACAGGTTTTTTCACTTTAACGCGATTCACACACACATATGGACAATCTTAATAAAAGAAAAAAATAATAAAATGGTCAGATTACGATAAAAAAAAAAAAAAAAAAAAAAAATATAGACATAATAAATTTTTAGGTTTTCCCTGTCCCCAGACGAAGTTTTATAAGCTCACTAGGCATGGAGGTTATCGGCAGTCCCGGTTTATAAATTTAACAAATTAAATATTAGTTATTTAAAAATTTTGAAACACGATATTTACACTTTGTTCTAACAATATAAATAATTAAACAATCAGCTGGCACACTATATAAGTAGGAGCAATGATACAATAATCACAATACATACTTGAAATATAAATAAATAAATTAAAATAATGCATATTATAACAATGAAACACAGTTTATACAGGGTAAATTTCCACGAATATATATATAAAGATGCATACAATATAGCAAAATATAATAATTAAATAAATTTCTTTGGGACATACAGCTTCTTCTTCTGTCCTGAAAACATGTTATAATGACAGATAAAATTCATAAAAAAAGAAATAATAATATCATGCGATCTCGCTTTATAGCTTACAATAAGATTCTCATATTAAAAAAAAATAAATAAATAAATAAAATAAGTAAATAATAAAAAAAAAAAGAAAGACAGCGTGCAAACGCAAGCTTGAATGACAATTCTTCATGCTTCTTCATGCAATTAAAAAGAGGGGAGTGTCAATGTTGGGATTGATGGTTTTCTGTACTTCTTATGAAGAGATGTGTGTGTATCATGATCAAATTACAGGATAATTGAAACATAGATATTAAACATAATAAGGAAATATATGGTTGGAATCTAAAAAAAAAAAAAAAAAAAAAAAAAATTATTGTTGTTGGTATCTAGTTTATTTTCTTTCACTGAGTTATAATTAGGGATTCGTCATGTAATGCATTAAAAAAAAAGGACTCAGAGTGAAACGATTACTCGTGATATTACGACACTTCTGGTCCCCTCACTGACTAGGTGTTGGTAAACAAACGGAGATATGTTTCAGTGGGATTGGTTGGGTCAGTTGAGTCGCTAGAATGAGGGGATGGGGGGCGTCATGCAAGGAAGATTGGAGATCATGCTTACAAGAGAGACTTACCTCGTTTTAGCTGAGGAGCCTGCTTCGCTTTCCGATCTAGCTGAAGGGTTCCAGGAAGTACACAGTTGGAGAAAGGCCATGGCTGGGCAGTAATATCTTCAGTGGGCGCTGAAATAAACCAAACAGATTAGATCTCAGGAATAGTGTAATAAAAATAAGATATATGATTATTGCTAGTACTTAAAGTTCTCATATAAGTTAAAAAAAAAAAAATCACTAAAGGTACGATGGCAAAATTGGCCAAAACAGCACTTTGCGAGTAATTCTGTGGATCTATCATTGAAAATGTTTTTAAATAAAAAAAAGGGGTATTGTAAGTTTAAAATTAAATAAAACATAAATTCGTTAAGAGTGGGAATGTTCAGTTTCTTAAAAGTGCAAGGGAAGTAACGTCGTTTAATTTCCTATGGAGACAGGATTAAGTGTTACATGGTAGGGCTAAAATAGTAATAATAATAATAAAAAAAATAATAATAATGAAATAATAATAATAATAATAATAATGTTATCTTATTAACTCTCTTAAAACATAATAACAACAATAAGCTTCAATTCTATGTCAAAATTTTAAAATACAAAAAAAAAATGCAAATACCAAGCTCCAGGTTCCATATAGAATTGGTTTTTCTGCTTAAATTTAAAAAAATAATTATTAGGCATTAAATACGTAAATTTTTCAGTTTTGTTAAAAAAAAAAAAAAAAAAAAACATAAATAAATAAATTAAGACATAAAAGCAAGGATGAGTAATGAATCATTATAATAAGATGGTACATACTTTTAACATAAAAGAGGGGTTGTCTCGATGCGTCTGATGTGCAGACAGCTTCGCTGGCGAAGGTCTCTGCTTCCGGCCGGCATCAGATCATGGCGTCTCAGCTTTTCTGTTATTCACCTGTTAAAAAAAAAAAGGGGGAGGAACCGAGCTATTGTTAGTATAGTGAATTTACAATATATATAGATTTAAGAAAATAAAGAAATAAACATATACATAAAATGTATGCATAGAAGAGCGTAGTTAGATTTCGGCTTATTTGAAAATTTCATTTTAGATGTTTTAAAATTTTAATACTATTTGGAGCTGCAGTTAGAAAATAAATAAATAAATAAATGGATAAAACATAATTATCAGGACTAAGTTTAAACTATTATTCATTGTTAGCCTTATAACCCTAAGCTGCATAAAAATTACATGGCAGTAGCATGATTAAATAAATAATTAAAAAAAACTGTTCTATACTAGCATGATGAGTCGCTAATAACCTGATTGCGTCGTGAACCGGCCGTTTAGGCAAATAATAGGTTCATCTTAGGCAGAGCTACTCTGTACGCGATGTAAAAAAAAAAAAAGAGAGAGAGAAAAAAATTAATAGGGTGCTTACAAAGCAGGCTAGTTGATTTATGTTTCACTGAGGATTTAATAGATCAAAAATATTTGGGTGTATAAAGTTTATAGACATAAGATAGCATCAAACACTCTACAGCAAAACGGTGTGTCATGTCTGGCTCTCTGGATAAAAGTGAGAGGCCAATGATTACGGCTATCAATCATGTTGTCTAAAGTATATAGTAAATAATTCAACTTTTACGAGACACATAAGGCAATTAATATACGGGAATGATTACTGTCTCTCTCTTACAGGCTAGGATTAAAAAGAGTAAAGCACACTGTTTCACTTAAGTTATACAACATATACAGAGATATATATGTACTTACTTTGTATGAGTAATCCTTCCGATGACGCTTTGAGTGGTCAGACGCACAGACGCGTTGTATTTCTCCCGCGTCGGCAGAAGTATAGGGTCAGCTCATTTGTGGTCTTTTTAAAGGGGTGTGAAGTACTAATGACACTTTAATCGTGGGAAACTGGATTCCCGTCCCTGGCTGCAGTGTTGGGGCGAAAAGAGGAATATATTTTGTTTCTCTTTTCACGATTTCGTCTTCACATAAATTCAGTTGTCTTGAGCGGGTGGTAAAAAAAAAAAAAAAAAAAAAAAAAAAAAAAAAAAAAAAAATTTTTTCTCTCTTACGATGACTAGGTTTTGAAAGGGAATTGAACGAATGTAGGGATCAATATAATCGGTATAGATTTTTATATATAGTCTAGAATGATTTTGCTGCATACGCGTGAACTTTGTTCTGTCCGCTGTAAATATTTTTTCTGGCGTATGTGTTAGTATAATATATATATATTTTTTTTGCATACATTGATTCCTCTTCAGGATGTTATATATATATATATAATTGAAGATATATTGGCATAATGTGGGTATGAACAAATATAGAATTGATTTTGAATCGGACTCTTGCATATTGAAGTGTGTTATTCTTGTTTTGTTTCTTTATATACTATTGTCATACATCAATTTTATAAGTTGTGTGTACATCATATGTGAAAATATTAATTATATATTAAAATGCCATTTTTCAGTACAATGATGTAAATTTAGCCAGAGTTTTACTTTCTATATTAGATGCTATCAGAGTTTGGTTTAACATTTGGTCTAGAAATCTGAGCCTATGTTTACAGGGCTCATCTACCAAAATTATTCAAAATTCTGGGAACAATGATAATAATCATTACCATAGTAGTTGAAGCAAGAGTGACTTCGAAGTTATATTACACGAAAAGTTCTTTGAATAGGCCATTGCTTGAACTAGAACAAAAATTTGCTAATACCCAGTCTCTAGTAAGCCTGTGAAGGACCGGGCGAGGTCGGGACAAAGTAAAAAGTCTCAATTACGGCATAGCAGCTAAGCATTTCTCTCTTTGCTGTCTGAAGAGCTGTATCAAAGAGGTTGGCTTCACGAATTCCACGGCTGAAAATCGGATTGGGACACAGCAAAAGGACACTTATACTTGTGCCACAGACTGCTGCAATACAGTAAGATAGACTAGAATACAGCTGAAGGATACTCAAAAAGGTGTCACAGACTCTTGCACCACACTGTAATGGACGGTAGAACTTTTCAGAGACACTGATGACTGTGCCACTACGATCAATGAACTGAATTCTTCAGCGGTGCGTTGCAATAAAAAGCAGCACAGAACTAATTTTTTTTTAACATTTCACACACAACAGAACTTTTTTTTTTCATTTATCCAAAGGGGGGAAGATGTTGTAGTGAAAGTAAAATTTTGTGAAATTTTATTTTGTGTAAAAGAAAAATGTAACTAATTCTGTTTACAGAGATGTATGATTTTCTGTATAATTAATTGTTGAGCAGTCATGAGGCGCCAAGCTGGGGAGCCCATACAATGGGGCTGACAGTATACGTCGGCTATAGTTTATAGCCAGTCACAAAAATATTTATGACAGTCCGCAGGACTGCGCCCCTGTTCTCACCCCCTTGAAGGGGCCACTTCTGGGAAAATGTTAGAGGCAAGGGACGTCGGGGCAAGGGTCAGCTCAGCCGGACCAGGGGAGGAGCATGTAGGACCCTTGTGCAAATAGTTTTGTTCATGATACTAATCAGATGTGGGGCTAATCACAGATTGGCTAAGGGGCTTTCCGAAGGCCAGAATGATGCCCCCAAAAAATCTGAAAATGATAATTAGAAGTCCGCCTCCAGTTTTTTTTTCCCAGAGAAGTTAGTCAGTTCTCTTGTTGGAAGAAAAATGAGAGTGTTGGTGAGTTCTACGCGTAAAAAATGGTCAGTGTTAAAAAAAAGTTAGTGTATGTTCCAGCTTGGCTGATGTAAAAAAAAAGAGAACAGGTAATGCTTAATATATATTGTTGTTCCCATATTTATATTACATGTTTTGTGATTAGGGATTTTTGTACCCAGATGAGAAAATGGGAAAGTGAATAATGTATGATTTTAATAAATGTAGCATCTGTTCCTAGATTAGTAAATGATGCTTAAAATAAATTATGTAACATTTTAAAGGTATTGTAAATTGTATGTAATTAATAGAATTGCAAATAAATTAATTAATTTAAAATTCCCTTTTATCATTCTTCCTAGTAAAATGAGTGTAGTTATTCTTTATATTTTGATGATTGAACCCTAATGATTTTAAGGGAATCCTATAAGCTAGAATGTCTACTAAAAATTCACAACGCTTTGGCGATGTTTAAGTAAAATATCGCTCCTTAAAGTCCAGCATAGGACCTATCATTCTAGCTAGGGATTATATATACGATCACGTAAAGTACTCAGCTAAGAAAAATATATATATTTAGAGTTAGAATATGAGTGGTTTGTGGAAAAGCAACTGCTGGTCTATTTCACTCCAACACTTCAGTGATGTGAATGTTTTCCGGAGCAAGTGGGTATTCGTTATGGAGTAGATGAAGTTCAGGAGGATAACGCAAGTCCACCTCCAGAACATAGCCGTAATCTGCATTATCTGGATGGGAAAAGATGCTGTTTATATCTGTTTCAGATGGTTGAATCCATTGAAACTCACCAACAGGTAAGTATTCGGACATAGCCCAGCCATATAAGTTGTTAGCGTCCCAATACATGATATGGCTTGTTTTATTATTTTTGTTGTAATTAGGGACATTGGGATTGTTCGCTTTTGCATATCGTTTAGTGATAGCACTCACAACACCTCTTACACCCTTCTCAAAAAACAAGAGCATGTCAATGTCTGTGAGAAGTTCCAATTGTATCTGAGTCATTCTAAGACAAGCTTGCCATGCGAGTCCTGGAGATGTGAACATGTGTGTAGGATCAATTTTGTGAACATGTGTGTAGGATCAATTTTGTGAACATGTGTGTAGGATCAATTTTGTGAACATGTGTGTAGGATCAATTTTGTAATATTGTAGGCAAAGTTTTCTGAAGTTTTGGAAGATGTCAGCTAGAAGTAGGACGTCGCATTTAACATATAAATCGTGATATTCACCGAGATTTTGAATGTTAAAAGTTTCCCAAACATTTTGAGCATGTTCATAATCTTCTATGGAAATGGGTTCATCTGTTAAATCGTTATGGAATGATGAAGGTGGAGGGAGTTGTGTTTCATCAAATTTTTGGAAGTCTGTAAAATAGGTGTATGGGTATATCCCTTTTCGAGTGAGGAGTCAGAGGTCTGTATCTTTAGGGAAATTAGCTTTAAGGAGGTGAAAGTCTGTCGGTTGCAGATTAGCTGTTAATTTTTCAAGAGATGTAGGTAAAAATTGGAATGAGTCGAGAAATCTAAGTTTTATGGGGCAGTCTTGTTTTTTGATAGTAAATGATATGTATTTTTCCATTGTATTTGCGATGACATCTATATTGTAACTTTTAAATTTTCCTAATTCCGTCATCAGATGGTGACCGTCGTAATGTTTTAGGTTGTGAAAAATAACTGGGATAACTTTAGGTTGTTTATATTGTAAATTACAGTTCATGTGAGCAGCACCACGGTATGCACCTGTTATATGGTCATGTTCTCGGCATCGCTTGTTGCCTAAGGGTTGATCGCAGATGCAGCACACAGTCGCTTCTCTAAAGGCTTTTTCTTGTTCTTTGGATGGTTTCAGAGGTTTGATGGTGATTAATGTTTCGGCTAACTCATCTCTCTCTTGAAAAATATTCTTCAAAAAATCTGATACGGCATCTTCTCCCCGATACGTTTTCATCTTCTTATGTGTTTTCCCATCTTGATCAATTATTATGTAGGCATAGCCGCAAGGGATATGTTTTTGTGTAGGGATAGTGTAAGAAGTGCTAGGATTAGGCTCTGTAGTGTGAATTGGAACGACAAGACTTTCAAAATCAGCTATGATGATATAAGGTGTTAAGTGTTGGAAATGATATCCGTTAAATTTTAAAATATTTTTCTCTGGATCAGGCATCTTGATGTGTTGAGGAGCATGTTCTGAGCAATATGGAAGGTGATTGTCTAGAAGTGTCAGAGTCATAAAGCGATGGAGACATCGATAACAAAAATAGACTTGGCCGTTATATTTAGTGAGATGGGAAAAGAGCCTTGACATATTTTTTATGTATATATAGTGAGTGTTCTTATCTTCATCCCCAATTAATAATAAATTAATCGTTTCTTGATGGGTTCGATTTGAGATGTGAAGCATTCCGAATTCATCTTCTTCCTCGTCATACGAATATACATTGATTCTTATATTGTTTTTTTCTTCAATATCTTTAATTTTATGGTAGGGAACAGGACAAGGAATATCGTCAATTATTATTTCATGTTCGAAAGGTTTGTGGTTGGAAACACGTTCAGGGTGAATTTCTATTTTCTTTTTGTGAGCTAGTAGGCACCAAATAAGACATTTATTATCACTAAAATTTTGAATATTAATAAGAGCTTCTTTTCTTTTTAATTTTTCGGGGGTTTCAATATAACTGCTTCCAATTAGCGGCTTGTAATGAGCTATGTATATCAGGGCCGTGCTTAGGACTTTGGCGGCCCTGGTCGAAATATATTTTGGCGGCCTTTTTTTTTCCGAAAATTTTTAAACGGATATAAAATGTTATAAACCGTACAAAATGTATCACAAGCGTGAAAATAGTATGAACTTTTTAACACAAAAAATTGAAAAAGAAATCATAAAAATTATTACCAAAAGAATCAAAGGGTATAGCCGGGTTTCATAGTAAAATATGCCCTTGAGTCCAGTGGCGCAGCCAGAATTCTGTTCTAAAGGGGGTTTTGAGTTTCTGGATAAAGGTGATTGCCAGTTATTTGAATCGCCGGTTAATAGAATCAGTACTAATTAGAATATTTACTGTATAATATTTGAGTATAATACATAAACTCAAAAAGCGTCTGTGTGGCCGGAAATCATGATTTTTTTTTTTTTTTTTTTTTTTTTTTTTAGCATGAAGCATCTAAGAAAAGTGATTTAGTTCAAATAACCAATTTTTAATTAACTGATTCATGTAATATGCACTTTCACAATTTTAAGTAGAATTTCCGCCATTTAATTGAATCTATTAAATGAAATCTGATTCAATAAAGTGGCGGATTCCGAAATGCGCCAAAACATTTAAATATTAAGTTTGGATTTCATTCATATAAGCAGTAATTATAGCGATCTTTCTCAGCTCTGGGAGGGTTTTAACCCTAAAACCACCCCCTTTGTTGCGCCACTGCTTGAGTCAACCACATCGAGTCCTACATGGATCGATAGTCCATAAAAAGAAATTCATTTCTCCCTAGTTTGAAGTTTGTATCGCAAG
The DNA here is from genome assembly GCA_964019185.1 of Maratus speculifer. Lineage (NCBI taxonomy): Eukaryota > Metazoa > Arthropoda > Arachnida > Araneae > Salticidae > Maratus > Maratus speculifer. The sequence goes on from OZ025292.1 coordinate 221,798,626, forward strand.
ACTGTGGGGGGTAATGACCTTAAATGCCTGTTTTGGAAACGTGCACATTGTGACAAAACTACTAAAAAAATTTCAACGAAAAAAATAAGGCATGTAAAAAACCACCATACGAATAGTTGACGATTTTTCAGATTTTTTTAAACAAAAGAACAAGTTTTCTAACATTTTTCCTGTTTTTAAATGAACATTTTAATTAAAAATAAACTGAAATTTCTGAGTGACCACCTTATTTTTTTTGCATGAAATACTATGAGACGTGATGCATATTCACTATTAATTTCAACTTTCTACGTATGTTGCATCATATTAAAAAAGAAAAAATCATATTCCGGCGGAAATGTGGGGCGTGTCTCGGACAAATTTCACGTCTTCTTTTCAAATCTCCATATTAATTCACGCGGTATTTTTAAAAGAAAGCGTGAAATTTGTCCAAGACACGCCCCACATTTACGCCGGAATATGATTTCGCCCTTTCTTAATATGATGCACCATACGTAGAAAGTTGAAATTGATAGTGAATATGCAAAGAGATAAAGTTTGTTTATATGTAGGGACTAATTTCTGGAACTACCGAACCAATTTCAAAAGTAATAGTACCAAAATGATGGTGTTCTTCCCTGTTCAAACATAGGCTATATTTTATGTCGATGCCACTAACCCAGGGAGCACAGGCGCAAAAGAGCGATTTTTAAACAATTTTGAGAAATAACGAACCGATTAAAAAAAATAATGATTCAAGATGATGCTGACAGTCCTTGGTTCCAACATTGACTATATTTTATGTTGGCGCCATTACCCCATAGGAAGCAAAAACTTTCTAAATATACAACTGTTGTATTATTGAAGGACCTAGAAACATAACTTTTGGCTTGTTTGTTATTTATAAGATATAAATGATCTCAAAGAGCGTTTTCCAAAAATACGAAATTTAAAAGCGGTAAAAATGGGCGAAAAGTGTTCTAAATTGCAATTTTTAATTCATCTCGGAAGTACGGACCGATTAAAAAAATAATGATGTCAAACTGATGGTGATAGTCCTTGCTCTAACATTGCCTACATCTTATGTAAGTGTCACTACCCCAAAAGGGGTTCAGGATCAACTTTTGCGTTACTGACAGACCTAGAAACATAAATTTTGGGATGTTAATTACTTATAAAATATAAATGATTTTCAAGAACAGTTTCTAAAAATTATAAGATTTAAAATGGATAAAAATGCGCGAGATACGATATAAAAACTTTCTAAATTGAATTTTTTAAGCAATCTCTGGAAGTAACGAACCGATTTAAAATTTAATGATGTCAAAATGATGGTGACAGTCCTTGTTTTAACAAAAGCTATATCTTATGTCGATGTCGTTAACCCAAAACGGGAGCAGGAACAAAAAGAAAAACGCTCTAAAATGCGATTTGTGCTTTACTGAAGAGCTTAGAAACAGGAAATTTAGCATGGTAGTTACTTATAAGATAAATATGGTCTCCAAAAACATTTCCTAAAAAATTCGAAATTTAAAAGAGGGAAAAATGAGCGAAAAGCGTCCTAAAAATGTTCTAATTGGGGATTTGTAAACAATCTCAACAATTATCAAACCGATTCCAAAAGTAACTTGATGGTGATAGATCCTGTTAAAAAATAAAAACATAAGCTATATTTTATGTTCGGGATGCTATCAACAGACGGTTTCGATAGTAAAAAATATTCGAAATGCCTAGTTTTCTAAACTGTAAAAAGGTCAAATAAATAAAATGTAATAAATTAATTCAAAAACTATAAACCAAGGATTATATAAATTTGGTTTATGTTGGGCTTAGAGTGAAAAAGATTCAAGATTTCATGCTCGAATCTTGTGCCAATTTTACCATTTTTTAAAGGAATAGTAAAAATGTTTTATGCAGAAAGGATCTCAGAGAATCTCTTTTAATTATATTAGTGGTCAACAGCGCCTAGATATGTTTCATATATATTAACACTGAACAATGATTACTGAAAGAATTATAATAGCTAAAAGTGTATGAATTGATATGTACTACTTTGAATTCTAATATTTTTATATTGCTCATTTTCATTTTTTGAATTTGTATACTAATTTTAAGAATGAAAAAGTAGCCTATTTTCTGCATCTGTAAGAAGTTATGTCAGAAAACTGTGTCATCACTTGTCACAAATTAAATCGATGAATCCCTTTGAGGGAAGAAGTCCTACTTAAAAATATATTTACAAGTTAACATTAAAATAGAAAGAAAACATTAAATCTAATAATACGTGCGAAACACAGTTAGACGAACATTACGGCATATTTAAATTGTTATATTTAAAATGATTTCGTATAAGTCTTTCGAAAATTTCTTTTTTAATACTTTCCAGCAAAGTTAAAAAATGTTTATGATTTCGATTTGCCTTTCCGTCTGTCCGCGCTCTAACTTTCGTAAATTACTTGGATTACCCTGAAAATTTTCGACGTTATTGACGTTTATTCTAGCACGAACTTTATTTCAAATGAAGGTTCTAGCATGTTTAGTTTATTTACAGGGACAGTCAAAGGTGTACCGTTACGTTATGGCCTAAGGGGGCCTAAGGGGGGAAAATCGTTTCAAATTAATTTTAAAGATTTTACACCCTGTCAAATATATTACAGATTATATGCATTTACGACATGTGCACTAAAATATGCTTTCTGTAAAATATGCGGTGAAAAAAATAGCTGTTATTCATTTACAAGGCCACGCAAAAGAAGTACATTACATAGTGGTAAAGAGGGGAATTGTGTGCGACATATTTTAATTATATTAAATTATTTTATACATAATAAACGTCATACATAACATACGTCGCTGGGACTTAACATAAGTTACACGATATAACCATATATAATGCGAAGTGCACAGCATTTAGGACACACAAAAGATTTCGAATAGTATATTCTTTCCGACGTACTGTATATGTATCCGATGATGGCTTATGGATGGATAAAATACATTGTAATTATGATATGTGCTTTTAAGTCTCTCTAAATCTATGTATATTATATGGAGTTTATAAATGCTATAGTTGATATACGTTACTGAATATGAGCGTAAATTACTTAAAGGTGATTTTTATATAAGTAATGCTTTTTTATGCTAAACTGCATTCAGTTTACTAAGGAATAATTTTAGAATATGGATAAAATGATATACAGGGCCACACAAAGATTTGAATATATGGACGCCTATGAATGATAATTTCTGAGAATGTGTTTTCAGTAGTTTTACGAATGTTTTAGGTTAAAATAAATTTTAACCAATTTGTCAGGCTCGGATTGCGCTGACAAGTCAACTGGACCCTTCATAAAAACTGGTAAAATATAAAAACAACACCAACTTTTTTGCGGCCCCAAATTTTGGCGGCCCTGGGCAAATGTCCGGCTCGCCCCCCCTTAAGCACGGCCCTGGGTCTGTGTGTAATATTTTTTCTATCACCCAGCCTGACCCAAGTTGAACAAATTCTTCAAAATTGGTTTTAATTTTTTGTAAATTTTCGATGATGTGGTTTCTGACTGTTTCTTCATTATGTTCAGGACAGGGATCAGACCTGAAATACCCTAACATTGATTCAACTTCATCATCTTCATTAAATCGAGTAAACTTGATAGGGTGAATAAGATGCCATTTAACAGATTTCAAATTATTTAGAGAATTCAATATGTGATTTTGGATTTCATCTATAATTTGACTATTAAAAATGTCGATGTCATAAGCGTTTTCTTCTGTAGCAGGGATTGTAATTTTCTCAAATGTATTTAACGCTTTTTCAGTGGATCTTTTTTTTTTGTGTTAACAGATTTCGCTTTCTGTGTGGGGACTGTTTTTTTCGTTGTGTGGTGGGTGCGTTGATGTTGAAGGAGATTACTTTTCCGCCGAAAAGATTTTGAACAAACTTCACATTCATGAGAAGCAGGTGAATTAGTGTGTTGTTCTTGATGTCTTCTAAGATCAGATTTACGCGTAAATGTAATTTGACAGTCTTCGCAAGAAAACGATTTTTCATTGGTGTGAATCTTCATGTGGCGGTTAAAATTATCTTTTCGGTTAAATAAATGATTTGTCACATTGTTGACATTTAAAAATTTTTTCACTGTTATGAGTCTTCATGTGACGGTTTAAAACACCTCGATGGTTAAAGGTTTTGTTGCAGATGGGACATTCCTGGAAAGAATAAAAGTGTTTTTGAGTATTGAGTATTTTTAACATGATTATTTTTGAAATTGATAGCATATGGAACATTCCTGGAAGGAATAAAAGTGTTTTTGAATATTTAAATAGATAATATATTTTTTAAATTGATTTTTAGATTTTTTTCTTTAATTTAGAAATAAAAGTGTTTTTGGTATTTAATGTGATTATTTTTAAATTCATTTTTAGTGTACTTTTTAACTAACAATTTAGAATTTTTGTACTTGTTCCTAATACTTAAAATCTAATTTGAGTCCCTAAAAATTTCCTACTTAACAGAGAGAAATTCAGGGGAGTTAGGCTTAACGCGCTGAAGTGCAAACTTCGAAATAGAAAACAGTACTAGCAGAATAAACTTCTCCTAAGACTATCCCCAGCTAATCTCACCAAAGAGAGATAGGTTTTGAAAAAATACTTACATGAGATGAAGCTTGCACCATTTCACTACAACTTTGGATATTTCCATGTTCTCCACTACTTCGTTGTTCATCATGATGATGATGTTCCTCATCGGGTGATTCATTCAAACATTTCTGGAAGGAATAAAAGTGTTTTTGAATATTTAAATAGTTAATATATTTTTAAATTGATTTTTATTTTATTTTTTTTTATTTTTTTTTATTTTTATTTTTTTTTATTTTATTTTATTTTTATCTTTAATTTAGAAATAAAAGTGTTTTTAGTATTGATTTTTTTTTTTTTAACTAACAATTTAGAATTTTTGTACTTGTTCCTAATACTTAAAATCTAATTTGAGAAGCTCTAAAATTTCCCTACTTAACAGAGAGATAGGTTTTGAAAAAATACTTACATGAGATGAAGCTTGCATCACTTCACTACGACTTTGGATAGTTCCATCTTCTTTGCTACCTTCAGGGTGTTGAGGCATATTCTCATCAGATGCCTCGTTGTCGTGCCACCTCATATGCCTTAAGAAATGGCGTTTATGTGCGAATCGGCACTCGCAGAGTGGGCAGCTCTAAAAATAAATAAAAGAAAAAAAACACATAAAAACACTATTTTTACAAATTAAAAAGAAATTTTTTTTCAAACTACTTTTTCTATTAAAAAAAACTTATTAAATGTTTATTATCATTTTTGATGAGATTTGATCCACTGGGGCCTGCAACACCTTCCGAATCTCCTAATTTCCTTTTTTTAGAAAGTGGGGTGGTAGAATCCTGAAAAGAGATAAAAAAGAACAAAAAAAAATTATTTCAACAAATTGTACCTAAAAGAACATTTCAAACTAGTTTTCTATATAGATATTAAAGAAAAACTCTTACCGAAGAGTCCTCTACATTCACTCTTTTAGATGGCGTAGACGTTGAAGAAATCTCTTCTTCCATTTGAGAACAAATTTTCTTTAATTCCTCAGAAGAAATACCGAAATAAAAAAAAATATTATCCTATAAATAAATAAAAATAAATTAAGATATCTAATTATTTTCAATTTCATTTAAAAAAATGGTTACAGAGCTTTTTAAGAAAACGTAGAAAAAATATAAAATAAAGTTTACCTCTGATTGGGTGTGCAATTGAGATGACATTTTGCGTAATATAAGCGTAGAACTCTTCACTCAACAGAAAAAGAAGCAGGTCTTTATGCTACCGAGACGAAAGCAGAATAACTTTCTTCCTTTCAGATTTTCATAAACCAAAATTCACCACATACCCGGATATAAGAACTGGAGTGACGTAATAAGTGAATGACCTCACCGATATGGTTGGGGAACAACAGCTGTTTCAGGGACAGATGGTTGTGAGAGGGGAAAGGACACCCCTGACCTCTTGGCATTGAGGAGATTTTTTTTTTCTTTTTTAGGAAGGTAAAAGTTGGTAAGAATTTTTCAATGTTATTTTTATGAGGGTAAAGTTGATTTGATAAGAATTCTTTAATAGAGTAGATTATCACATATATAATATAATGATTAAATTTATATGTTGGTTTTTCAACTAATATTTGACGAGTATACTTAATTAAGAAAAAGAGGAATTCTAGATTCAATATAAAAAGATAATTAATTAAAAAATACTTTAATAATGAAATAAATATAAAATTTTAAAAATTGACTGTATTGTTCTTATTCAGTACAGAGAGGGTTGATCGCCTCTCCTGTTATATACTTAATTAAGAAAAAGAGGAATTCTAGATTCAACATAAAAATATTAATTAATTAAAAAATACTTTAATAATGAAATAAATATAAAAATTTAAAAATTCTATTGAATGTATTGTTCTAATTCAGTACAGAGAGGGTTGATCACCTATCCTGTTATAATAGAATGTTCCTTTTTTCCACTAGGGGGGCGTTTGTGGAGGGAGATGCACGGTGGGCGCAGGAGGGACCAGGAGGGATGGTGGCGGTGGGACAGCCGCAGGAGGGACAGCCGCAGGGACAGCCGGAGGCACCGCAGGAGGCACAGCCGGAGGCACGGTGCCTCCGTGCCTCCGGCTGTCCCCGTATTCTTGTTTTCCTACTACTCCTACACAATAAAGCAGGCAAATTTATAGTTCTAAATATTTCTAAAAATTCTTCTTCTATTTAAATTTATAGTGTTCTAAATTCTAATTGGCAAACTTGGGTAGCGTGTTGCGAATTATAAATATCGCGTATTTAAGGTTGAAAAATTACAAACAAGTAAAAAAACAAGAGCAATTACAACAAAGTAATCGGATATGACAATCCCAAAACTTTCTTTTATCTCATACATATTAATACTTCAAAATTCACTTCAAAATGCTAAAATTAAGTTTAAGACAGTCTATGTCGTGAGGATTCTAAAGGTAAAAAATTCCGTGCATTAGTTCTCGAAATAGGGCTATTGCTAATATCAGGAAAAATGCAAAATAAAAGCGCCACCCGTTGGGCGATTTATATCAAAACATAATTGGCAATATTTATCATATATTTATTATTTGTATTAATATTAACTGAATCTGAAGCTTGATAAACATTCGTGCATTAGTTCTTGAGACAGAGCTATTGTAGGAATCATAAAAATTTAGTATATATACTAAGTAATCGCACAGGTGGCACTGCTATAGCAGTGCCACCTGTGCGATTAACACCAAAACGTAAACAGAACTGATTCATATCAAGGATTAACTGAATCTGAAATTTTGTAAAAATCCGTGCATTAATTCTTAAGATAAAGGTATTGCAGAAATCGTGAAAATGCAGCATAGAAACACTACTTGTTGAGTAATTTTCACTAAAAAGTAAACAGCATCAATTCATGTCAAGAACAATTTGAATGTGAAATTTTATTAAATTTCGTGCATTAGTTCTTGAGATAGTGTGTCCACAAAATCTATGTCACATATACAGACAGACAATTTGTAAAAAAATGTTTTTTGGAATCTCTGACCCCTAAAACCTGTAAATCAGTCAAAAACCGGAGTTCTAAAATTTTCACGAATCCAATACTTTTTTCTTGTAAAGATAGAAGAAAATAAAAAATAATCATAATAAAAATAATTGTGATAATAATTATAACCAAGCAAAAGAGAGAAAAAATTAAACTGTTAGAAAAACTAAAAAAATCGATTTCCTTTATAATTTTTTAAGACTTTTCAGAATAAGGGGCAAAATAATCACAAAGCAGCATTTTCTTAGCTTATCTAAATACTACAACTTAATAAATGAAATTTATGAGTTTTCCATGTATAGTACTTATTTATACTTTTTCAAAATATAATGTTTTAAAATGTAACGGAGTGGAGGGGGAAATCGCATTTTTCAATAAATAGAAGAATAACGAGATTTTTTTTTTTTTTTGAATAATTATTACTTAAAATATTTAATGAAATTATTTACATTTTTTTGAAGCATGTAAAAAGGGAAAGGGGGAAAAAGGTGTAATTTCCCTTTATGTCTTTATGAATTACAGTAAGATATAATTTTCTTGATGTGTAAAATTGTTTTTAAAAAAAAGTATTATTTTTTATTAGTATAACAGATTTCCAGAAAACAAGTTTTTCTTATTTAGATAAAAACATAATCTTTGGTATTAGAATGAAAGATGATAGCATCAAGGCCGTACTCAGAAAAAAAACCACTAGTCGGATGTGGCAATCCCAAAGCTTCCTTCTATCACATGAAAGTTAACACATCCTGAAAAATGCAGCACAACAGCGCTACAGGTTATATGATTTACAACAAAATCTAATCACCAATAAATTGTATTAACTAGCTGCACATGAAGTTTGATGAAAATCCGTTCCTTAGTTTCTGAGATGGAGCTTTTGAGTAAATCGCAAAAAATCGCCACCCGTTGGGCGATATACACACAAAATCAACCAAGTCTAATTTTTATCAGGGACAAACTAAATCTTAAACTTGATGAAAATCCTTGAGTCCAATTAGTCCTTGAAATACAACTATTATGAAATCATGAAAAATGCAGCATAGCAGGGCCATTTGTAGGGCAATTTACACAAAAACTAAATAGCGCTAATCCACATCGGAGACAAACTGAATCTGAAGTTTGATGAAAATTCGTGCATTTTAGTTCTTGAGATAGAGCTATTATGATACTGATGAATAATGCATCTCCGTACCGTCACCTGTTGAGCGATTAACACCAAAATATAATCAGCATAAAATTATATCAAGCACTAACTAAATATGAAATTTATGAAAATTCGCATATTAGTTCTTCAAATAGAACTACTACTGTTATGGAAATCAGGAATAATGCACCATAGCAGCGCCACCTTTTGGACGATATCTACCATAAACATAAACTGATCAGTACTAGTTTATATCAAGCTCTAACTGAATTTAAAGTTTTGTGAAATTCCGTGCTTTAGTTCTTGAGAGCGCCCAAAAATATTTGTAACATACAAACTCACATAGTGACGAACAGAGTGACAGACAGACTCACAGACAGATATTTTCTAAAAACTATCAAATCGTGTTAAGGACTTTCTAAAACGTATAAATCCATCAAAAATCGGAAATCGAAAATTTTCACGAATCCAATACTTTCTTCTTGCAAAGACAGAAGAAAGTAAAATGATTTCGGAGGGAGATTTGGGCCCAGAATTTTATTTTTTGTCTTAATTTAAATTTGTTTTTTGCTAATTAAAAAGGATGAGTGTTAAATGTCTTATAAAGCTTTATTGTGAATTTAAATAATTCAATTTAAAATAATTATAATAAATAAATAAATCTTTGACATTGCAAATAAAATGATAATCTCATTTTGATGCTCTTTCGGTCACACATTGACAGTTCCACATTCCAGAAAATTTAAATGATTTTGAACGATTTATTAGAAATTGCGTTTATTTTTTCGATATATCAACAAAATCAAACTATAAAGTTTTGCTGTTAAGCTTAAAAATTTTGAGTTTTGAATCTTGGCTGTAGTTGATCTTCAAATCGTCTTGCCTGATATTGTGAATGACATTCAGGCAGAAATTTTGGAGGGTAATACATTTAACCTGGTTATACTCCTATTGGCTGCGACTTTGAATATGATGTAGAACATGACACGCGAAAGAATTCGTGTGCCTATAAATCAAATAAAGTGAGGTCACAAATTCAGAACTGATCTTTTCTAAATTCAGTTGCATGGAAAGTCCAAAAAATATTAACTGCGGTACATAATATTACAATCTAATTAATTATTGTATCAGAAATTTTCCAAATAAAGACGATATTTGAAAGCTATCTATAATAATTGGTTTTTAGACATTGCTAAATTCCGATGGCAAAGCTATTGAAAGGAAACTATTTCAGAGCTTTCAAAGAAACTGCCGTTTGTTATTTTAACAGTTTTTCTGCCTATTTATGCTTTCGAATCACTGTTTTCATAAGAATGAATAGCAAAACTCTGGCTGAAAACATTTGTCAGATAAGTCCGGTTCATTTTGTAATGAAATTAATCTGATATTAAGATACAACAACAGTATTTAAACTACATCGCATTAATTTTTTTTTCTAAAATATATTTATTTCCAGAATTGCTATAGTGTAAAACTTACACGTATGCCTTTTATATTTTTAAATTTTAATAGAAAATTTTAGATAATTTTAAAACATTATTTTTCCATCTATTAGATTTGTTTTTTAGTTAGCACGTCATGGTCTCATAAAATATTTTTTGGTCAAATTTTTCATACGTCTGCAAAAAGGTTCGCCAACCCTGATCTAGAAAAACAACATAAAAAAATATACTAATAACTGGAGATAATTTAGCATGCAACTGTTTCAAAGTTAATAAAGGAAAATTTCTTTCAATGAAAAATAAATTGAAGAAAATTAAAGATAGAGAGCAGGAAATGCAATTGTAGATTCTGTGGTCGTATTTCGATTTTACCAATTTAAGAAATGAGGAATTTCTATGAAGTGTTGAAACATTTATACGCTGAGTTAATTACTGTAACTTGGAATGAAAATATATATTAAAACTAATATTATTAATTTAATATGGTCTCCACGAAATATTAGAAGGCAATAAATAATTAAAAGAGGACATCGAGAAACATATTTTTTAAATCTACATTTGTCATTACTCGCTGTAATTGATACTTCATTAGGAGCTGAAAAGACCATTTATATGTAATTAACAGTCGTGCAACTGAGGGCGAGAAACATTTAGATTGACTGTAACTTTGCCTCCGTCATTAAGAAACATGTATGTCGCCATTTAAAGACATTCCGACATCAAAAGCGAATTGAACCCGAAATATAATATAAACCTCGTGAGAAGCCTCTTAGCAATTTACTTATTTACTTACGAGCTCAGTAATATGTGGCCAACAAGTAGATTATTAACAAAAAATGTTTGGTCGACCGACCACATTTGGAGCTCAAGCGTTTTATTTGGCGGCATTCAGAGGAACGATGGCTTTAATTAGGCAGCTAGGGCACTGACATGAACATATTTGATTCATCGACCGTTGAACTGAGAACCGGCACTATTTACTGGCGAAACTGGAAATTCTATAGTAAACATTTTTGATGAAAACAGAAAGTGACCTAAAAGAAAGTTTTTGAGTAGGCATTAATTTAAAGCAGTTGTGATCAAATAATTTTTCTGCATTAGTAAATTCTCTCTTTTTGTTACTCCCTCATTTCCCCCTTGCAAGTTGGAGTAGGAAGCTCAATATTACGTTTCAGAGCAGAAACAAGCAGGCATAAAGCGGAGGGTATACATATACAATAACAGTAATATACGCCATATACTTTCTTTAAAATTCCGTAGATTCTCCGTAGATATAACGCATCTTCTCTGATTTATACTTTCTGCCTATAGCGCATATACCCTCTATTTTTTTTTTCTTTACGATTACAACCTAAACTAGTGTGTTGTAATGTATATGTCCTTTTTTTAGGGGGGGGGGGGGGTGGAGAGGATTCGCAAAAATATATCCTCTCCCCCCTGTACACCAGTGGAGAATTTGGGTTTTGACGGGGAAAACATTTTTTATTTAATTTTTTTTTTCTTTTTTTCCTACCAAACTAAAATTTTTGTGGCGAAGTTTTATTAAAAAATTATACAGTTTTTTCAAGAAAAAAAAGGAAGCAAAATGCACCTCTAAATTACTTGTTTTCTGAGCAAGAAGTCCGTTGCCGAATTCTCAAACCGCTTTCTCTAAATTACAATATTATAGTATTTTTTTTATTATTATTATTCATTTTCGGGACTTTTTGTCAATTAAGTATTTTCACATGCTTCTGACAGCGAGTTGGGTTGCTATATAAATTAGTTCGATACATCGATCCTAAAAATATAGCCTGCTACTCACATATATGTGTTGAATGTTAGACTAGAATCCTACAGAAATCCTGCACACAACAATAAAAAAAAAAAAAAAAGAAAAAAAAACTTAATTTTATAGAAGAGTAGAAATAGAGGAATCTAATGATCCTTGTCTGCCGGAAGTGAAATGGCGCATAAGCCAAAAAATAATACCACCAGTGGTCGATTCATCACGATTCTTTATCACTATATTTGTCCTACAATCAAACGTATGAAAGCATGGAGGATTAGGGGCAGGAAAGCATAACGATAAACCTACGAGTGAACCACTATTGATATTAATATTTGACTTATGCACATTTTACTTCCGGCAGTCATGGATAATTAGATTCCCCTATTTTTATTCTTCCATAAAATAAAGGTTTTTTCTTATACTTAATACCTTAGGTTTTTGCACTGTCCGCTCTTGGACTTGGATCGACAATGAATTTGTTAACGACACTTAGCGATACTGTTGATACAGAATTTACTGTAACTAGGCTAAACATAAAACGTTTTCATCCTAAATTTTGATGGTACCAATCGTTGCAAAACTTAGAGGAAAAGACGAGTTTACACGAATGTAATAATGACACATTGATTGAGTTTGATCGCGACCCTTATCTTTGTTCACTTTATAAATTTATTATTTTTTATTAAAACATTGTTTGCGAATTTTCTCTCAGGAAAATTTACCAAGTATTATTATAAATTTATGTCGGACAATATTATTAGTTACTTTAAATTCGCTGGCTGAAATTAATAAAAGTAACTTTATTCTTGGGCTGTTTTTTTTTTCTATCACTGCCATTTTCTGAATATGATATATCTTCTATTGTTAAGCATGCTAATAACGTTTTTTTCTGCTCTTAAAAACTTTGTGTATCAAGAAGCATAACAAATATGCGTTATCAGGGATGTAATGGAGGGTATACGAGGGTATACGTCGTATACCATCTGCATTTTTTAAGGAACACCGTGTACCCTCTGTTTCCGAATAAAGCTACAGTATGTATACTCTAGGGCAGCGGTTCCCAAACTTTTGGGTTCGCGGAGCCCTTTTTGGGAAGAATTTCTAAGGCGGAGCCCCTAAAACCCAACGATACTCCGTGGTTTACAAAGCAACGTTTCTTTTATGCCTATGGAGCAGAGAAAAATCTACTGAATAAAATACGAGCCAGTAATTTTAAATTCTCTATCATATAATCATTTAACAATTTTATTTAATAGTACTATTATAGAATACAATAAAATAAAAATAAGGATTAAAACCATCTTTTTCTGTATTAAAATATCTACCTTGTGTAATCAGATATTTCCTTCAAATACATAGCAAAAATATTTGTCATTTCTTATAGCTATTAGTATCGAGGAATACAAACTCATTTTTACCCGAGCGATGTTCATGAAGCACTTTTAAGGCTTAATGCATAGCTGCTAACTTTTACGCATTTTTGCTACCATTAAAATTTTACAGAGATTTTCAATTTGTTTAATCATAAGATTTCGACAATTAAATAAGACAATATTTTCTATAAAACTTTTGTGGTAGGAAAAATGCGTAAAAGTTGGTAGCTATGGTTAATGATATCCATTTTTAAAATAAAAAATATTCTTTTGGGATTTACCGTATGATCTCGGAATTGAAAATCAAAAGGGTAACTATGTTTGGATTATGCATTGCATTGGGGCTTAAATAAAACAATTATTTTTTATGGCAAAAACCACATGCACGGATAAAAAAAAAAAAAAAAAAAAAAAGGTAAGTTGTACAGTTTTCATTTGTAGAGAGATACTTCCGTGTGACTCCAGTAGGCTACTCGCTAAAATGAAAATGCGCGAATCTAGTCACGCAGGAATAATTATATGTAATACGTTTTCACTACTCCCTCCTCCCGTAATAGAACCATGCGATTATGGAATATATTTTCGTTCTTCTTTAAGTTTCTAGTACTTCCAAATATGAAACGAAAATAAATTGCCTCTCAGCTTCTTTTATTTTTATTTATTTTTTTAACTATTTTAAAAAATACATTTAGAAGCAGATCATCGTTTTAGTGTTAAAGTGGGCGGGGCAAAATCTACAAGCTGTATTGTTAGGCGCAGCATTGTTCACTTTTTTAAATATTTTATCAGGGCGGTGAGTGGTCAGGGAAAAACACATTCAAAAATAGGTGTTAAATACCAGTATTTTGTTACAGAGAAATTCGCATTCTTTAATCCCTTTATGTTATTTGAATTCTTTTATAAAAGTAAATACTGGTAGTTTTCTCTTTTTTTGACTGCGTTTTTCCCTGACCACTCGCCACCCTGTTAATTTAAAGTATCTGGCTATTAATAATAGTTTTGAAAGGAACTGTCAGATTAAAGAATTAAAATTTATATAAAAAATAGAATTAATTATTAGTAAATAAATAACTCTGAAATAAAATTCATAATCCAAGCAATTAAAAAAAAGGAAAATAAATATTTATTTCTTAATTGCAGCGTTAAAATTTAAAGCAGTTTTAATGTTTTAAACTGAAATAGAACGTGGAATTTGACATTAAATCACTTAAATTAAAATATAAAAGAAAATTAAAAAACTATCTTTGAAACAATGAAAGCTTAATTAGCACATTTCTTAGTAAATATAGCAAGTTATAGAATATAAAATACCTCATTTTAAAGAATGAAGTGAAAGAATATAAACAATGTGAGACAGGCGTACCTCATTAGGACGTTAGAGTCTCATTACTAAGCAAAATGAGTTAAGTATAAACATATGAAAATGCGGAATTCCAAAGAACAAAACTGTTCTTCCTTTCTGTTTCGATTCATGTTGTACATTCGATTCAGAATACTTTTTTTTTTTTTTTTTTTTGTAGCATATTTTAACACGTTCGCTGCCAACTACGAGAATACTCGTAGTCTCAGCAAAGACTTTAGAGGGAAAGACATGAAGGCTCTGGTAACCGTAACTAACTGAAACAGTGCAAACAGCACTGCTATGAAACACGCTCAAAGGGGGAGATCCAATCGTAGGCTGGTTCATTGCATCCACCGATTCGCCAAATCTTTTTCTAGTAAACCTCCTTGCGCCAACTCCCCCGCGAGAATTCAAAATTCAAAACGCCATTTCTTTTGGCAGTTCGTCTTGAGACTTAAAGATTGTGGGAGATTTTTTTTAATATGATTTGTTTGTTGTGATACATTTTTTATATTGCAAATAGATAGCCGATTAACACGTACAACTGAAAAGTCTTCAGTGATGCTGAACTTGTTAAATAATAAATTTTATGTATCGAAAGTTCCACTTTCACTCGAAAACTAACATAACGAACAGATTCATCTATAAGTAGTCTTCTGTAACGTATTGTATGAACTTTGACCTAACTCATCTCCCTCCACGAAAAGGGATGGAGAGGGAGGGGGGGCGCGCACTGCTTTCGCGGGGACCGAGGGACCGAGGCGGACAGCGATGACCACATCATTACTCCACATTTTGATAATTATCGCTACTGGTGATAATGCCAACGCGTGCCAAGTGAACGCTTCTTATCTTTCGCCCCTGTATGCGACTTCTATTGCCTAGCTATTTGCACTGTTTCACTGACAGCTGTGGATTTACGTTACGCCTATGGAGCCTTCACATCTTTTCCTCTAAGATCTTTGGTCTCAGTACTGCTGAATTTCAACTTTGACACCGACCGTCTTAAACCGAATTTTAAGAACACATTAAATGCAGAAACAAAAAATAAATCGATTTAAACCAAAAATATTATACAGAAAATAGATACATCAATAATGCAAATTATTCGAAGTGTATTGATGTCTTTTAAACCTGGTTATAGATACATTTATTTTTGACACACACATACAATCACACAAATTGTTACATACTTTTGAAAATATGTTGTTTGCAATATGCTTATTTCTTTCTTTCATGTTTTGTTTATTTTCCTGGAATGCCGCGGAGCCCCTGGAAAGTTCAGGCGGAGCCCCAAGGGCTCCGCGGAGCACACTTTGGGAACCTCTGCTCTAGGGTCAAGGGTATAACGTCCCGGTCCGAAGACCGAGCCCTGCACGCAGGCCGGGTTTAGGCCAATTTTTATTCGCGGCACTCGGGCTGGGCCTATTCACTACTCTTTACGGGCCGGAACAGGATCGGGCCTTACTTTTTCCCTGAAGGATCGGGTCGAGCCTAACCTAACCTATTTTTTCCATACCGAGCCGGGACTGATTTCATCCTTCCTACTCTTCACGGGCCAAAATATTCAGTCCCATTTTGAGCCAGCCAGTATGAAAATCGTTTTCTCGGCGTGGTCATGTCTGTTCAAAAAGCAGTAAAATTTGACTTGGCCCAAAAATTTTTGCGAAGTTTTGCTCAGACCAGTTTTAATATGTCAAATGTTTGAAGAAGCAAGAAGTATCTTTCAGCTTCTAGAATAAAAAAAAAATGTGTACTATTTTGATTACAAGATCGCAAATGCATAAAAGCAGTTTCCAAACATGAAAATTTTTTTCCCTATTGGTTTTAAGATAGAATATATCATTTAATTTAATATTAAGTGATATTCTAATGATAACGGACGAAATAAATTTTAAAAAAATACTATATATTTTATTTTATTTTATTTTTATTTATTTATTTATTTATTTATTTATTTATTTATTTTGTAATAGTATCCCTTTAAACACGTTTACCCCTCATGCTTTCCCTTATTCGAACTCTGTATAATTCGAACAATTATTGTGGTCCCTACGAGTTCGAATTAACGAGAGCTGAATATATATACATATATACATACATTTCGAAATTGGATAAATCGAATCTTCGCTTAATTCAAACAAAACATGAAGTCCCGATGTTTTCAGTAGCAAAATAACGTTAAAAATTTTCATTTATTCGAACTCATTTTTTTCTTTGCTTTGTTTCATTCGAACTAACGAGATTTTGACTTTTTCTTTTTCCTTACTTTCTCTCGGACTTTAGACCCTTTAAACAACTTTCTTCCTTTCATTTCAGTCCGAACTGTTCTGAACAAGTATACATACAGTCCCATGCATTCGATAACCGCTTTTTAGTGCCTCGTCTGTCCATCAATGACACTTCTACCCCATCTTCGTTTCTGCTTGTTTCTGTAATCCCTTAATTAGTTTACGTATTTATATCTTTTAATTTAATATAAGTAATATTCTAATGATAACAGCCGAAATATATTTTAAAAGTATTATAACATTATTTTATTTGTAATAGTACCCCTTTAAACACGTTTCCCTTTCATGCTTTCCATAATTCGAACAATGGATAATTCGAATATTTTTTGTGGTTCCGACGAGTTCGAATTAATGAGAACCAACTGTATACATACATACATATATATATATATATAATATATATACCTAAAGTATTATTTAGTAGATGAAACTTGTATAATTAGAAAATTATTGAGTATCGTTGATGAATTAATTGCAATTTATTTTGCATGAAAGTAAAAAGTTTTGCTCAGAGGGGAAGTTGGGCCACACGTATAATTGATTAATAATTATATATGTTTAATAAACATGCATAATTAATTAAGAATTATGTATGTTTATTTATGAACTAATTATTAACTATTTGGAAAATAGTTGTTCTCCTCGGTACAGGACTGGGAAATCTGAAGTATATCTGAATCTTTTCATTGATTGAATTCCGCACCTTTTTTTTATTCTATTCGTTTTCTGATTGGTTCAAAAATGGAATATTTCTGTTATTATTATTATTATTATTATTATTATTATTATTCGTTTTCTGACTGCTCTATGTTTAATGTCCAAAAATGGAATACTTCTGTTGCCACAATGACAAAAAAAGTAGTGAAAACTTTAAAAAAATTAATAATTTGAAGGAAAAAAAAATGTGGTAAAGCTTTTAAAAAATATTTCATTTCAAAGTGCATTTTTTTTCTCTACGCAATTTGGTAAAAATTTAAAATGTGCAATGTTTAGAATTTTAAAAATTTGCAGCTTCGAAAATTGTAATACTGAAGTTTCATTTTAAATTCGTTTATGATCGGTCCAGGAATATTAATGTTTAATCCATGTCGTAAGAGACATTCAGAAGTCAGTTCCATCAAATAAAAATGCACATTTTCAACAGTTAAAGTTGTATACAATGATAAAAAAAACTACTGTTTTTTAACTCTTTCCAACAAAGTTGATGTTTATGCATTCGGCTTCTCCGGCCGTCTGGCCGTCTGGCCACTGTCCGCGCTCTAACTCTCGTAAATATACTCGGATTGCCTTGATATTTTCGGACGTTATTAAAGTTTACCTTAGTACGTACGCTATTGAAAATGAAGTTTCTACCATGATTTGTTTATTTACACGTACAGTCAAAGGTTTTCCGTTACATTAGGGCCTATGGAGAAAAATCGTTTCAAATGAATTTTAAAGATGTTACACCCAGTTAAACATATTCAAATTTATGCATCTACGAAGTGCAATAAAACATGAATTTTGCAAACTATGCAATTAAAAAAATAGTTATTATTCATTTACAGGGCCACACAAAAGAATTCTAATGCATAATAATGAAGGAGGAAATTGTTTGCGGTATATGTTAATTATGCTAAACAGTTTCACGTGTAATTAAATTGATATACGTCGCTGAGACTTAATATGAGTTACTTTACGCATAATACGAAGTGTATAGCATTAACTAAGTAATACAAAAGATTTTAAATAGTACATTCTATCCGAAGTACTGTATATTATGGATGATGACTGTTCGATGGATGAAATGCATTTTTAATTATGTTATGCTCTTTTAAGTTTCACTAAATGTATGCACATTATGTGGTGTGCATAAATGCTAATATTTACACAAGTAAGATATACAGGGTTACACAAAAGAGCTCGTAAAGGTTACTGAATATGAATGTAATTTACTTAAAGGTGGTTTTTAAATAAGTTTTGCATTTTTACGTTGAATTTCATTCAGTTTACTATAAAATGTTTGTAGAATATAGATAAAATGATATACAGAGTCACGCAAAGAACTGGATACAAGATCGACTATGGATGATAATTTCTGGAAATGTGATTTAAGTAGTTTAAAGAGTGTTTTTGTTTGAACTAAATTTTAGCACAAAAGTTCGTGTAATAAAGATTACTGGTAAACTACAGGGCTGAACAAAAGTATTAAAGTATGTTTCCATCTATTAGTATAAATTGCTAAAATAAAACTTTTAGTTAATTAGGCGTTTTCTTGCTAAGCTAAATTTCTTCATTAAATAGTATCTATATCAACCAACAAATCAAATACAGGGCAGTTCAAAAGTATTTGAATACATATTTGGTTATGGACAGTAACACTTTATTTCCCTGGATACGTTTTTTTAAGATTTCAGGAAGTTTTGGAAAGTGTTTCATAATCTACGCTTAATGCATGATTTTTCTTACTTGTTTATCAGTGGTCTAGGAATATTAATGTTTAATTCATGGCGTATGTAATATATGACTCGTCATGATCATCATAAAAATAATGTTTATTATTATTATTCATTTAAATATAGAATTTATTTATATAATTCTATAAAATTTTAGCCTTTGAAAATATAATTTTCTAAACAGTCGTTGTAATTTGTTAAATTACATTTTTTTAAAATTTTTTGTACAATTTCATTTTTGTTTTCTTTTTCGGCCGAAAACACAAAGATTATCAAAATTCGCTTTCGTGTTCGGTCTTAAAAACTAATTTCGGTAGATTTTAAATAGAATATCCCAGGCAAGTTTCAGTATGTCAAATGGTAGTAGCAGGAACAATTCATACAAGATGAAAATCAAGCAAAAGTAATTTATTTCAACTCTATTACCGCTTCAAGACAGTAGCTATCTCTGTTGTGTAATGTAAAAATATAAAGGGAAAGAATCAAGTTTAATGTTGATAAACATTGTGATAAATGTTTCAAAAGGTGAAAAATTGACGATTTTCACAACAGTAAATATTCCTTTGTGTATAAAAAAATTAAGTTCGAATTTGATAAAATTATGAAAATTAGTTTTAAAATTCTTATTTTTATATATACAATCATTTTTCAATATTTTTTTTAATGTGAAATTTGCCGTTATTGATAAGAATAAAAAATATTATGTTTCATTTTTTTATGAATATTTATTTATGAATTTATTTATGTACAATCATTTTTCAACATTTTTTTATGTGAAAATTTCCGTTATTGATAAGAATAAAAATTATTATTTTTTGTTTTTTATAAATATTTCTTGAGGAGTATGTCATCCAATGATTAAAATCTTACAAATTCGATGTTAAATTTTCAAGAAAGTATAGTTTGTGGCCCAAAAAAAAGTGTACTTTTTGTAAATTTGTAAAAATTTTAGAAAACTTTTAAATTATTTCTCTAATTTGTTATTGCTTTGTTAAACTTTTGTAGAAACAAATTTTGATATTTCAAACATTTGTATCATTTTTCATTCAATAATTGATTTTACAGATAATTAGTATTTTCAGTAATTTTGTGTATGGAATTATCAAATGTTAAACACATATTAATTTTCCTTACTTTTTTACTTTCTTCTATCTTTACAAGAAGAAAGTATTGGATTCATGAAAATTTTCGACTTCCGGTTTTCGACGGATTTATACGTTTTAGAAGGTCCTGAACACGTTTTGACTATTTTTAGAAAATGTCTGTCTGTGAGTCTGTCCGTCTGTCTGTCTGTCTGTTTGTCTGTTTGTCTGTATGTGACAAAAAATTTGTGGGCGCTCTATCTCAAGAACTAATGCTCGAAATTTAATAAACTTTTATATTCAGTTAGACCTTGATATGAATTAGTGCCTATTGGTTTTTGGTGAAAATTGGTCAGCAGGTGGCGCTGCTATACTACGTTTTTCATGATTTTCAAGATTGTTATATCTCAAGAACTAATGCACAGAATTTCACCAAACTTCAGATTCTGTGACCCTTTGATATACATAGGCGCTGATTAAGTTTTGGTGTAAATTGGCCAGCAGGTGGCGCTGCTATACCACGTTTTTCATGATTTTCATGATAGCTATATCTCAACAACTATCGCACAGAATTTCACCAAACTTTAAATTCTGCGATACCTTGAGATACATAGCCGCTGATAAGGTTTTAGTGTGAACTGCCCTATAGGTGGCGCTGCTATGCTACATTTTGCACGATTTTTGCGATAGCTATATCTCAAGAACTAATGCAGAGAACTTTATCAAATTTTAGATTCTGTTACACTAGAATATACACTATATTGCCATTGATTATGGGACACTTGCGATTTTAGACATTTTACTAAATATCTAGAAAAATGCATGAGGAATCATCTCGAAACTCTTAGTGTATAAATATAATAGTATACGTCATACATCTCCGTGAAGATCTTTTACCGAAACGCCATAGGGGACCGTCAATAAATTAAAAAAGAATGAATATCTATTGAATAACCCTGTCAAAACTAATGTAGCAAAAGCGCTCAAACTCTAGATTATGATTGAATGCCTTATTTTAATACACTGTGTTCATTTTTATGCAAATAGCATGCACACTCGCAGAGTAATTAAGGTTTTTATAAAAATGGCCCCAAATTTTTCCAAGTTTTTCCATTATAATTTCCAGAGTTCTTAATATAAAATAATATTTTTTTCAGAAAATATGACAAACAACATTGCACACAGTACCCTGTAATCAGAATTAAAAAATAATAAAAATTGTATGAAAAATGAGTAGGTTTACTATATAATTTTTTACTGCGCATGCGTCAAAGATATCAAAATTTCATTTGCATATTATGTTAGCTAAATGTATAGAGCAACTTTTGTAAAAGTCTCAAAATCATAGCTTGAAAATTCGAAAAGTAATCGTCTATAGAAAAAGGACAAAATCCGTTGTTTCCAAAATGAAGCAAAAAAATGAGGGATTTTATCCAAATGCAGTAGTACATCCCATATTGTGTATTCTATATTGACACTAATCAATGAATATATGGATACAGCCCCTCTTGTTTTTGCTTCATTTTGAGAATAACGGATTTTCGACTTATTCAATTGACGATTATTGTCAGAATTTTCAAGTTATGATTTTGTGACTTTCACAAAAGTTGCTCCATACATTTAGCTAACATAATATGCAAATGAAATTTTGATATCGTTGACGCATGCGCAGTAAAAAATTATTTAGTATCACAACTCATTTTTTATACAATTTTCATTATTTTTTAATTCTGATTACAGGGTACTGTGTACAATATTGTTTGTCACATTCTCTGAAAAAAATAATATTTTATATTAAGAACTCTCAAAATTATAAGGAAAAAACTTGAAAAAATTTGGGATCATTTTTATAAAAACCTTAATTACTCTGCGATTATGCATGCTATTTGCATAAAAATGAACAAGGCTTATTACAATAAGGCATTCAATCACAATCTAGAGTTTGAGCGCTTTTGCTACATTAGTTTTGACAGGGTTATTCAAAAGATATTCATTCTTTTTTAATTTGTTGACGGTCCCCTTTGGAGTTTCGGGAAATAATCTTCACGGAGATGTATGACTTACACTATTATATTTACACACTAAGAGTTTCGAGATGATTCCTCATGTATTTTTCTAGATATTTAGTAAAATGTCTAAAATCGCAAGTGTCCCATAATCAATGGCAATATAGTGTATAACATAATTAGACGCTGATTACATTTTAGTATTAACCTTGCAACAGGTAGTGCAGCTATGCTGCATTTTGCATGATTTTTCCGATAGCTATATCTCAACAACCAACGCACAGAATTTCATCAAACTTCAGATTTCGTTACAAAATGACATATAACATAATTACACGATGATTACGCTTTGTTATAAATCCTTCAACTGATGGTGCTGCTGTGCTATATTTTACACGGTTTTTTTTAAACTAACTATATCTCAAAAACTAATGCACAGAATTTCATCAAACTTCAGATTCTTTTACACCATAACATAATTAGACGTTTTTTTTACGTTTTGGCATAAATTGTCCAAGATATGATGTTGCTGTGCTACGTTTTGCAAATTTTTTGTTATAACTATATCTCAAGAACTAATGGACGAAATTCTATCAAATTTCAGATTCTGTTAGGTCTTGACATAAATAAATACTTATTAGGTTTTAGTATAAATTACCAACATGAGGCACTACTAAGCTCATTTTCTCAGAATATTAATTAAATTTTGCGTTTTAGGCTTTTCGGATACCAGAATCTCATTAGGCTACACTGTTAAAAATCTGCTGCATTTTGCTGCAACGCACTCCCTTGCTTGTATAGAAAACGGTTACTTGGCCGTGAAATGGCGCTTTCTCATTGGTTGGAATAGAGATATTATATGCAAGTGGTGGAGGGCGTTGCAGCAAAATGCAGCAGATTTTTAACAGTGTAGGTCAAATGTTCGAGGAAATTCGATAGTGGGTAACTTTGGGGTCACCTCATTTTTTTTTTTTTTAAATATTAAAATGTACTTATGAGATAGAAGAAAGTTTTGGGATTAACACATCCAACTAGTTTCTTTTTAGATTTAAAATACTGACTATTTGAAAAATGAAATGTTTAGAAAAAAAATTAAAGTTTGTATTCATGTTTCACTGTATCATTAAAAAGTATAAAAATAGCACTCATGTTTGAAACAAATTGACGTACGATCGTTCTGTGACTTAATAATTTTCCGTTAAATGGATAAAAACAAATGTTAAAATTATGTAATATTACAATATATAGGGGCAAGAATTGAGTTTGATGTAGATAAGTATTGCAATTACTAGCGTATAAAAATAGTTTATGGTATTGTTAATGAAAAAACTAAAAGATCCATCTTAAATGTAAACAATTTATTAGAATTTTCAAATAAATAAACATTATGTATGCATAATCCTCTTTTATAGCCCGGGAAGCCCGGGTCGCAAATAAACAAACACTCAACGTCCCAGCGCGCTTCACGCCAAGCGCTTTGGCGGAAAGATGAAGTTCGACGTACAACGTGCATGCTACATTCTATTCTAGTACCATACTTTGAAGTTTACATGTGCAAATATTTATATCCAGTAAACTTAAATATTTTGGATACAAAATATTCAAGTAAAAGACTTTTTGTTTTTCAAAGAAAATGCTTTTAAACTTGCAAATTAATTTAAATCTACACAAATTGTTATTAATTAGATTAAGTCGAATACTAATGCTATTACAATAAGATTATACTGTTACGAAGTAAAGGCTGATGCTGAAAAATTTAAAGTGCATGTTTCTAGTATTATGAAGGTTTAAATAGTTGAATCAATAGTTGACTTAATTCATCAAGATATTTCAACATAGTTCCAAAAATATTTACGAACTTGATTTGTTCTACACGTTTTTGGTTTTAAGATGAAATACTCATTAATTAAAATAAATATTTAGATAAGTATTTTTTAATTATCGAATTCTTACAAATATTTCAAAAACAAGACTTACGCGGTCAAATGAATGAAATATGAAAAATCGAAGCAACTTCGGACTTGCATGCTCTTCGAAGTGTTTTCCCCCCCAAAGCGCTTGGCTACGGAGATTGGCGTGAAGCGCGCTGGGACGTTGAGTGTTTGTTTATTTGCGCCCGGATCAGAAATCTTTGTTGTTTTGCAAGCAGATTTAATTTATTTTAAAGTAATCATTTTGTTTTGAAGTTTTAATTTGTTATTAGAAAGTCTGTAAAAGCATTATATAGGTGCAATAAATTGTTACTTATGACTAGCATTTTTATATTTTAAACTAAGTTCTTATGCATTTAAGATTGGGCTTAATAAAAAATGTAATAAAATTGATTATTTTATTAAGTTAAATTTTGGAAGTAAAATAACTGGAGTTAACATTGTAGCTTTTGATACAGATTTAGGAATACATGTTCAATCCTGGTTCTTATACTTTGATAAATTATATAATAAGGATAATAAGAATGCTATGTACAAAAAAAATTTTAATTTTCTGAAGGAGAATCGCTTAAAATTTATATAAATGACTTTTCAATCTGTACACGATATGACGAAATTGCTAAATTACTCACAGAAAAATTTATTTACACTGTTTCCATATTCGCAGGTTTTTAGCTTTAAAATTAAGTATTTTGAGTGATTGAAAAAATTATTTTCATGAGATGGTAAAAATTAGTATGAAACTACATGTGTGTGAAACAATAATATTGCAGGGTCTTAGGTAGATTAAAACCAGAAAATCTTTTAATTGTTTTAATCCTTCTACTAAATAGAAATACAGAATAGTATAAGTTGGTAAAACAACGTGTGATAGTTCCAACACCTACTACTACCCCTATAAAAATAATTCAGAGTTAAACTCTACAGTTAAAAATAATAATAATAATAATAATAATAAAATATAAAAATTGTAAAATTACTAAATTTTTTCTATAAAACTGGGATTTCTTCTTGTTCTTAGATTTTTTCAAGTAACGGTAACTGTAACAACAAAAACTCATGTAGCAAAATCAGTTACAGGAATTTTTGCCGTTACCGTCACATAAAAAGCTCTAGGAACTCCAGTTTCCTAGAAAAAAAATAGTAACTTAACAGATTTTTTTCTTTTACAGTGTAATATTATTTCAAATTCAAAATAATGCACCTCGTCATAGATTCGTCGTATTAGATTCGTCAATCAAATACTAAATTTGAGGTGTGGCGACCGAGGTTTTTTAATCCTAGAGTTCAAAACAATCATTTTCAGCAACAATATCCATCGAGACCGTGTAAAGTTGAGGAGTTTTTAGTTATTTTTAAAAAGAGAGAGCGCGTATATTTAATATACGTCCATCATAATTTTATACTCCCTCACATCAATCAACAGTCTTCTTCTAACAATATTTCAACTTGAATGATGTTGGAAATTAATATTTATTATTTATTTTGTTTAAAAAATATTTCATTTTGCTATTACTGTGAAAATTTTATAAAATACACTGAAAAAGAAAAAAAAAAATCTGCAAAGTTACTAATGTTTATCTTAATGTATCCAAAACAACTTTTGTGAAAGTCTCAAATACATATAGCTTAAAAATTCTAAAAATTATCGTCGGTAGAATAAGTTCAAAATCCCTTGTTCGCAAAATGAAGCAAATCAAGTAAGAAATATCATGCGTTAAGCATAGATTATGAAACACTTTCCAACACTTTCTAAAAACTTTAATAAAACTTCGTTATCCAGGGAACTAGGTGTTACTGCCCATAGCCAAATATGTATTCCAATACTTTTGAACAACCCTGCATTTGATCTGTCGGTTGATATTTATACAATGGTGATTGCTATGGGTAAAACATTTAAGTTAAAACATTTGCGTGTTATTTTATGACAATTAACGGGACAATACTATATAATGGAGAGATTTAGTTTTGCAAGAAAACGCCTCACTGGTTAAAATTTTTCTTTCAGCAATTTATACTAATAGAGGAAAACATACTTGAATACTTTTGTTCAGCCCTGTATTTTACATAGTACCTTTATTACACAAAGTACTTTACTAAAATTTAGTTCAAACAAAAATACTCTTTAAACTACTTTAATTACATTTCCAGAAATTATCATCCATAGGCGACCCTTTGCATGATCCTGTATGTCATACGCAATTCATCTATATTCTACAAACATATCTTAATGCAGTATACCCTTCGTATTAGATGTGAAATAATTCATATTAAGCCTCAGTGACGTGTATCAATTTCATCATGCATGAAATCTTTTATTATAATTAAAATACGTCGTGAACAATTCCCCCCATTATTATTAGGTAATCGAAGTCTTTTCGGTGGTTCTGTGAATGAACAATAACTTTTCTTTTCACTGCATATTTTACAGAATGCCCTACGCGAGATTGACGCATATAAATTTGAATATGTTTGACCGGGTGTAACATCTTTAAAATTTATTTGAATAGATTTTCCCCATAGGTCCAAATCCCAATGTAATGGAAAACTTTTGATTGTCCCTATAAATAAACTATTCATGGTAGAAACTTCATTTTCAATAGAGTTCGTGCTATGGTAAACATCAATAACGTCTAAAAATTTCATGGCAATCCAAGTATATTTACGAAAGTTAGAGAGCGGCCAAACGGACAAACAAACTGAAAGCATAAATACTTTTCTACTTTTCACTCAGGCCCCTTGGGCCTGTATAAGCTGGCGCCACTGATCATGTGGATGTAAACAAGCGCCTGAATCATAAATTAATTATAATTGAAGACACATGTGAAAGAAGATGTATGTTTAATCTAAAAAATTAATTTATTTTATGAAAGAAGGTATGAAAGTGAAGTAATCTATTATAAGATAAAACTTTGATATTAAGATTTAACTATTCTTGAATTGAACATACGAATGTGATAATAATTGAAGAGATGAACGAACTATGCTAAATTTTCTTTAACATTTGAATCTAGGTAGGTACTGATGTACCACGTTTGATAGAAACCTGGACAGAACAGCGCATGGGTGAAACGGACTGGTCCATGTCGAAAATGGGAAAGTCAGCAGCTTCCGGAGATGAGTTTGTTTATTAAACATCCTAAATATGTCGAATTTTTGCGGCGAATACCTTTTTGTTTCTGCCATTGGGTGATATCTTTTTTAAATATTAGTTTTTAATTCTGTTATATTAAAATAAATTATAAAAAGTCAAATATAATAAAGGTTATATAAAGGCATGATCATTAATCTTGACGTAATAAAATTTTTTTTTACGCAATGAAGCATAAGTTAATCTTTTTAGAATTAACGACTGCGTGGCATAATTTAAAAAATTGCCAAATTGGAGTTTTTTAAAAATTACAGCTTTACATTACTGTTTGCATGATTTTTTACATTATTTATTTAAATTATTTGCATGCATTGGATCTGAATATGGTACAGATATCATATACGCAAAGGAATAGAAAAAAAATTTCGAACGTCAATTTTGCGAAATCCTCGTTTTCAAATACCAGTTACACATACATTTTAAAATTATTTTCTATTATTTTAATAGAAAATAATAATAAATTTAAAAATGTTAATATATTTTAAACGTTAAAAACTATTAACTATGGAACAAAAAACATTTTACATAATTTGAAAAAAGAAAATTAAAGCAAATAAGCAATTAATGAATAAATAAACAAAAATAGCCGGGTTACCATATCAGACGAAATAACACCATTTTGGTGTCAAGTAAATGTCCCAGTGAGTATACGACATATATCTGCCCTGAATATTTAGGTTGTTAGAATTGGCGAATTCATCACATAGCCGTTAAGACAGAAGCCAAGCAGTCTTTAAATCTGTGGTTTAGCCATAAATATAAATAATAATGAGAAAAAAAGACATGCTTTTATTAAAATTCACAATTATATAGCAAATACATATATACTTCGGAAAGGCCTAACCCGTGAACTAATGGAAGGTGCACGACATTTAATTTAAAATAAAATTTCAGCCAGAAAAGAAATAGAGAAAAAATAATAATGAACACAATTCCTTCGGACGAAAAGGCTATTTCCCCTACAATATGAATAGAATCAGCTTGGCGTTCTGCCAAGCAGGGCTCTAACAACTGTAGTCTTACAGTACTAGTATTTTGGGTTATTAACAAACTTAACATGATTCAAATTAAGGCTTAAAAGTCTTCCTGGGAGATTTTAGCACCATCTGCATTAACATCATAAATATATGCTATTGAGTTGAAAATAACAATAACAATAACAACAACAATGTTACAGTAAAAACACTTTACTTTAATATGAAATATTAAAACAGTAAATCTTGATTACGTCCATTAATAGCTATATCATAATATTAATAATAATGTATGTCCTACAACGAAAAGGTAAGAATTTAGATTATAAATAATGATTTTGCTTGTAAAACATCATTTTAATAATTATTAAAATGATGTCTTAAAAGCAAAATAATTATTTATAATATAAATTTTTACCTTTCGTTGTAGAATATACATTATTATTATTATGATACACATCAATTCTTTTTTTTTTTTTTTTTGCAAATTTAATTTTGTTATATAACACTTTCGCCCATTTGTTTCTTCAGTTTTGTGAACTCTATTCTTCTCCCCCCCCCCCCTAAAAAAATATGCCAGGTGTTAAATAAAACACTTCCATCAAGCAATTACCGGCCAAATTCATTGCTCTTGTGGCCAGTTTCATCCTGCGAGCCGCAATTTGGAGATTTCTTCTCTAAAACCTCAGAAACAAAACAGATAAGAAATGACAGAGACAAAACTTTCTCATAATTTGCCTATCAGATAAAAAATTAATTGCTAAATAAATCTGCACGTCAAAAATACCCCCAAAGTCTTTTCTAATATCCCACAGTCGTAATGCTTGTAGGCGGTTTAATGAGGCTAAACACCTGCAATGCGTTTAAACTGTTGGTAGCCTCCGGTCAGTCCCCTCTTCCGAATTTTTTCATACCTGTCCGCGAAGTTCATTGGAGAGAGCAGGCTTTTTCTTAAAACATGAACCGACAAGTCGGAATCTTGTAGATAATAATTTGCGTAGAGTTACATGTTCTTTATGTAAGAGAGAAATCTGCATTTATCATCGACGGTTTTTCGTTGGAAAAAATACCACCTGGTAATGCATGATCGCTGTAGTGGTTATGTATGGATTATGTCTACCTACTAAATCTTAAGTAAATTCAGTCATTCGTTGATATTTCACTTTTCATGAGAAAAAAAATCGATGAAAAAGATATTAAATTTTAATTTATCATGAGAAAAAAAAATCGATGTAAAAGATATTAAATTTTAAGTTAAAATATATTTTAGAACAATGCCACAAAGTAGAAAATATGAAAAACAAATACCAATAAGTGGGCTGTATACTAAATTTCAAGTAAATTCAGTCATTCTTTGCTATTTCAATTTTCATGAGAAGTAATCGATATGAAAGATCTTCGAGACATTAAATTTTAATTTAAAATACATTTTAGAACAATAGCACAAAGTAGAAAATATGAAAAACAACATAAAGCTACCTCTAAATTTCAAGTAAATTCAGTCACTCTTTGCTATTTTAGTATTCATGAAAAGAAAAAATATTCTAGATATTAAATTTTAATTTAGAATACATTTTAGAACAATGGCACAAAGTAGAAAATATGAAAAACAATTTATTAATAACTAGGCTACCTACTAAATTTCAAATAAATTCAGTCATTCGTTGATATTTCTAGTTTTCATGAGAAGAAAAAATAATCGATATAAAAGATATTCAATATATTAAATTTTAATTTAAAATACATTTTAGAACAATGGCACAAAGTAGAAAATATGAAAAACAATATACTAATAACTAGGCAACCTACTAAATTTCAAGTAAGTTTAATCATTCGTTGTTATTTCCAGTTTTCATGAAAAGAAAAAATAATCGATATAAAATATATTCGAGATATTAAATTTTAATTTAAAATACATTTTAGAATAATGGCGCAAAGTAGAAATATGAAAAATATATACATACTAATAACTAGGCTACCTAATAAATTTCAAGTAAATTCAATCATTTTTTGCTATTTCAATTTTCATGAGAAGAAAAGTAATCGATATGAAAGATCTTCGACACATTAAATTTTAATTTAAAATAAATTTCAGAGGAACTGAACAAAGTAGAGGATATGAAAAACAATATACTAGTAACTACGCTACCTACAAAATTTCAAATAAATTTAGTCATTTGTTGATATTTCTAGTGTTCATGAGAAGAAAAAAAAATCGACATAAAAGATATTCAAGATATTAAATTTTAATTTAAAATACATTTTAGAACAATGGCATAAAATAGAAAATATGAAAAACAATATACTAATAACTAGGCTACTCACTAAATTTCAAATAAATTCAGATATTTGTTGATATTTCTAGTTTTCATGAGATTAAAAAATAATAGATATAAAAGATATTCGAGATAATAAATTTTAATTTAAAATACATTTTAGAACAATGGCACAAAGTACAAAATATGAAAAACAAATATACTAATAACTAGCCTATCTCTAAATTTCAAATAAATTCAGTCATTTGTTGATATTTCCAATTTTCATGAGAAGAAAAAATAATCGATATAAAATATATTCGAGATATTAAATTTTAATTTAAAATACATTTTAGAACAATGGCACAAAGTAGAAAATATGAAAAACAATATACTAATAACTAGGCTTCCTACTAAATTTCAAATAAACTCAATCATTTGTTGTTATTTCCAATTTTCACGAGAAGAAAAATTAATCGATATAAAAAATATTCGAGATAATAAATTTTAATTTAAAATACATTTTAGAACAACGGCACAAAGTTGAAAATATGAAAAACAATATACTAATAACTAGGCTATCTACTAAATTTCAAATAAATTCAGTCATTTGTTGATATTTCTAGTTTTCATGAGAATAAAAAATAATCGATATAAAAGATATTCGAGATATTAAATTTTAATTTAAAATACATTTTAGAACAATGGCACAAAGAAGAAAATCTGAGAAACGAAAATACTAATAACTAGGCTATCTCTAAATTTCAAGTAAATTCAGTCATTCGTTGATATTTTCAATTTTCATGAGAAGAAAAAATAATCGATATAAAAGATATTCGAGATATTAAATTTTAATTTAAAATGCATTTTAGAGCAATGGCACAAAGTAGAAAATATGAAAAACAAATATACTAATAACTAGGCTACCTACTAAATTTCAAATAAATTCAGTCATTTGTTGATGTATCCAGTTTTCATGAGAAGAAAAAATAATCGATATAAAAGATATTCGAGATATTAAATTTTAATTTAAAATACATTTTCGAACAATGACACAAAGTAGAAAATATGAAAAACAATATACTAATAACTAGGTTACCTACAAAATTTCAAATAAATTCAATCATTCGTTGTTATTTCCAATTTTCATGAAAAGAAAAAAATAATCGATGTAAAATATATTCGAGATATTAAATTTTAATTTAAAATACATTTTAGAATAATGGCGCAAAATAGAAAATGTGAAAAATATATATATACTAATAACTAGGCTACCTAATAAATTTCAAGTAAATTCAATCATACTTTGCTATTTCAATTTTCATGAGAAAAAAAAAGTAATCGATATGAAAGATCTTCGAGACATTAAATTTTAATTTAAAATAAATTTCAGAGCAATGGCACAAAGTAGAAAATATGAAAAACAAATATACTAATAACTAGGCTACCTACTAAATTTCAAATAAATTCAGTCATTTGTTGATGTATCCAGTTTTCATGAGAAGAAAAAATAATCGATATAAAAGATATTCGAGATATTAAATTTTAATTTAAAATACATTTTCGAACAATGACACAAAGTAGAAAATATGAAAAACAATATACTAATAACTAGGTTACCTACAAAATTTCAAATAAATTCAATCATTCGTTGTTATTTCCAATCTTCATGAAAAGAAAAAAATAATCGATGTAAAATATATTCGAGATATTAAATTTTAATTTAAAATACATTTTAGAATAATGGCGCAAAATAGAAAATGTGAAAAATATATATATACTAATAACTAGGCTACCTAATAAATTTCAAATAAATTCAATCATACTTTGCTATTTCAATTTTCATGAGAAAAAAAAAGTAATCGATATGAAAGATCTTCGAGACATTAAATTTTAATTTAAAATAAATTTCAGAGCAACTGAACAAAGTAGAGGATATGAAAAACAATATACTAATTGCAACGCTAGCTACTAATTTTCAAGTAAATCCAGTCATTCGTTTATATTTCCAATTTTCATGAGAATAAAAAATAATCGATATAAAAGATATTCGAGATATTAAATTTTAATTTAAAATACATTTTAGAACAATGGCACAAAGAAGAAAATCTGAGAAACGAATATACTAATAACTAGGCTATCTCTAAATTTCAAGTAAATTCAGTCATTCGTTGATATTTTCAATTTTCATGAGAAGAAAAAATAATCGATATAAAAGATATTCGAGATATTAAATTTTAATTTAAAATGCATTTTAGAGCAATGGCACAATGATGAAAATATGAGAAACAAATATACTAATAGCTAGGCTACCTCTAATTTTCAAGTAAATTCAGTCATTCGTTAATATTTCCAATTTTCATGAGAAGAAAAAATAATCGATATAAAATATATTCGAGATATTAAATTTTAATTTAAAATGCATTTTAGAGCAATGGCACAAAGTAGAAAATATGAAAAACAAATATACTAATAACTAGGCTACCTACTAAATTTCAAATAAATTCAGTCATTTGTTGATGTATCCAGTTTTCATGAGAAGAAAAAATAATCGATATAAAAGATATTCGAGATATTAAATTTTAATTTAAAATACATTTTCGAACAATGACACAAAGTAGAAAATATGAAAAACAATATACTAATAACTAGGTTACCTACAAAATTTCAAATAAATTCAATCATTCGTTGTTATTTCCAATTTTCATGAAAAGAAAAAAATAATCGATGTAAAATATATTCGAGATATTAAATTTTAATTTAAAATACATTTTAGAATAATGGCGCAAAATAGAAAATGTGAAAAATATATATATACTAATAACTAGGCTACCTAATAAATTTCAATTAAATTCAATCATACTTTGCTATTTCAATTTTCATGAGAAAAAAAAAGTAATCGATATGAAAGATCTTCGAGACATTAAATTTTAATTTAAAATAAATTTCAGAGCAACTGAACAAAGTAGAGGATATGAAAAACAATATACTAATTGCAACGCTAGCTACTAATTTTCAAGTAAATCCAGTCATTCGTTTATATTTCCAATTTTCACGAGAAGGAAAAATAATCGATATAAAAGATTTTCGAGATTTTAAATTTTAATTTAAAATAAATTTTAGAGATAGTGCACAAAGTAGAAGGTGTGAAAAACAATATACTAATAACTAGGCTACCGACTAAATTTCAAGTAAATTCAGTCATTCTTTACTATTTCAGTTTTTATGAGAAGAAAAAATAATCGATATAAAGATCTTCGAGGCATTAAATTTTAATTTAAAATAAATTTTAGAGCAACTAAATGGAGTAGAAGATATGAAAATCAATATAAAAAATGTAATAATTATTAGAAAAACGTGACATTAGTTATTTTAAATTTTAATATGAAAAACATTAGCTTTAACAAAATTTATGTTTAAAAGAAAGTTAAATAAAAAGAAGCATAGGGCTTCTATATAACAGCTTATATTAAAAAAAAAAAAAAAAAACTGTATTTCAAAATTAAGATTTAATTTATTCCGAAATGTATGCAAATCATTAACAGGTTTTTTCCGCCGTTCCTCCTCATTTTTGTTTTATGTGAGCGCGCGCGCGCGCGTGTGTGTGTGTGGGGGGGGGGGGGGAGGGGGAGGGAGTGCTGTATCTTGGGACAATTTTTGCGATCCCCGATCACACTTAGCCACTAGATTCCCAGATAATTTTGCAAGAAAGTAATATACTTTCATGTTTTCTTACTTCTAACAAATCTGTTGGTTTGATCAAGACCAGTATTGTCAATATCTGTTGTGCTATATAAAACGAGTTTATCATTAACATATTCAAAATTGCTATATTGTTCTGGAGGGGATCTTTTCATATTCTTGCAACAGCAGTTTTCTGCTTGGCAATTTCAACTTTTACAGAAGAAAATGCAAGATGTCGTCTTTCTTCTACAGGCATTGCTTTTACTAGTTGCAGCTATGGAAAATGACACAATCATACTGGAGATCAGACGAAATTAGTATAAATCATGCATTTGTTGTACCATCGGATATGTCCCAAGATACAACATAGTTCACTGCCCCAAGGTACAATCACCACATGTTTTAAATAAAATCAAAAGATGGTAAATCTAGAAACACTATCATTATTTTCTTATAGCCGAAGCGTTTGAAATTCTTCCCTTTTATAAAAGTAAAAAAATAAAAATAAAATAAATAAATAAGTTGCAGTTGACGTCTTGTAAAGTACATAAGCAAAAAATAAAATTTGAATGGGGAAAATATTTATTTTGGACAAATGAAATTTTCTTTTTTTCACTAAGCCATTAATTCAATGCTTCTGGTGTTGGTTGTTATTATGATGAGATCATTTGGTTATAGATCACTATTAGAAATAAACAAAAAGTTGCCGATAGTTCATTAGAAATTGTCAATGTCCCGAAGTACAAGCGTATCAAGGTACAACAGTCTCCCTTATTTCTTTTGTAATTCTGTTTATTTAAATTATCTAATGATGGTTTTATATTCTCTATAATTATAACATCTGTTTAAATTCTACGGATCGCTACAAAAAAAAAAAAAAAAAAAAAAAAAAAAATCTCGAATTAAATTTTACGACCTAATGTCCTTTTTAACAATATTCTAGAATCAGAAATTCGAGATAGGAAAGCTTTCAAGAGAGACTTCACGAGATAGAGTTATAGAAAAAATATATCGATTTAATGTTTTAAAATGATAAGTATAAACACTAAAGATAATATTTCATAAAAAAAACCTTTTTAATAAGCATTTTATGTGATTCTATAAAATACGCTTGTTTTTTATTTTACTGCAATTCATGTTTTCCCCAAAAAAATTTCCCTTTCAATTTATAAATTTGTCGTGGCATTGAACTCGATTATGAAAAATTCGCGGCCTTTTTACGTTTTTAAAAAGCAAGCAAATGAATTTATTAAAAACTGTATAACTTTCCTTCTGTTTCTTTTTCAGATAGGACAAGAAATAAGAGGAAAAATGAAAATTATTTAATATATCTTTTTAGGATTTCTAAATTGCTTTCTCAATATATAATCGAAAATTAATTAATATTTAATTATTAATTTATAAAAGCGTATTTTTTATTTATTATATTACTGTTTTTAAATATTATACCCTTCTTTTTTATTTAGAATTTATTTGCTATTTTTTAGCCTTTAAATTGTTTCATTCTTGCTGTTTCACAACCATTTAGGGTATTTTGGCGAGCGTTTATTGGTGTATGAATAATCCACTGTTGTTTTTACTTTGTGTAAACAACAAACGGGAAAATGCCTTAAAATTAGTAAAATAATTTATAATTATGTCTTTAAAATACTGAAATGTTGTATTATAATCGGAAAAACATCTGGAAAGGTAATTTTTATAAGCTAATCAGAAAGTGGGATAAAAATATTTTACAAAATTTTATCTTAACTAAACTAGGATCAGTTAAATAAAAAAGTGTAATAACAATATTTCAATAATTAACGCGATTCTTGGAATTCAAGATTCTATTTGTAGATCCAACCAAATTTTGGTGTACTGAAATGACATTTAAAGAAACTAATCATTGGGGGGCCACCGTAATACTTACCCATCATGGATATGTATACTATAAAATATTAAAATAAAACACGTGTAAACTATTTATAAATTTCATTGTAATTCCGAAATAAAATTTAAATGTATATTTAAATATTTTTAATAGATATTAATGGTTTATTACATAATATTTTTAACACATAGTAATGCTCTATTAATGAATTGCTGATGATTCAGTTTTGACAAATTTTATAAAACGCCAAATCACTCAAAGAATACCGAATAGCATAAAAAAAATCCTTATAATTCCAAAAACAATAGTCAACAACAGTCACATTAACTTACAATTTATTGTGTCGGATTAAGCATCTCAAATTCAATTATTATTCTCTCATTCAATTAAAATATATCTTTGAATTGAAGTTTGAATGAAATACACGAACATGAAAAATCGAAGAGTGTGGAAAATATCCGACCGACTTTGTTATTTATACAAAATTTGTGTTATTTTACTGTCTTTTACTACCAATCCTTAAAAAAAAAAAAAAAAAAAAAAAAAAAAAAAAAAAAAAAAAAAACTACTATCTTTATGTATTTTTTATCAGAACGAACATTTTGAGAATCCGAAAAAAATAGTTCTGGATAATCAGGATTACTGATATTTATTAGGCCATTTTTCATCATTACATACTAAGTACGCACTAAATTTTAAGTCTCTATCTCAATTTTTTCGGGAGATAGAGCGTTTATAGACAGACACACAGACAGCCAACATTTTTTTTATTCCTAAAAATGTTTTTCGGAATCTACAGTGTCTGTAACTTGTAAATCCGTCAAATTTTTTTTTCTTGGATTTTCATAACGATTGCAAGACTTACCCTGTTCTACACATGAAGGGTAAGTAAAAAACGAAATGAAAGCTAACTGACATTAAAATGAAATTAAATTAAATACATTTAAAATGACATTTTATAAATAATAAACGAATTTAATTTAAAGAAAAAAGAAATGAAACCTGACATAAATTAAGCTGAAATTAAATTAAATGGCTGTTAAAATGATGTTTCATAAATAATATACGATTTTAAGTTAAAAATAAAAATAAATGAAAGCTAACTCAAATTTAGCTAAAATTAAATTAAATGTTAGTTAAAATAACTTTTAAAAAATAATGAACGATAAATTAAATGGCAGTTAAAATTAAAGGACATTAAAAATCGTTTATTACAAATAATAAAGGATTTTAAGTTTAAAGAAAAAAGAAAAGAAAGCTAACCGAAATTAAATGAAATAGCAGTTAAAATGATCTTTCGTTAATAATAAACGATTTAAAGTTTAAATAAAACAGAAATGAAAGCTAACTGAAATTAAATTGATATTAAATGAAATGGCATTTAAAATGACGTTTCATAAATAATAAACGATTTTAAGTTTAAAGAAAAAAGAAATGAAAGCTAACTGAAATTAAATTGAAATTAAATGAAATTGCAATTAAAATGACTTTTCATAAATAATAAAAGATTTCTAGTTTAAAGAAAAAAGAAATGAAAGCTAATTGAAATTAAAATGAAATTAAACTAAATGGCAGCTAAAATGACGTTTTATAAGAAATAAAAGATTTAAGTTGTAAAAAAAAAAAAAAAAAAGAAAAAAAAAGAAAGAAAAGAAAAGAAATGAAAGCTAACTTAAATTAAAATGAAATTAAATTAAATGACAGTTAAAATGACATTTTATAAATAATAAAGGATTTTCAATTTAAAGAAAAAGTAATTAAAGCTAACTGAAATAAAATATTAACTGACAGTTAAATGACGGATCATAAAGAATAAACGATTTTAATTTGAAAAAAAAAAATGAAAGCTAACTGAAATTAAAATGAAATTAAATTAAATGACAGTGAAAATGATATTTTATAAATAATAAACGATTTTAAGTTTAAAGAGAAAAGAAATGAAACCTGACATAAATTAATCTGAAATTAAATTAAATGGCAGTTAAAAGGATGATTCATAAATAATATACGATTTTAAGTTTAAAGAAAAAAGAAATTAAAGCTAACTGTAATTTAGCTGAAATTAAATTACATGGCAATTAAAATGACGTTTAATAAATAATAAACGATTTTAAATTTAAAGAAAAAAGAAATGAAAGCTTACTGAAATTAAAATGAAATTAAATGAAATTGCAATTAAAATGACGTTTCATAAATAATAAAAGATTTTTAGTTTAAAGAAAAAAAGAAATGAAAGCTAATTGAAATTAAAATGAAATTGAACTAAATGGCAGTTAAAATGACGTTTCATAAATAATAAACGATTTTAAGTTTAAAGAAAAAAGAAATGAAAGCTAACTGAAATTAAATTGAAATTAAATGAAATTGCAATTAAAATGACTTTTCATAAATAATAAAAGATTTTTAGTTTAAAGAAAAAAGAAATGAAAGCTAATTGAAATTAAAATGAAATTAAACTAAATGGCAGCTAAAATGACGTTTTATAAGAAATAAAAGATTTAAGTTGTAAAAAAAAAAAGAAAAAAAAGAAAAGAAAGAAAAAAAAGAAATGAAAGCTAACTGAAATTAACCCATTAACGCCCGAATTATTTTCTTCGCTAAAATTTAAATTTTGTATTTCCCACCACTTTTAAAAACAAATTAATTTTTATCTAAATTTATCGAGGATTCTGCCTCGTGAAAGAAGGTATATATTTTTCTTCCTCTTTACTGGTGGGAAAACCGCTTTCTTGCTGTTTTTGTAACCGTCCTCAAATGAGGACGCTGGGCGTTAATGGGTTAAAATGAAATTAAACTAAATGACAGTTAAAATGACATTTTATAAATAATAAACAATTTTAAGTTTAAAGGGAAAAGAAGTTAAACCTGACATAAATTAATCTGAAATTAAATTAAATGGCAATTAAAAGGATGCTTCATAAATAATGTACTATTTTAAGTTTAAAGAAAAAAGAAATGAAAGCTAACTGAAATTAAATTAATTTGCAGTTAAAATGACGTTTCATAAATAATAAATGATTTTAAGTTTAAAGAAAAATAAATAAAAGCAAACAGAAATTAAGCTGTAATTAAATTAAATGGCAGTTAAAATGTGTTTAATAAATAATAAACGATTTTAAGTTTAAAGAAAAAAGAAATGAGAGCTAACTGAAATTTAAATTAAATTAAATTAAATGGTAGTTAAATTGACGTTTCATAAATAATAAACGATTTTAAGTTTAAAGAATAAAATACATGAAAGCTAACTGAAATTAAAATGAAATTAAATTAAATGGCAGCTAAAATGACGTTTCATAAAAAATAAAAAAATTAAGTTGAAAAAAAAATGAAATGAAAGCTAACTGAAATTAAAATGAAATTAAATTAAATGACAGTTAAAATGACATTTTATAAATAATAAACGATTTTAAGTTTAAAGAGAAAAAAAAATGAAACCTGACATAAATTAATCTGAAATTAAATTAAATGGCAGATAAAAGGATGTTTCATAAATGATATACGTTTTTAAGTTTAACAAAAAAAAAAAAAAAAAAAAAAAAAAAAAAAAAATGAAAGCTAACTGAAATTAAATTAATTTGCAGTTAGAATGACGTTTCATAAATAATAAATGATTTTAAGTTTAAAGGAAAAATAAATAAAAACAAACAGAAATTAAGCTTAATTAAATTAAATGGCAGTTAAAATGACGTTTTATAAATAATAAACGATTTTAAGTTTAAAGAAAAAAGAAATGAGACCTAACTGAAATTAAATTTATGAAATATTTAATGTCAAAATTAGTCAAATTCGTTTCATTAAAAAAAGTTTTATAGGAGCGAAAACTATAGAAAGGAATTCAATCATTTTTAGATCATTTTATACATTGGAAGTTCCCAGTGTGCAGAGTGCATTTATTATTCTTATTTTTTCTAATTTGACTAATTTTTTGAGGATTTATTTTCATTTTAAATTCAAATTTCCAGTATTTCGAGAAACATTTTTTTGCGTATTTTAGAAAAGGATATTATTTTAAACTGTGACCAATTTTAAAAACAGCGCAAAGATAACTATTTTTTTCAAATTATTATTTTTTTTCATTTTTACTTATTTATTTATTTATTTACCCGTAGGTATTATAAACAGAAAAAGAACCTCTTTCAAATTAAAATTAAATGATTACGTGCTAAACAGGAAAATATTGAAAATTATGTCATAAAAACTATATTTACACGCGATTTTTAAAAGAGAAAGAAGATTTTAAAATAATAAATTTAGTAATATGCATTAAAAGTCGTAAATGGAGGAAATTACATGTCACATTTAAAATGGTCATATTATAATAATGCCAAACAGTTTAAATTTAAAAATATTTTTGCGCGAGACATTTATTTCATATTTTGAGATAATCTTTTTAACAATACACATGAAAAACAAAATTGCGTAATTAAAAAAAATAATCTCTCTAAAACTGTAATTTTTAATATAAATTATAAGACAGCGCAAATAATATTTTTTTTATATAACAACAAAAGTATTTTCACATAAATACTAAAAAAAAAAAAAGAAACTTTGGTGAAAATTTCCTCAGATATAAAAAGATGCATTTAAAATGTCTTATTGAAAAGAACTTTCTTACTGTATTGCTAAAAAACACCGGGAGACAAAGACTCTGTTTACTGAATTTTTTTTTCATTAGCTTTTTTTTTTTTTTTTTTTTTTTTTAACTATATATATATATATATATATATATATATATATATACACCGACGAGCCATTACATTATGACCACCGTCCATCTACAACAATGGGATCGCCCAGGAAGAAAACCAATGCGCGTGCGCGGCTGAGGTTGGAGTATATAAAAGGGCTATGCATTGTCTTTCCGAGCATAGCTTGATTAGCGACATAATGGGAAAAGCAGCTGATTTATCAGACTTTGATAAAGGTCAAATCGTTATGGCTCGGCGACTGGGAACGTCGATATCAGAAACGGCGCGTTTAGTTGGCTGTTCACGTGCAGTAGTTGTGAGCACATATCGAAAGTGGTGCATGGATGGTGAAACGACAAGTCGCCGGCCAGCGGTGTGTCGTCCACGGAGCATTGATTCCAGAGGAGAGCGGAGATTACTACGCAATGTTCGCCGTGATCCAAGAGCTACAATAGCTGAAATCAGTACCAACTATAACAGTGGCGACCCAGGCAGTGTTTCTCAACACACTGTGCAGCGTACATTGCTGCGCATGGGCCTACGGAGCCGGAGGCCGAAGCATGTCCCTGCACTGACAGCACGTCATCGCCAGCTGCGTCTGCAATGGGCCAAGAAACATCGGAATTGGACATTAGAAGAATGGAAGAAAGTTGCATGGTCCGATGAATCACGTTTCCTGGTTCATCACATCGACGGCCGTGTGCGAATACGCCGATTTCCAAACGAAACCCTGGCTCCCGGGTGCACAATTGGACGGAGACAAGCAGGTGGCGGAGGTATTATGGTGTGGGGATTGTTTTCATGGAGCACATTAGGACCCATAATCCCTATACAACAATCCCTGACGTCAATGCGTTACGTGAACATCGTTGCAGACCAGGTTCACCCATTCATGGCAACAGTATTTCCAGAGGGGGATGGTGTTTACCAACATGATAATGCACCATGTCATAAGGGTGGAATCGTCAGGGAGTGGTTCGAGGAACATTCCAGTGACTTTCAAGTCATGTCTTGGCCTCCAAATTCTCCTGACCTTAATCCAATAGAACATTTGTGGTCCCACCTGGAAAACCAAATTCGAGCTGCAACGCCACCCCCTCGTAATGTGAGGGAATTGCCGGACCACTTGGTGAACACTTGGTACCAGATACCTCAGACTACGTATCAGCACCTTGTGGAATCAATGCCTCGCCGGGTTCTGGCAGTTTTGAGGGCTAAAGGTGGTCCTACACGTTATTAAGAGGGTGGTCATAATGCAATGGCTCTTGGGTGTATATATATATATATATATATATATATATATATATATATATATATAAAAGACGAAAACACCAGCCATTGTATCTCTTAACAGCAGCTGATTTGACCCATAAAATCCCCAATCAAAAGGGAATAAATAAAAACTCGTTTACAGTGAGATCACCACTATTTTTTAAATTCCATCTTTTTAAAAAACGATCAATTAGCCAGCTTTTAGAATCTAATGTATTAGAGCGGGAGTTGGCGAGTGTAGGTCGTAGGGGGCAGAGCCTCCTAGTACAAATATGCGCCTCGCAATTCGCGAAATAAATATTTAGTACTTTTTTTTTTTTTTTTCTGAGTGCTTTACTTATAGGATATCTCTCTTTTTCTAGGTTGTCAAAATATTTCTAAAATATATAGTATATGCTTAATTTTATTTGAAGTGTTACAATCTTACTCATAGCTTGCCAACTTTTAATGCATAAAATATTATATTTAGCATATATTTATAAATAGTTTGACAAGAAAGAGAAAGAGAGAGAGAGAGGGAGATTTTTTAAGGCACGTCGTACAGTGGGGTGATGGGAGAAAGATTAAATACGACTTAGGAGGTGAACCAGGTCGAAACAAAGAAGAAAGATGTTTCAGGCCTGTTTTTTATCCGAAATCGAGTAACATGTTGCATGAGTCGCTGCAGTGTGCGGCCTGCCTAAAAAGAGTAAAAAGAAAAAAAAAAAAAAAGAAGTTCAAAATATTTTAAATATAAGAATGCATTCTGCGCTCAATAGGTTTACATTAACGAGGGTGAATTGGGGAGTTGAAATCTGGCACTTTTCTCCAGAGAGTTCCGGGGGGGGGGGGGTAGACTTGTTGACCATTGAAAACACAAAATCTCAAATCTTTCGGGGGAGATGACATCTCACTGCTCCGGGGGGGGGGGGGTCTCCCCAGGTCACCTCTGAATTTAACATTGAGGATTTGATTGGCTAACAACCTTAATAGTTCAAGCCATTTTGGAAAATATTGTAATTATTTTCAGTAAACATTTAAAAGTATATTAAAAATATCAAAATCCAGGAAAGAATCACGGGCTCATTTATCTGTCCTTAACCAGAGCTAGACATTTTATTTCGAAGGTGGAAATAGGGGTTAGAAACTTTACACATTTTAAACTTTAGTACCTTTTTTTTAAATAGAAGAGTATGAATGGAGTATTTTAAACTTATTTTGAGGCAGGAGGGGCGAAAGGCTACGGATACTGACCCTGGCTCACCCCCTATAACTATGGCCTTGCCCTTGCATCGCCTTCCCCCAAGTCCTGTCGGCGCCCATGAGAGCAACCCAAAACCCATACTGAAGAAAAAGAAAAAAAAAAAAAAGACGAAAATGGAAATGGAGATTTCTATAATGATGCCACATTTTTATAGCAGATCGTGATTCCCTTTAACCTCAAGCCACAGAAAGTGGCAACCCAGAGAGAAGGAGCATCCAATTTCTTCGGTCCAATCGTGAAGCTGGAAATGGAAGACGCGGGGATGGGGAACACAGAGAAATACTAGAATGGCGGGGAAAGCAGAGAGAAGAAAAAAGCAAGCTTTAGCTTTGACACAGACTGAGCAAGCAGCACGTAGCACTTGTTAGCTGCTTTTAGCGTTTTTAAGCTTTATTTACATGTGGCGGAATGCATGGCG
The DNA here is from genome assembly GCA_964019185.1 of Maratus speculifer. NCBI lineage: Eukaryota > Metazoa > Arthropoda > Arachnida > Araneae > Salticidae > Maratus > Maratus speculifer. The sequence continues at coordinate 221,842,582 of OZ025292.1, forward strand.
GCGAGCGTGACTCACTAGTAATATTTATTTTAACTGATTGGATTTGTCATGCACGTGATTGATGTCCGGTGGCAGATACACATGTTAAAGGACATCTTACATTCTGTGTTTACTTCGGTCTACTATTTTTGATGCTAATGTTCAACAAATGGAACTGTACGCTGTTAGAAAGAGGCATCGGCTAACAAGTGTGGCTGTTATAGTGTGTTTTATTTCGGTCACTGCGACGTCTGTGGATGCAGTTCCCTGGAGATATTACTCTGTCAGCGACGAGTGTGACTGGATTGGAAGGTATATTTTATTATTATTGTTATTATTTTGATAAATATTGGTTACAGGATATGTAGCGCCCCTGGGTGCTTTCCTTCATTGGCGCCAGGGCGAATATAGGGGAGCTCAAGGGAATGTAGGGGGGGGGGGGCTCATATTTTTTTGTTCTCTCTCTAATGCAGAAAGATAAATTAGTCCATATTCACATTGTAGGTACTATGTTTCTCATTAAACTATTGTAATAACTTCATTTTATGCTAAGAAAAGTATATGATGATGAAAATTTTGACTGTACAACTGGTGCAAAATTAAACATCCTGTTAGCTTCATATATACCAATAGGACGAGGGAGTGTTGAAACACGTATTTTAGATACAATTTAGTAACTCTGCAAAACTGTGAAAGGGTCTCAAAACTAAATTAGATTTTTGAACAGAATTTCATTTGAATTTTCGGAACATTTAGTGACCTTGGAACTTTTTCCAAGGAGGGCTCAAAATATTTTAGGGGGGCTGAGCCGCCCATAGCGCCCCCTTAACTACGGCCCTGTTCTGGGGGCGGGAAGGGGAGCTTCTATCTATCAATAGAATTTTTTTTTTTTTTTTTTTTTTTTGTGAATTATGTGAAAGTTGCTAGTACTAAACTTCATACATATTGTACGCATGCATAAATTTTATACCCGGTACTGCTCATATCTGTATACAAGATATCCTCTAAAGATAGTCACAGCTTTAATAAAAAAATACCAGTTTGATAAAAATAGATTAGATTGATTGATACGTATATTTGCTTGGAAACATTTACTTTACTTATCTACGTACATTATAAAATGTCTGAAAAAGAATCTTCAAAATTGGTCATAATTAGAGAGTAAATTTTCCGGAAAAATATAAGTAGCGGAAAAAAACTGGTTTTTTACCCTTTTTTTTTTTTTTTTTTTTTTTTCGGAAAAAACCGGAAAAGTTGGAAGATGGATTTTTCATGATTGTTTCTCCCAAATAAATTATATTTTCTTAGAGAATATTAAATAATAAACATTTTTTTCCATTTATTTGTATTAAAAGTAAATTATTTTCACTTTATATTACAAAAAAAAAAAAAAAAAAAAAAAAAAAAACAAAGCCTGCTTACAAAAGTTTTTTTTTTTTTTTTTTTTTTTTTTCACAGCTTTAAGAATTTTTATTAAATGCTATTGTTTGTTATATTATATCTCTGTTGAAATGATTTTTCAGTTACATGTTTAACTACCGATTGACCTAATGTAAAAACCTGAGCCAATACAATTTGGAATGAAATAAATTATGTATCCCATTTACATAAGCATGTTTTTAAGTAAATGATACTAGTTTAGTGAAATAAATTATTGTAGTTTTATCATTATTATGAATATCAGTATTCAAAAATTCCATTATTTGTTTAAAAAAATGTATATTTTTACAACATTATATATATATTTTTTATAATTTTCTTTCCTTTAAAAAATATGTTCAGTTTTGGTATAGCTTTCCAATCTCAACTCAAAAAAGTTTTGATTTAGTTTTTTAATCTAAATTCAAACAAAACTAAGTTTTAGTTGAGTTTTAGTTTTAATTTTAGTAATAAAAAACAGCATAGGATTTATTAACTGATAAATTTTTACTCACCGAAACCAGGAAAATATTTTTTTAAAGTTAAATTAAACATATTTTTTTTTTCTTTTTATCCTGGAATCCAGTATTCCATTCTTGAGTAAGAAACTATATTCAATAATATTTCCATATGGTAATTTCATATTTCTAAGAGTGGAACTCGAAAGTTATGAAAACAGAACACTACAAATAGAAAATGCTCGCAGTTACACACAGAGATAAACTTCTACCGTGCTTTAGAAAACTACTAAAATTCACAAGTTTAATCAAGAAGGAAAGTATAATTTGGAACGTATTTACTTGTAATAAAATATGGATTTTTTTTTCTTCCCATAGCAGTTGTACTTTTCTAATGCTAACTGCCCATGTTTTGCAACATTACTATACATTATGGAGGTAAAATGGAGGTCAATTTTAGATTCAACACCTGAAAAAAACATTCAATTTAATCAGCTATAACGAAATCTTGAAAAATGCAGCATAGTAGTGCGACCTATAGGGCAATTTACACCAAAAACTAAACAATATTAGTATATATCAGGAACTGGCTGAATCTGTAGTTTGATGAAAAATCGTCTTTTAGTTCTTGCGATAGAGCTATTGCGATAATCATGAATAATGCAGAATAGCAGCGTCATCTGTTGAGCGATTTACACCAAAAAGTAATAAGCATGAAATTATATCAAGGATTAACTTAATCTGAAGTTTTATGAAAATCCATACATTAGTTCTTGAGATAGAACTATTGTGGAAATCATGAATAATGCAGCATAGCAGCGCCATCGGTTGGGCGATATACACTAATAACTAAACATCTCGAGTTTATATCAAGAAGTAACTGAATCTAAAGTTATGTGAAATTATGTGCATCATTTCTTGAGATAGAGTGCCCATAAAATTTTTGTCACATTCAGACTCACAGAGTGACAGATAATTTTCCAAAAACCACCAAATCGTGTTCAGGACCTTCTAAAACGTTTAAATACACCAGAAACTGGAAGTCAAATTTTTCACGAATTCAATTCTTACTTCTTGTAACGATAGAAGATATAGGTGTAAATTAACGGTCGCCATTCGTCACGATTAAAGTTGTAAAAGTGGCGATTAAAAATCGGCCATCGATCGCCACCCTAGTCGCCACTCGGCGTTAAAAAAATCTTATTAATTTGCTTTGTGAAATACAACTTTTATTTTTTTCATATGGATATATGCATGTATACTTTGTTTGCATTTAATTAGTGAATTGGTTAATTCTTTAAATTAAAAATCGACCATCGATCGCCACCCTAGTCGCCACTCGGCGATTGAAAAATCTTTTTAATTTGCTTTGTGAAATACAGATTTTTTCATGGATACATTCATCTCTACTTTGTTTGCATCTAATTAGTGAATTGGTTAATTCTTTAAATAAAAAATCAACCATCGATCGCCACCATAGTCGCCACTCGGCGATTAAAAAAATCTTATTAATTTGCTTTGTGAAATACAGCTTTTTTCATGAATATATGCATCTCTTCTTTGTTTGCATCTAATTAGTGAATTGGTTAATTCTTTCTTTCTATCGGATGCAAGCATATTTAGCAACTTTGTTGTATTTTCTATATTTTGGCTTTTTACTATGAACTCTATTTGGATTATGTTTTCAAGAAATACTTTTTTTCCTACAAAATATAGTCATCAATTTTAATTCCACATGCATTTCAAATAAATTATACCATTTTTACTTCTGGATGCAAGGAAATGTTAAGGACATTGCTGTATCTTAAATCTTTCACTTTTGCCATATGCTCACTAATTGTACCATCAATTGGCTGGTACAATTTTTTTTTTTAATTTATAATTAAAGTTTATGTAGGTGTCAAGAAATATTGAAACATTATAGCCAATTACTTAAAAAATATGGGACAAAATTAGCACTCGCCACTTAGGCGAGTAATACTGCAAATTTAGCATCTGACTTTACTGCTACCAAGCAAACTTCCTCCACCTCACCAACACATTGGAACTCTCTGATTTTGCTTTAATAAGACATCCGGAGTTTTGAAATATCAGCCAAAGCAAAGAATATTTATATTTATCTGTACACTAGCCAAATTTAATAATTACCACCAATTTTAAGTAAGAATAAAATATCCAAGAAAGATGTGAAATTATTTTTAAATTTAAAATTTAAAAATACAATTTCCTTGTTTGTTTTATACAATGCATTAATATATATTTAAATATAGTTTATCACTTATAATTTTATCTGCAATATTAATCACCAATTCATATTTTTCCATTCAGTGGAATGACAGTTTTATTTTTAACCAAATGTGTGTAACTTTGTAGCTCACTAGCCACTAAATAAATAAAAAAAAAAAGCCATTTTGACCTATTTTTAAAAAGTGGCTACTAACTTTTAAAAAGTGGCCACTAATGAAACTGGGTCTACCGGCCACTGGCTACTAATCAAATTTTCCAGTTTTCACCTATAATAGAAGAAAGTAATAAATGCATGCTTCAAATTTTATGTTAATTTTTTATTTTTACCATTTTCATTAATCGGCATATTATTGAAATAATTTTGCACATGAGTTAATTTTCAAAAAGAGAAGTTGGGTTTAATTATATATCTAGATTTTTTTCATGTAATCCTGTTTTTGTGAAATCGTTAACTTCTTATATATACTTATACAAAATATAATCAGAATTTATGATTTAGAAATTATTATTATATTTAGGTTCTTATTTAGACATTTTTAATAAGGTACATACATATATACAACTTGATAAGATTCAGCTGCTATAAGACATGAGATTTTTTTTTCTTCAATCACTGCATTTGTAAAATATTCAATATGGAGATTAAACTTTTTTCTGCAATGTCTATTTTCAAGAGAAAATTTGCGAAGGGTCTTGTGTTTCAAACTATAAAAAGATGTGAAGGATCCTTTCGAGTCATCTCAAACAGATTTCTGCAGAGAGATCAGATTACTCACATTAAAGCTTTCATGTGGGACACTCAACATCAGGGCCCGACTTAGACAGTGGGGGGCCCTGGGGCAAACATTATTAGGGGGGCCCCCCTTCCATCTTAAAATTTTTCGTAAATTATACTGAAGTGACTAAAACTAGAGGTCTGCACGGGCCGGAATTTCCAGGCCCGGCCCGTAGGAAAAATTTTTCGGCCCGACTCGGCCCGTTGTAAAACTTAAAAGTTCGGCCCGGGCCCGGCCCGGCCCGTTTTGGCCCGTTACAATTTCTATGATTTCTAAAAAATTCAGATTTTTTTCATATAATTAAGATTCCTTCAAAGAATACTGCATACATATCTATGGAATGATTTTACAGTATATTTTACAGGAAATACACATTAGCAACATTAGTGATTACTAAGATTCTTAGGCTTTCAACAACCAAATAAAGATTCATCAAAAAATTAATATGGCTTAGAATAAAAGAAAAAAGGAAGAAAGTTAAAAACATCGTAACTTTTGAAGCTGTTTAATAAAAGAAGATTTATAAAAATATTTCTATATCATTTTATTAAAGATTTCAAATCCAAATTCATTCATTAACTCAAATATACGCCTTTCTGATACATTTCTAAATTCATTTTTTTCTCAGAAACGCATTGCAGGTATCTTTATTCAGAAACTATATAATCAAGTGGCATTAACCGTTTTTTGATATAAGAATTTAAGAATACTGAAAGGAAATAAATTATTGTTATAGTCAGCATTTTCAATAGATTTACGGAAGCGATAGCATGGGAAGGGAGAAAAACCTGCAACCATTTGAGAAATTATTGTATCTGAACAAATTTATGCAAGTATTTTATTCATCAAAAATGAAAAATGCTATTCGATTCCAAATGCCTTCAATAGTCAGGCTTATCACTTTTATGTTTTTACAAATAAAAATTAATCTGAAAATGTGTCAAACTTTCGCGTTACTGAGAAATTAATTTAAAAACCATCAAACTTTCGCGTTATTGAGAAATTAATTTAAAAACTATCAAGAAGTATATATCCAAAGATTAATCTAACATAAGTTCTTTATCGCTGTTAATAATTTTACAAATCATGTTGTCTGCCTTACAGATCTTGAGAACAATTAAGTCTTGTTCCGGTCCGGCAAGTCTATATGTAGAAAAATGATGCAAGCTTGATCTGGGCTCGGTATGAGTCATCTAAAAAAATATTAAAACGGGTCACACACAATTTAACTGTCCGATGCCGATCTCACACTGTACAAGTTACACTTTTACATTGATGCTGTCAAACTAGTATGGCTCGTGACGCACATTTATATTTATTCTCGTTAAAACCATTTGCGTTGAAAATAGATCATATTTTATCGTTTCTGCTTAAATCTTCAGAACGGGCCGGCAGGCCCGAAATTTTTTTTTTTTATCGGCCCGGCCCGTTTATTTTGTTTGTCGGCCCGGCCCGGCCCGTTGAAAAAACTATTCTGATTCTGCCGGCCCGGCCCGTTAGAAAATTTGAAACGATTCCGCTGGGCCGGGTACGGGCCACGGGCCCGTGCAGACCTGTAACTAAAACTGAAATTCATAACTATTGTATGTGTACATAAATTTCGTACCAAGTGCTATTCACATCTATATACATAATAGCAGAAGAAAGACAACTTTAAGAAATTACAGAATACAGGTTTTTTTTTTCGATTACAGGAATATGAGGACAAATGTGAGGCCTTAAGGAGGCATTGGGTATGGAAACAGAGGGGGTAGGAGAAGAGAGATCCTTAAAATTGAAAAAATAAAGAACTTTGGTCACGTTTAACCATTTTTTATCATTTGACTCCCCTTTAATGAAAAACTTGTATCTGTCCTTGGGGGCCCCCTATTGCCCCCCATGCCCCTGCCTTAGTCAGGCCCTGCTCAACATAAAAATAATTTTAATTAAAAGTATGAGAATGTAGTTATTACAAAATTTTTAATATATTATTTTACAAATGAAATTTCAATTTTTCCAGTTTATAGAAATTGAAAAATAAGCCTTTGGAAAAAAAAAAACTGATGAAAAGCGGTTTTCCCCCCAACTTTTCCGGGTTTTTTCCGAGCATTCCCATCTCTAGTCATAATAGCACTGATTTTAACGTTACGAGGTAACATTAATAAAGGATTTCTTTTAAATACTATAGAACACTAAGTTGTAATAAAATTTCAATCATTGTTTTTCTAATGATATAGTTCAGGGTGGCTAAAGGTTCTGGAAATCATGGAATCAGGGAAGTTTATCAATCTGGAAATATCAGGGAACTTTATAAGAAATACTCAAAAATCAGGGACATTTTTTTCTATGTGAAAATATTTGTTTTCACCTTACCAACAACATTGATTTGTTGCCAAACAGGCTATGTTTAAACCAATAATAAGATGTGATAAAGGGACATAAAGCCATACTGCTGCCAAGTATAGGGCAAAATTGGGAAATTTCATTACCGGCCACTGGCCAGTAAGACAAGTTTTTTAAGTGGCCACTTTGTTTAAACTAATGGCCACTTTTTTATTTAAAATTATTAAGCAGTAAAATTTTTATAAACAACTATCTAAAACTGAACAGACCAAGTAAATATGTTCAAATAAATATATTGAAACCTAAAAAAAGTAGAATATCTGATGACATATAAATAAATTGTATTCTCTCCTTGTAAAAAAGTGGCCACAAGGTGGCCACTGATAGACAATTTTTCACTGGCCACTTTTTCTCATGTACTGGCCCTGTGGCCGGTGGCTAGTGCTAATTTTGCCCTTTACTGCCAAGCGATATCTGTCTGCATGAAAGCTAAATTGTCCCATAAATCCAAATTTTTAAAAGTTAGTTCATTTGTGATCTTTCAATGAAATTCGTCAATTTTAGCAATCTTTTGACGAATTGGCACGTTTTTTGCTATTTCTTGACGAAATGTACACTTTTTCGCGAGTTCTTGAAAAAGTTACATGTTTTTCATAACTTTTTGACGAAATCTTAATGTTTTTCTTTTTTTTTTCACGAAATTGTGCATTTTTTTTTATTTATTGACATAATTTTAACATTTTATTTTTAGTTGAGATTTGCACGTTTTTCGTCATAGTAAGATGAAATGTGCATGTTTTTGCGATCTTTAGGTGAAATTTTTCGCGATCTTTTGACTAAATTCTTGCTTTTATGCAAACTTTTTATGACACAAGCTTTGGGTGAAATTTGCATTTTTTGTGCGATATTTAAGATTAATTTCGCGCTTTTTCACAATCTTTTGACCAAATTTTCACTTTTTTCCACGAAACTGAAAAAATGAGAATTTTTTAATAAGATCTTTTGACAAAATTTCGCGTTTTTCCTGCGATCTTACGTCGCAAATTCGCATTATTTCAAGCGATCCTTTAGCGAAATTAGCAATTTTGTAATTTGATGCTTCTAACGCTGTAATAGCGGTATCACACGTAGAATGATAAACAACAAACATTTCAGAAATCATTTGACACAACATGTTCTCCCAACCACTGCATACTCGGTAAACAGTTTTTTCGAACTTCGAACTCTCGCTTCGCTCCTATTGGTTCAAATGATCAGCGCTGACTGAATGTTCAACATTTCCCGGACGAAACGGAAAATGATCGGTGAGATAACCACCAAAATTCTCTCCTTCATCAAGGTCAATCAAGTTTTGCTCATTGAAATGTTCTGTTGGGGGGAAACTTGAGCGAAAGCCTCCCGTGTGATATGGCTATTACTTTTGTTGCATATCTGTGATAATTAGGACAAAATTGACTTTTGACACCTCTGTTAATTAAATCCAGTACAATTTTTGTTTTTTTCCACCCAAAAGAGATATTTGCAAGTTGGATAAATGTGTTATACGAGAAAGTAGCGTACATTAAAAAAATACCGTATATATTCTTTAATAATAAAAATCAGGAATATCTGATATAAATAATCAGGGAACTTTTTTTCACCATCATTTCTGTAGCCACCCTGTAGTTTGTTTTCTGCAGTGTGGAGGCTAGAGTGAATACAGAAAGCAGAGAGGGAAAGGGAAGACCACACTCCATTCCTAAATGTTCGAAAACATATCAATTTTGATCACTTTTGGCTAATTTTAAGCATTTCGGATCCTTTAATAAAGATCCCGATTACTCTCATGGGGACAGTGTTGAGTCTAGGAGGAAAATTTAAGATTTTGATTTTTCAATGGTCAAAAAGTGCAATTTCCCCGAAACTCTATAATGTCTCCCCCCCTTTCCACCGGAGTCACAGAAGTCCATCCCGAAGAAAAGTATCTTAATATTTTTTATTTTATTTATACTATTTTTATAATTTGTTTTTAATTTTTAACTATGTTCAGCCAGGTAATGCGTAATAGCGCCTCGAAGTTTTGCCATAGGATTTTGCGATCGGATAAATGTGCCTTATGACTTCAGACGGCCAGAGGGACCAGATGATGAACTTCTGCTTAATATCTCGTTTATTTGGACATTTCTGTTGTTTAGAAATTATACTTTACGTATAACTATTGTATATTTTTTAATGTATACATAAACAACTATAACAATTTAATTTTATTAAATATTTGCGTAGGAATTTTTTTAATATTTAAAATAAATTGCATGTTTTGTGCAATTTTATTTTTTAAATCAATAAACAAGACAAGTAGTCCAGTCATTTTAGCAAAAATAGGGGAAAAAATTAGAACAAAGCTGGATTTTTGCGTAGGTACTAGTTAGGGCATTTAGTTTAACATACTAAAAGTCCCCATCGATCCGATATGAGCTTTCGCCGCCAGGGGGCGCTAATGAGCTTGAAAATCGATTTTTTGTGAATATCTCACGAACAATGGCATTTAGAAAAAAAGTTCAATTACAAAGTTGTAGACAATAAAGAGCAAAATTAGCACTAGCCACCGGCCACAGGGCCAGTAAATGATAAACAGTGGCCAGTGAAAAATTGTCTATCAGCGGCCACCTTATGGCCACTTTTTTACAAGGAGAATATATTTTACTTAACATTTTATCAACAATTCTACTTTTTTGGGTTCCAGTATATTTATATTAACATATTTATTTGTGCTATTCAGTCTACTAGCTATACTTATAGAAATTTTAACTGTTTAGTACTTTTAAATAAAAAAGTGGCCACTAGTTTAAACATCGTGGCCATTTGAAAAATTAGTCTTACTGGCCAGTGACCGCTAAAGAAATTTCCCAATTTTGCCCTATAGTAGACAATTTAATTTCCTATAAAAAGTGTCATTAATATTTGTTTGTCACACCAATGCTTCCCTGTCAAAAATGTAAAAAAGTGAACATATTTGAAAATAAAATTATAAAAATTCGTAAAATCTGCTGCTATTTAAAAAAAATTATGTAAACAGATCTAAAATTCTCACCTTCGAATGGAGAAAGTTAATATATAATATACATTTATGCTTATTTTCACATCACTCTTGAGAAAAAGCATTTAGCGCGTTTTTTTTAATTGTGGTTTCCCTTGTAGGCATATTCCTGGCTTAATCCAATTTCACGCGTTTAACTGCTTTAGTAGTTCTTTGCACAACTTCAATTTCTACACACCATTCAGATTCGTCATTATCTGTATTTCTTTCTCTCGTTTTTGTGCTGCTTTCAGTATTTTTTGTTTGCCTTTCGATAACATCGTTGATATCAGAAGTAGCGCTTCCCTCCTCCCTTGCAATGGGCAGAATAAATGTCAATATCTTCCTGGTCTTCAAATTCAATTTTACTTGCATTATGACATGAAACTCCGCAGCAATTTATGCAAATATCAGAACATTTCAATCCAAATTATCGGCAACCACATGCTTTTCCACATCCTTTGGAGCAAGTACAAAAAATTAATTCAATAATATATTTGGGTGCGGGCTGTAAGGTAGCTGAAATTAGAGACAAATTAGGTGCATTTTGCCAGCACCAGTTCTGAGGATGTAGTTTATTGCCCGACCGGTATTGCACGAATGTGATACTCGTGCTTATCATGTACTATTATGATAAACACGTAAACTGTGCAATCTGCATTCTTCTGCATTCTGCTTCTGCATCTTCGGTAGGCGGCAACGATGAAAGGCTTTTTTTGAACAGCAACTTCTTTCTTGAACCATCATAACGGTGCTTGTTCAGAGAAATTTCTGCTTTACCACTGTACAGGGTGATTCAGCTCGTCGGTGACAAACTTTAAGGATCGATAGAGCACACCTAGACGAACATTTTTGAATAGGGAATGTAGGGTCCCTGACGCGATGGTAAGGCGCTAGGCGCTTTCGAAAATTTGGGTGCCGAAATTCGAAACGTCATAAAAACTAGGGAAATGGTTAGATTTTCTTGCTTGTTGCGTCGAAATGATTCTGTTTGTTTAGACTTTCTTCAGTACCAATTTGATAAGCGTATCTCTTAAAACATGGATAGGGGGCGCTGCAGACTTTGGAGAGCTAGACAACAACTTTAAGCCCGTTATTTTGATAATTTAACACATGCTCGCCAAAGTTTATACTCTAACTTAAAGTTTGAACCCAAAAGTAGAGCCCTGCAAAAAGCGTAAGAGCCGGAATAAAATGTCAAAGTACAGGGTGGTCGAAACTCGAAGGCTCCTAAGAGATAAACAAACAGATTTCTTGACTTATGGCATGCATTTTCATGATTCTGTTTGCTGGGGCTCTCTGAAACTCAGTTGAACGGTACAAAAAGAAACATCGATAGGGGGCGCTTTGGGCAAAAAACATAATTCGTTGACATTTCGGACGCTAACTGGAAACGGGGCGCTACGATCAGTTAGTAATAATGAAAACACATTTTCTACCTCTGCTCAACACTTCTGAATAAATTTAGACCAAAAACATCAATGATACTGGAAATTTATTTACAAAAAATAACACTACAGAAGATGCTCGAAATTTCGACCTTGGGCCATGATGCAGGCTTCGCACCTCCGTCGCATTGAGGAGTGTGTGTTTCCAACAATGCCAGGAGTATCTCTGATCTGCCCTGCAGCTGCCACAATGCGCGCCACAAGTTCTTCAGCACTGCTGACAGGTGTATGGTATACCTCGGCCTTCAGGTAACCCCAAAGGAAGAAATCCAAGCAGGTGAGGTCTGGTGATCGGGCAGGCCAGTGAACTGGACCCCCACGCCCGATCCACCGCTGGCCATACCTTGCGTTTAGATGGAGACGCACGTCGTTCGTGTAATGGGCCGGAGCTCCATCGTGCTGGAACCACATCTGGCGACGCGAACCTTCGGGTACGTGCGCCTCCTCCAGAAGCTGCGGCAGCACTTGATCCAGGAAAATCAGGTAATTTCCACTTGTCAGCCGTTCAGGTAACAAATAAGGGCCAATGAGGCAATCCCCCAGAATGCCGGCCCACACATTTACTGAGAAACGCTCCTGGGCTGCTCGGCTTCTGGTTTCATGTGGATTTTCATCACACCACACATGACTGTTGTGGGCGTTCCACATTCCCTCCCGGCTGAAGGTGGACTCGTCCGTAAACAAAATGCTGTTTACAAAACGGGGATCCCTGGATCTCATCGCCAAGTACCATCTTGAGAATTCCACTCGAGGGCCAAAATCCTGCTGTCTGAGCAACTGCACCCGCTGGATGTGGTAGGGGTGCAGATTCCGGGAACGTAAGATGCGCCACGCAGTTGCTTGCGAAATGCCAACATGTCTGGCGATATCTCTCGTGCTAAGACCTGGGTTGTCCTCAACCAGGTTAAGCACAGCCTCTTCGTTGTCGGGGGTGCTCACTGATCGCTCCCGTTCAGGCCTGCCTCCGTCGAAAGATCCCGTTGTGGACAACCTCTGGTGTACTCGAGCGAAGAAGGCATGGCAGGGGATTTGCCTGTTGGGGTAACGCTCGGCGTACAACCGCTGAGCGGCTCGTCCATTACAACCAGCAGCGCCATACGCCAAATGCATGTCAGCCAATTCAGAGTTTGTGTACCGTTCCATCCTACTACCGATCTGCAGACAAGTAACCCGAAGCTTAAGTAGGTACCGCACGTTCAAAAGACGTGTCTGCGCATACAACTACGTCATCTCGCGTTGTCGTCTACGCATTACGTATCTTTTGCATATCGATATGGTACGATATCTTTTGCATAAATCAGCAAAAAGCACCTTATGTAAATTTTATTGCGCGCATTGTGCATGATTGAAACCAGCTATGTTTGTTAAAAAAAAAACAAACAAACTGCAGTTTTAATAGCTTCTAATGATAAGTAAATTACTCTCTTGTTTTGTTTCTAACTGATCGTAGCGCCCCGTTTCCAGTTAGCGTCCGAAATGTCAACGAATTATGTTTTTTGCCCAAAGCGCCCCCTATCGATGTTTCTTTTTGTACCGTTCAACTAAGTTTCAGAGAGCCCCAGCAAACAGAATCATGAAAATGCATGCCATAAGTCAAGAAATCTGTTTGTTTATCTCTTAGGAGCCTTCGAGTTTCGACCACCCTGTACTTTGACATTTTATTCCGGCTCTTACGCTTTTTGCAGGGCTCTACTTTTGGGTTCAAACTTTAAGTTAGAGTATAAACTTTGGCGAGCATGTGTTAAATTATCAAAATAACGGGCTTAAAGTTGTTGTCTAGCTCTCCAAAGTCTGCAGCGCCCCCTATCCATGTTTTAAGAGATACGCTTATCAAATTGGTACTGAAGAAAGTCTAAACAAACAGAATCATTTCGACGCAACAAGCAAGAAAATCTAACCATTTCCCTAGTTTTTATGACGTTTCGAATTTCGGCACCCAAATTTTCGAAAGCGCCTAGCGCCTTACCATCGCGTCAGGGACCCTACATTCCCTATTCAAAAATGTTCGTCTAGGTGTGCTCTATCGATCCTTAAAGTTTGTCACCGACGAGCTGAATCACCCTGTATAAAGCAAGAAAAATAGTTTTTTCTGCCTCGGAAACTTCAAACTGGGATACTTGATCACTTTTTTACATGCTGGCAGCTTGTATGTTATGATCTTCTTCCTTTTTCAGAAAATTTCCTAACGACATTTTACTTTTCCCAAACATTGCTGATGTCGAGTCACAACCTGAAAAAGCGTGAAGGAAAATACATGATCTTTCAGAACAGCATCATTGTTAAGACTGTGCGATGAATACAGGGTGGTTGCAATTCATCCTCTTCCTGGCTTAATAAAAAATATCTCTATCGCTGGAAGTGCTAAAGCAGTCAACAATACGAGCAAGTCAACATCATCGCCAACAACAGCAGTAAGCTCACCAGACTTTGCTATTTCAATAGCTGTTTTAACAATTAGTGTGTATGCATCAACTTCTGCTTGTTTCGCTTCAAAACCGTTCTCTATAAATTTCTCCATAAGCATAGATATGAGACGAGTCTTATTTTAATCATTAGATTTTAAAATATTTCTTTTTTGCGATACTTTAGAGCTTTTTTTTTTCCTCCTATATAAAAGCTTCGTCTAATGCAGTGATGCACAACCTTTTTACCAAAAAATCGTTTCCACCAAAGTATTTGAAAAGTGTAATTTCTTTTCTTTAATAACAAATCTTCTGTCATGACTATAAGGGAAATTATTCTGCATAAAAATAGTGGTATCATTGTGGCCCGCGGGCTACAGGTTGTGCACCCCTGGTCTAATATATCAGATCATAACATTTTCCCTTAAATTCAAACAACGGACTGTCATTTCTCAATTTTTTCTTCAATGGAGTAATTTGTGTGGACATTGATGGTTTTTCTGCACTAGATTTATTGTATGATTTAATAGAAGTCTTTCCTGTATAATTTTTCTACACTTTGAGTAAACTGTACATTCACTATTGTTTTTAGCCATTTCTTCAAATTTTTCTACTTTAGTCATCTCTTTACGAACTTGCTGTCACAAGGAATTTCAGTCCCTTTTTTCCTATTTTTACATAATCTTTCGAAACGTAATCCTCACCGCATACAAGACATACTATTCTGTCAATCTCCATTTTTCGTTCACAATCAGCAATTAAGGAAGAGTCATTTTAAACTGTCATAACCATTTAACAATTTCTATAACATGCGTTGAAAATAAAATTATTCCCTTCTTAAAATCTCTCACAGGGGCGTGCGAAGAGAAAACTGTACCCGGGGCAGAGCTTCAATTTAGCGCCCCCAACTTTTTTATGTGACAGGCCAAATATTAGTTGGTAGTATAAATTTGGCGCCCCCTAAATATCCGCGCCGGTGGCGACCGCCCCCTACCCCCCTTTCGTACGGCGCTGATCTCATAAAGAATACTTCGTTCAGTAAATTAGGGTGATTTCACACTAGCAAAATGAGCCCCAAATGAACATTAAATATTAGAAAGGTACCTGCACGTGGTACAGGCGGCATACAGATACTGGGGGAGAGTTAGGGGGGGGGGGAGAATCCAAAGTTGTTCTGTATTTGTTCTGCCTCTTCGCCGCGTGATGACTTAGCTTGCAATAACGTTCACTTTATTTAAATTTTTGGTAGGGAAGGGTTGGTGTGACAAAAAAATGTTAATGACACTTTTTGTAGGAAATTAAATTATCTAGATCTTTGTAATTGAACTTTTTTTTCTAAATGTCTTTGTTCGTGAGATATTCACAAAAAAACCAATTTTCAAGTTCATTAGCGCCCCCTAACGACGAAAGCTCACATCAGATCAATGGGGACTTTTAGTATGTTAAACTACATACCCTAACTAGCACCTATGCAAAAATCCAGCTTTGTTCTAATTTTTCCCCTATTTGTAAAAAAAAGGTGTTAAAATGACTGGACTAAAAATGGAAGAGATAAAATAAAAGGTGCCATTGAAAAGTAAAAACAGACTTATTTATTTATTTATTTTCTGTACTGTACTAATTTAATAAGTAAGGACAAAACAGAGATTACTGAAAAGAAAATTGTATTGAATATAGTAAAGTTACACAATATATATATTTATCTAAAAAATAATTAATTTTACTTGTCTAAATTGTCATTAAATTATATATTTTGTACGCTTGATATGTATCTTAATTCCTTCAATAATTATTTCTTACATAAATAATATATTAGATATTTATTATAACTTTAATGAGATTATTGTCACAATTTATTGATGAGTGGTGATAATTATTGTTATAAATAATTTCAGTGTCCTAAAGTCATTCACTTCCCAAATAAATATTCGATCATTTTTCATTGAGTGAATTGAGGAGAAGGGGGGGTAACTCGTAGTTGTTTAGATATGAATTTTAGAAAGGCTATTTTTCGCACATCTTATCGTGATACAGTTGGCTCTCGTTAATTCGAAATCGGATAAATCGAATCATCGTTTCATTCGAATTAAACATGAAGTCCCGAAATTATCAATAGCAGAATAACGTTAAAATTTTTCATTTATTCGAACTCATTTTCTCTTGACTTCGTTTAATTCGAATTAGCGTGATTCCAATTTTTCATTTTTCATTACTTTCTCCGGGACTTCAGGTTCAGATCCGTGAAATAACTTTCTTTCTTTCATTTTTGTCAGAATTTTTCTGAACAAATATACGTTGTCCAATGCATTTGATATCCGTGATTTTAGTGCTTCGTCTGTCCATCAATGACACCAACACCCCATCTTCGTTTATGCTTGTTCCCGAGTCCTTAATTAGTTTATGTATTTATATCTTTTAATTTAATATTAAGTCATATTTTAATGATAACAGCCGAAATATATTTAAAAAATAATATATATATATATATATATATATTTTTGTTATGCCTTTAAACATGTTTTCCTCTCATATTTTCCTTAATTCGAACATTTCTTGTGGTCCCAGCGAGTTCAAATTAACGAGGGCCTACATAATCATGTTTCACAGAAATAAAAAATCACAGCAAATTTGTTCAAAAAATATATAAATTGTTTAGACATGAAAGTAGGGGAAAAATGACAGTCCGGCCTCGGGAGGAGGCGTGAGGCGCGTGGTGGTAGTGGTGGGAGCCTCCTCCTCCACAGCCCTCCTCCTCAATCCTCCTCCTCACACCTCCTCCTCCTCAATCCTCCTCTTCAATCCTCCTCCTCAATCCTCCTCCTCCTGACATCGTCTTGTAAGAGAAGGGGTTAAAAGGATTTTTTTTTAATTTTAAGCGGGAATTTCAGGGAGTTAGAATTTTTTTTAACCATACTGTAGTATGGGGGTGTTTTTTAATGTGGAGACTTTAAAATTTTCGGCGTGTTATGGGGGGGTATGTTTTTCGATTGAGTTATGCTGTTGTTCAATTAAAAAGGTAATTAAAAATAAGGAATGAAGCGACTTTTTTTTTTCACCGTGTTTTAAATAAGGGGTTAAGCGGATATTTTGGGGAGATAGAAATTTTTTGTTGATCTATTGTACGAGTGGTTTTTAATTTTAATGTGGTGACTTAAAAATTTTCAGTTTGGTGTAATTTAAGAGTTTATTTTTTGATTTTAAGCAGAAATTTTGGGGAGATTGATTTTTTTTTTTTTTTTCTTTTTCACCGTGTTTTAGATAATGGGTTAAGCGGATATTTGGGGACAAAGAATGTTTTTTTCAGTACTATTGTACGAGTGGTTTTTAATTTTAATGTGCCAACTTAAAATTTTTCAGTGAACTTTAGTTTAAGGATTTATTTTTTGATTTTAAGTGGAAATTTTGGGGCAGTTTAATTTTTTTTTTCCACTGTGTTCTTACGTGATGAGTTATGCGGGTATTTTGGGGGAAATTATTATTTTAGACTAATCATTCACGAAGGATATTTTGCGGACGTAAGTGTTTAATAGGGGGACTTTAACTTTTTTGCAATGAGTTTGACGTGCGCTCGTCGACCTAACCGTATGGAGTTTGTAATTTTCTTTGAATCATGTGTGCATACTGGCTTAGACTATCTTAGAAAGACTTCCACCATCCACCAAGTCATAAATAACACATGCTGGTAATGGGAATTTGAGAATATTAACTTTAAACATTAATTTAATGAAGGAACTTTAAAATTATTTCGAGTACTATTTTTAGTTTACTATGTTATACACTTGATATTTTAGATTAGTTAAAAAATAACTTTAAAATTTGAATGAGAAAATATGTTTCAAAATGGGATTTTACGTACTAACATTTATTTGCGCTCGTTGACCTAACCGTTCGGAATCTGTGATTTTCCTCGAATCATGTGTGAATAACTGTAAGATTTCCTTAGAAAGGCTTGAATAAGCTTCAACCATCATAAATAACGCATGTCTGTAACGGGAATTTGAACTTAATTTTTTAAATATTCATTTTAATGAGGTGACTTCGAAAACAATTTGTAGAACTTTTGAGTGGTAATAATTTTTATTGGGAAACTTGAAAAAATCTTGTGATTTTTTGGGAACTAATTTTTAATTGTTGAAGTTTGCAATCTGTATTCGCATTTCTTTTGTGTGAGATTGTATAAATGTTGATGAAAACTATTTCTATTCCAATTAATGAAATTTAATAATAAAAAGAATAAAGTCTACCTCACCAGACACCCCTTTTTCAAAATTCGTGCATATTTTTAAACATAGCAATGTGTTTAATATAAGTAATTTTTGTGTGTCCTTTCCTTTCTGAAAGTGTAAGCGATTTTTAACATAAATATCTTTTGACATGTGTAATTTTTCCCTGGCAGAACAATTTTCAAATAAATAAATTTTAATATTAATAGAATTTTTGACTTTCCGAAGAAAAAAAAAAAGGAACTTATTTTTAATGTTTTAATACTTGTCGGTTAAAAAAAAAATTTAAACTATATTTATTATCGAAATGAATTCATCTTCATTAATTTAAAAATATATAATATTTATAACCAGTAACGCGGAACTTTTTCAAACCCTGTTAATGAGATTTTATTTAACATTGTATTTTATCTTCAAATCAAAATAATTTGTGAAAAATGCTTTTAAATATTTTTAAAACTGTATTGAAAATAATTTTTTACATACCTTAACATCAATGAAATCCGAATCGATGTAGAGTTTAATAATTATTTTCTCAAAGAGAGGATACTAAATTCATTGCAGTATATGTGTGTGTGTGTAAACATAGATGAATCATTCTTATCTGCTTATCTGATAGCGTTTTCCGAAAAGGGTTGAATCTCTGAATCATAGCTGATAAGGAACTGGGGTTCATGTGTTATCTTAATTAATCTTAATGAGTACTATGTCTAATTAAAATTATTTGACTTGAAATAAAATAAGGTCTTTTGAATAATATCTTTTGAAAATTTAAGATATAATTATTTAAATCAAATTAGAGGCTTTTTTTTTTTTTTTCTCATCGATTTATTTTAAATAAAACTAAAATATTTATTTTTTTCTGTACTTTGTTAGCAAAATAAAGAGTGTAATACATTCATTTCGGACTTAACTATTTGAAAATTTAAACTAACCTATGATTAAAATGATTACATAAGGTTGAGTATGTGATCTAGTTAAAAACGGAACACGTATTCATCTAAAACTTTAAATACTTTTGGTTTTGTGTATAAAGTAATGTATGTATTAAATATTAAATGAAAAGTATGAATTAACAATAAATGAAAGACATAATAAAATATTAATTAAACATTGCATTGATTAAAAACTTAATGAAAAATATTAATTTGGGAATACGCATTCATATAAAACTTTAAATACTTATGGTGTTGTGTATAATGTAATGTATGTATTAAATATTAAATGAAAAATATGAACTAACAATAAATGAAAGACATTAACATTAATAAAATATTAATTAAACATTGCATTGATTAAAAACTTAATGAAAAATATTAATTTGGGAATACGCATTCGTATAAAACTTTAAACATTTATATTTTTTTTGTGTATAATATTATGTATTTATTAAATATTAAAAGAAAAATATGAATTAACAATAAATGAAAAATATCAGTTAACATTAATAAAATATTAATTAAACAATGTATTGATTAAAAACTTAATGAAAAAAATTAATATGGGAATACGCATCCTTATAAAACTTTAAACATTTATGCTTTTGAGTATAATATTTTGGATGCATTAAATATTAAATGAAAAATATGAATTAACAATAAATGAAAGACATTAACATTAACAAAATATTAATTAAACATTGCATTGATTAAAAACTTAATGAAAAATATTAATTTGGGAATACGCATTCGTATAAAACTTTAAACATTTATATTTTTTTTGTGTATAATATTATGTATTTATTAAATATTAAAAGAAAAATATGAATTAACAATAAATGTAAAATATCAGTTAACATTAATAAAATATTATTTAAACAATGTATTGATTAAAAACTTAATGAAAAAAATTAATATGGGAATACGCATCCTTATAAAACTTTAAACATTTATGCTTTTGGGTATAATATTATGGATGTATTAAATATTAAATGAAAAATATGAAATAACAATAAATAAAAAATATTAATTAACATTAATAAAATATTAATTAAACATTGTGTTAATTAAAATATAGATTAAAAATTTAATGAAAAATATTAATTTCTCATGTAATTAAAATAACACTTTATAAATTAATGAATTAATAATAAATGAAACATGTTCATTCGAAACAACTTGAGAAATACTAATTTGTAATAAAATTAGAAAATACCAATTAATTAAATATTAATTAAAAATTAAATGAAAACTATTTATGAGAGACACATTGAAAAATATTCTCAACTTAAACTTTCATTCACCAGTCCTTAAATCCAACCTTCATCGTTGCTTACCTGTTAGGAAATGTCTGATAACAACAAATTCTTATCTTTAACGGTATTTCCCGAAGGATGACTCACTAGATAAGTAACAATGACAAGTTCAAATCTGAAATTAAGAGTTTATTCATATTGAATATAATTAATATAATGTTTAATTAAAAAGGGACTTAATTTATTTAATACGTCATAATTAAGAATTTAATTAAATCCTGAATATAATTTTTTAAAATCTTCTTATTAATAGAATAGAATAGAAATTCTTTTCAACATTTTCAAGAAACATACATGTTATTGAATACTTAAAAGAATATTTTTTTAATGAATGTGTAATTAACATTTTTAAAGGATTTTTTTCTAATTAATTAGTGTTTAATTAAAATTTTCATAATTAAAATAAATATATAAAATAAAAAAGGAATTCTTTTCAAAATTTTCAAGAAACACAAGTTATTATTAAGTAATATTTCGAATAACTATAAACTTTAATCATGATGAGTCATCACTGTGAATGATCTTTTCTTCTCATATGTTATAAAAACAAGTTTAAGTACCCAAATTTATTGATATATTTCTTTGTGTGTTAGATCCTTCTTTACTAATCTCGTTAAAATTATTCATTTACCAATGATTTAAACTTCACATTTTAAAGTTATTTATATAATATACTATCATTTGACTATTAAATATCAAATAATGGATATGCACTTTTTACACTCACATCTTACAATGTAATTAGTAACCAAATGTAATGATTTTTAAGCATGTCTTCTTAATTTTTTTTTTTTTTAATGAAAGACTATCACAGTTGAATATTTAGCTTTCTCTTCATAACTTTATCGAGAAATATGTAATGTATACCACACGACTTCATTAAATGAATCACAATTCAAACTTCTCATTTTCAATGTTTTATATATATACTAGTGTTTATCAAATAGGTGTTTATTCTGAACAATCATTACTTAGTATATTGATGAAAAGTTTGTGTTGAACGGTTTTTAACTTAAATGATGTGAGAGAAGGATATTTTAGGACAGAAGTTATTAAATATAGAGTCTTTAAAGTTTATACCCGTGCAAGAATTGGCATTTCAAGAAAAAAAGTTGTGTCGCATTTGAAAGCATTCTTTATATTCGAAACGCACACGTGATCACGATCACATCACTGAAGAGTATAGAGAAGCTGTTTATGTTGTATATAATTTGAATTTTCCTTAACACAATATTATAACCGAAGTTTTTCGACAGTTTGAAAAATTATGATGCACAACGTCTGCACACGTTAACACAGAATAAGATTAGCTTATGCCCTTTTGATGATAAGCGTTATTTGCAGGTAAGATGTATTAACATAACAAAATTTTCTTGGTAATTTTACTCGCAGGTTTCGAAACCACAAACATCTGATCATACTTCTCATTTTTAACACGCGACGCTAACCATTGGGCCATTAAGGCCCGTAATTTAGTAACTAAAAAATAAGAAAGATCGTCGAAAGTGATTACTTCACACATGCAAAAATAATTTTTATTGTGACTTATCAGTTAAAAATCACGAAGAAAAGAAAAAGAATTCATATGTGTTTAGGATTACTTTGAGATTTTATGAGTCACCTCATCAGTTAAATAGACATATTCACTTCTTATGAAATGTATTATATTTTAGTTTATCAGTCATAGTGTGATTACTTATTAATAATTTTAGTATCATTAAAAAAGTTTTAAAAAAAGTTAAATATATC
Organism: Maratus speculifer; assembly: GCA_964019185.1. Taxonomy (NCBI): domain Eukaryota; kingdom Metazoa; phylum Arthropoda; class Arachnida; order Araneae; family Salticidae; genus Maratus; species Maratus speculifer. The sequence goes on from OZ025292.1 coordinate 221,864,914, forward strand.
AAAAATACAAGTTTGTGTTAAAGGTTTAAACAAATTGTTAAAATAATTTTACAAAACTTTACAAATTATTTAAAAAGGATTCACTAATATTTAGTAATCGACAAATTTTAATAGCCATAATGATTTATATGTGACTTAAGTTTTCTGTTTTAACTGTTAAGTTATTAGATTCCCCCCTTCAATTACATCTCATTGATAAGTTTTAATCAACCAACCAACCAACCATTCAACTGTTTCCGCAAACAACTAGTATGTCAGTTAGATTTCCAGTTTTAACTGTTAAATTATTACATCCCCTCCCCCTCAATTTCATCTCATTGATAAGTTTTCAACAACCAACCACTCAACTATTTATCAACCCTAACAACCAGGTATTTGTTTGCCCTAGTAACCAAAAAGCTTTTATTGACAGATGAACAAAATTTTTAAGATGCAAGACTTGTTATTTTTAATCGAAAAAACAATGACATATGTAATAATTTTTCCTTATTTAAATGAAACCTTTGCATGTGTATGGTAAAACTTGGAAAATTCATTTAATACACAAATTTAAAGTCAACAGACAAGGTCTTCATACTTCTTTTAGTATTTTACTAACATTTTACCAAATATCTTAAGAAATCAACAAATTATTTTAATAAAAATTCTCATTTGTAAGGGACGTTACTAACCTAACTTGAAAAAATTAACTTGTCAAAGCAGGTTTTGATTATTCCAACATAGTAATAATCATAAGTTTCATATGATAATCAACCTGTTTGGTTATTTCCCAGTATGGTTTTATAAAAAAAAGTCTCACATGCAAATAACATAACTTAACTAACTTGAAAAAATAACTTGTCAAAGCAGGTTTTCAATGTTTCAGCTTAGTAATATTCATAAGTTTTATATGATATTCAACCTATTTGGTTATGTCTCAGCATATCTTTATAAAATTTATCTAAAAAAACCTTTAATATCAATGTTTAAAAATATGCGAATAATTCAGTTAGTCTTTTATAGATGATTATTTTCACTTCTATTATTTAAAAACATTTTTAAATAAAATTATTACTGATACCAGTTTATCTCAGTGTTATGAAATGTGCATGCAAAACTTTTAATTCTAATTTTCACATTTTATTATTTCAAATTATTGTTCTCAAGGTGTACTAAAATTTGGAAAAAAATATTTAATTTTCATGCATAATTAAATTGAAATAGTTTAACAATAAAGACACATTTAACATTGCATACTCACCTAATCCAACATCACCACAAAAGTACGTCCTACTCAGTCGAAGATTTGGGAAGAAATGAAAGATTCAAAGTCCTTATCAGAAAATGTTATCAGATAATCTTATCTTAAGATATGTGACGTCACAGAACATGTGTCAACTAATCACGTGATGTATATCACGTGACTAGTGCTTTGTATTCTAAATTGGTTCTTATAAAAATTCATTTATGAAGTAATTTAATCATTCTTATTATTATTATTAATTAACTAATTAATTAAACTAATTAATAAGATTAATTAATTAAATTAATAAGGTTAATTAATTAAATTAATAAGATTAATTAATTAATTAAATTAATAAGCTATTTCTATATAATAAACTATTTCAATTTAATTATGCATGAAAATTAAATATTTTTTTCCAAATTTTAGTACACCTTGAGAACAATAATTTGAAATAATAAAATGTGAAAATTAGAATTAAAAGTTTTGCATGCACATTTCATAACACTGAGATAAACTGGTATCAGTAATAATTTTATTTAAAAATGTTTTTAAATAATAGAAGTGAAAATAATCATCTATAAAAGACTAACTGAATTATTCGCATATTTTTAAACATTGATATTAAAGGTTTTTTTAGATAAATTTTATAAAGATATGCTGAGACATAACCAAATAGGTTGAATATCATATAAAACTTATGAATATTACTAAGCTGAAACATTGAAAACCTGCTTTGACAAGTTATTTTTTCAAGTTAGTTAAGTTATGTTATTTGCATGTGAGACTTTTTTTTATAAAACCATACTGGGAAATAACCAAACAGGTTGATTATCATATGAAACTTATGATTATTACTATGTTGGAATAATCAAAACCTGCTTTGACAAGTTAATTTTTTCAAGTTAGGTTAGTAACGTCCCTTACAAATGAGAATTTTTATTAAAATAATTTGTTGATTTCTTAAGATATTTGGTAAAATGTTAGTAAAATACTAAAAGAAGTATGAAGACCTTGTCTGTTGACTTTAAATTTGTGTATTAAATGAATTTTCCAAGTTTTACCATACACATGCAAAGGTTTCATTTAAATAAGGAAAAATTATTACATATGTCATTGTTTTTTCGATTAAAAATAACAAGTCTTGCATCTTAAAAATTTTGTTCATCTGTCAATAAAAGCTTTTTGGTTACTAGGGCAAACAAATACCTGGTTGTTAGGGTTGATAAATAGTTGAGTGGTTGGTTGTTGAAAACTTATCAATGAGATGAAATTGAGGGGGAGGGGATGTAATAATTTAACAGTTAAAACTGGAAATCTAACTGACATACTAGTTGTTTGCGGAAACAGTTGAATGGTTGGTTGGTTGGTTGATTAAAACTTATCAATGAGATGTAATTGAAGGGGGGAATCTAATAACTTAACAGTTAAAACAGAAAACTTAAGTCACATATAAATCATTATGGCTACTAAAATTTGTCGATTACTAAATATTAGTGAATCCTTTTTAAATAATTTGTAAAGTTTTGTAAAATTATTTTAACAATTTGTTTAAACTTTTAACACAAACTTGTATTTTTGATATATTTAACTTTTTTTAAAACTTTTTTAATGATACTAAAATTATTAATAAGTAATCACACTATGACTGATAAACTAAAATATAATACATTTCATAAGAAGTGAATATGTCTATTTAACTGATGAGGTGACTCATAAAATCTCAAAGTAATCCTAAACACATATGAATTCTTTTTCTTTTCTTCGTGATTTTTAACTGATAAGTCACAATAAAAATTATTTTTGCATGTGTGAAGTAATCACTTTCGACGATCTTTCTTATTTTTTAGTTACTAAATTACGGGCCTTAATGGCCCAATGGTTAGCGTCGCGTGTTAAAAATGAGAAGTATGATCAGATGTTTGTGGTTTCGAAACCTGCGAGTAAAATTACCAAGAAAATTTTGTTATGTTAATACATCTTACCTGCAAATAACGCTTATCATCAAAAGGGCATAAGCTAATCTTATTCTGTGTTAACGTGTGCAGACGTTGTGCATCATAATTTTTCAAACTGTCGAAAAACTTCGGTTATAATATTGTGTTAAGGAAAATTCAAATTATATACAACATAAACAGCTTCTCTATACTCTTCAGTGATGTGATCGTGATCACGTGTGCGTTTCGAATATAAAGAATGCTTTCAAATGCGACACAACTTTTTTTCTTGAAATGCCAATTCTTGCACGGGTATAAACTTTAAAGACTCTATATTTAATAACTTCTGTCCTAAAATATCCTTCTCTCACATCATTTAAGTTAAAAACCGTTCAACACAAACTTTTCATCAATATACTAAGTAATGATTGTTCAGAATAAACACCTATTTGATAAACACTAGTATATATATAAAACATTGAAAATGAGAAGTTTGAATTGTGATTCATTTAATGAAGTCGTGGTATACATTACATATTTCTCGATAAAGTTATGAAGAGAAAGCTAAATATTCAACTGTGATAGTCTTTCATTAAAAAAAAAAATTAAGAAGACATGCTTAAAAATCATTACATTTGGTTACTAATTACATTGTAAGATGTGAGTGTAAAAAGTGCATATCCATTATTTGATATTTAATAGTCAAATGATAGTATATTATATAAATAACTTTAAAATGTGACGTTTAAATCATTGGTAAATGAATAATTTTAACGAGATTAGTAAAGAAGGATCTAACACACAAAGAAATATATCAATAAATTTGGGTACTTAAACTTGTTTTTATAACATATGAGAAGAAAAGATCATTCACAGTGATGACTCATCATGATTAAAGTTTATAGTTATTCGAAATATTACTTAATAATAACTTGTGTTTCTTGAAAATTTTGAAAAGAATTCCTTTTTTATTTTATATATTTATTTTAATTATGAAAATTTTAATTAAACACTAATTAATTAGAAAAAAATCCTTTAAAAATGTTAATTACACATTCATTAAAAAAATATTCTTTTAAGTATTCAATAACATGTATGTTTCTTGAAAATGTTGAAAAGAATTTCTATTCTATTCTATTAATAAGAAGATTTTAAAAAATTATATTCAGGATTTAATTAAATTCTTAATTATGACGTATTAAATAAATTAAGTCCCTTTTTAATTAAACATTATATTAATTATATTCAATATGAATAAACTCTTAATTTCAGATTTGAACTTGTCATTGTTACTTATCTAGTGAGTCATCCTTCGGGAAATACCGTTAAAGATAAGAATTTGTTGTTATCAGACATTTCCTAACAGGTAAGCAACGATGAAGGTTGGATTTAAGGACTGGTGAATGAAAGTTTAAGTTGAGAATATTTTTCAATGTGTCTCTCATAAATAGTTTTCATTTAATTTTTAATTAATATTTAATTAATTGGTATTTTCTAATTTCATTACAAATTAGTATTTCTCAAGTTGTTTCGAATGAACATGTTTCATTTATTATTAATTCATTAATTTATAAAGTGTTATTTTAATTACATGAGAAATTAATATTTTTCATTAAATTTTTAATCTATATTTTAATTAACACAATGTTTAATTAATATTTTATTAATGTTAATTAATATTTTTTATTTATTGTTATTTCATATTTTTCATTTAATATTTAATACATCCATAATATTATACCCAAAAGCATAAATGTTTAAAGTTTTATAAGGATGCGTATTCCCATATTAATTTTTTTCATTAAGTTTTTCATCAATACATTGTTTAATTAATATTTTATTAATGTTAATTGATATTTTTCATTTATTGTTAATTCATATTTTTCTTTTAATATTTAATAAATACATAATATTATACACAAAAAAATATAAATGTTTAAAGTTTTATACGAATGCGTATTCCCAAATTAATATTTTTCATTAAGTTTTTAATCAATGCAATGTTTAATTAATATTTTGTTAATGTTAATGTCTTTCATTTATTGTTAATTCATATTTTTCATTTAATATTTAATGCATCCAAAATATTATACCCAAAAGCATAAATGTTTAAAGTTTTATAAGGATGCGTATTCCCATATTAATTTTTTTCATTAAGTTTTTAATCAATACATTGTTTAATTAATATTTTATTAATGTTAACTGATATTTTTCATTTATTGTTAATTCATATTTTTCTTTTAATATTTAATAAATACATAATATTATACACAAAAAAAAATATAAATGTTTAAAGTTTTATACGAATGCGTATTCCCAAATTAATATTTTTCATTAAGTTTTTAATCAATGCAATGTTTAATTAATATTTTGTTAATGTTAATGTCTTTCATTTATTGTTAATTCATATTTTTCATTTAATATTTAATGCATCCAAAATATTATACCCAAAAGCATAAATGTTTAAAGTTTTATAAGGATGCGTATTCCCATATTAATTTTTTTCATTAAGTTTTTAATCAATACATTGTTTAATTAATATTTTATTAATGTTAACTGATATTTTTCATTTATTGTTAATTCATATTTTTCTTTTAATATTTAATAAATACATAATATTATACACAAAAAAAATATAAATGTTTAAAGTTTTATACGAATGCGTATTCCCAAATTAATATTTTTCATTAAGTTTTTAATCAATGCAATGTTTAATTAATATTTTATTAATGTTAATGTCTTTCATTTATTGTTAGTTCATATTTTTCATTTAATATTTAATACATACATTACATTATACACAACACCATAAGTATTTAAAGTTTTATATGAATGCGTATTCCCAAATTAATATTTTTCATTAAGTTTTTAATCAATGCAATGTTTAATTAATATTTTATTAATGTTAATGTCTTTCATTTATTGTTAATTCATATTTTTCATTTAATATTTAATACATACATTACTTTATACACAAAACCAAAAGTATTTAAAGTTTTAGATGAATGCGTGTTCCGTTTTTAACTAGATCACATACTCAACCTTATGTAATCATTTTAATCATAGGTTAGTTTAAATTTTCAAATAGTTAAATCCGAAATGAATGTATTACACTCTTTATTTTGCTAACAAAGTACAGAAAAAAATAAATATTTTAGTTTTATTTAAAATAAATCGATGAGAAAAAAAAAAAGCCTCTAATTTGATTTAAATAATTATATCTTAAATTTTCAAAAGATATTACTCAAAAGACCTTATTTTATTTCAAGTCAAATAATTTTAATTAGACATAGTACTCATTAAGATTAATTAAGATAACACATGAACCCCAGTTCCTTATCAGCTATGATTCAGAGATTCAACCCTTTTCGGAAAACGCTATCAGATAAGCAGATAAGAATGATTCATCTATGTTTACACACACACACATATACTGCAATGAATTTAGTATCCTCTCTTTGAGAAAATAATTATTAAACTCTACATCGATTCGGATTTCATTGATGTTAAGGTATGTAAAAAATTATTTTCAATACAGTTTTAAAAATATTTAAAAGCATTTTTCACAAATTATTTTGATTTGAAGATAAAATACAATGTTAAATAAAATCTCATTAACAGGGTTTGAAAAAGTTCCGCGTTACTGGTTATAAATATTATATATTTTTAAATTAATGAAGATGAATTCATTTCGATAATAAATATAGTTTAAATTTTTTTTTTAACCGACAAGTATTAAAACATTAAAAATAAGTTCCTTTTTTTTTTCTTCGGAAAGTCAAAAATTCTATTAATATTAAAATTTATTTATTTGAAAATTGTTCTGCCAGGGAAAAATTACACATGTCAAAAGATATTTATGTTAAAAATCGCTTACACTTTCAGAAAGGAAAGGACACACAAAAATTACTTATATTAAACACATTGCTATGTTTAAAAATATGCACGAATTTTGAAAAAGGGGTGTCTGGTGAGGTAGACTTTATTCTTTTTATTATTAAATTTCATTAATTGGAATAGAAATAGTTTTCATCAACATTTATACAATCTCACACAAAAGAAATGCGAATACAGATTGCAAACTTCAACAATTAAAAATTAGTTCCCAAAAAATCACAAGATTTTTTCAAGTTTCCCAATAAAAATTATTACCACTCAAAAGTTCTACAAATTGTTTTCGAAGTCACCTCATTAAAATGAATATTTAAAAAATTAAGTTCAAATTCCCGTTACAGACATGCGTTATTTATGATGGTTGAAGCTCATTCAAGCCTTTCTAAGGAAATCTTACAGTTATTCACACATGATTCGAGGAAAATCACACATTCCGAACGGTTAGGTCAACGAGCGCAAATAAATGTTAGTACGTAAAATCCCATTTTGAAACATATTTTCTAATTCAAATTTTAAAGTTATTTTTTAACTAATCTAAAATATCAAGTGTATAACATAGTAAACTAAAAATAGTACTCGAAATAATTTTAAAGTTCCTTCATTAAATTAATGTTTAAAGTTAATATTCTCAAATTCCCATTACCAGCATGTGTTATTTATGACTTGGTGGATGGTGGAAGTCTTTCTAAGATAGTCTAAGCCAGTATGCACACATGATTCAAAGAAAATTACAAACTCCATACGGTTAGGTCGACGAGCGCACGTCAAACTCATTGCAAAAAAGTTAAAGTCCCCCTATTAAACACTTACGTCCGCAAAATATCCTTCGTGAATGATTAGTCTAAAATAATAATTTCCCCCAAAATACCCGCATAACTCATCACGTAAGAACACAGTGGAAAAAAAAAATTAAACTCCCCCAAAATTTCCACTTAAAATCAAAAAATAAATCCTTAAACTAAAGTCCACCGAAAAATTTTAAGTTGGCACATTAAAATTAAAAACCACTCGTACAATAGTACTGAAAAAAACATTCTTTGTCCCCAAATATCCGCTTAACCCATTATCTAAAACACGGTGAAAAAAAAAAAAAATCAATCTCCCCAAAATTTCTGCTTAAAATCAAAAAATAAACTCTTAAATTACACCAAACTGAAAATTTTTAAGTCACCACATTAAAATTAAAAACCACTCGTACAATAGATCAACAAAAAATTTCTATCTCCCCAAAATATCCGCTTAACCCCTTATTTAAAACACGGTGAAAAAAAAAAAAAGTCGCTTCATTCCTTATTTTTAATTACCTTTTTAATTGAACAACAGCATAACTCAATCGAAAAACATACCCCCCCATAACACGCCGAAAATTTTAAAGTCTCCACATTAAAAAACACCCCCATACTACAGTATGGTTAAAAAAAATTCTAACTCCCTGAAATTCCCGCTTAAAATTAAAAAAAAATCCTTTTAACCCCTTCTCTTACAAGACGATGTCAGGAGGAGGAGGATTGAGGAGGAGGATTGAAGAGGAGGATTGAGGAGGAGGAGGTGTGAGGAGGAGGATTGAGGAGGAGGGCTGTGGAGGAGGAGGCTCCCACCACCACCACCACGCGCCTCACGCCTCCTCCCGAGGCCGGACTGTCATTTTTCCCCTACTCATGAATGGTGGCAATACCCAGCACTTCTTATCATCATGATATCCTATTTCACAATAATCGAAAATCACTGCAAGTTTGTTGAAAATATAGTTGTGATATCTTCATTAGTGTTGAAATCAATGAAAATTAAAGTTTGACCTCGAGTAAGGTGAAATATACTGTATTCATAACTTGTGATCATGGTTTCCTGTACAAAAATTATCTGTCTGGATGTCTGCTATCAACCCTGGAAGGTGGAAGGTTTCCTATTTTGTTTAGAAAAACCATTTTTTTTTTTTTTTTTTTTTTTTTTTTTTTGTGAAAAAGTAACAAACAGATTATTTACTAAACAATGTTCTCAGAAACTTGTATCTATACATGAGTAATATTTAAAAAAAAATCATCATTAACGACGGTTAATTTTCTTAAGTACTTATCTTACAAGCAGCAAATAAATAATGTAAAACCATTCTCTTTTATTAAAATATGATTATCTTTATTATTCAGAATATCTTTATCAATTTATAATTGAAAATAGAAATTGTGTAAAAGTTTTAAAAATATATTTTTAAAAGTTTTTTAAATATTCGGCCAAAATGTCGGATATGTTATAGAAAAATTTTGTAATCTATGCTCTGCGAATAATTTTTCTATCTTGTTTAAAATTAAATCTGAGCATTTATTTGAAATACTTTCCCTTTTATCAGACCTTAAAAGAAAAAAAAAAAAAAAAAAGGCTAATAACTTCCTTTTTAATTGTATTTTCCTTATTTATCCAATTATCGAAATACTCAAATTTTATACGCACCACAATACTTTTCACATTCTGATGCTGGTTTATTATTTTTTTAAGGGGTCCGGGGCACATTTTAAAATAATTTTTATTCATTAAGTTAAAATATTGAAATTTTTTGTGATGCTTAGCCATATCATCTGTAAACAGAAACACATTATGAAACTTCTCATGCATTAATGAAAAAGTGGGGTAATTTAAAATCGCTTTTAACTCGAAATATTATTTGTAGAATTTCATTTTTTTAAATTTAAATAAACAGAAATATATAAACTTTAAACTTGATTCAGCATTTTAAGAATATTAATTTATATAAAAATTAAAAATATTAAAAAAATGCAACTTAATAAAAAATCATATTTCCAAAAGTAAATATTTTTTTTTCAATTTGATCAATAAAAATTAAAGCAAAACAATTGAAAGAGACATGTTTCAAGTTTGAACCATTTATCTCTACGGTTCTTGACTTATAACAATTTAAATAGAAGAAATGGTGAGAAAACCCATCATGAAGAAAAACGCATTTTCACAATATATATATATATATATATATTTCCTGTTCCAGTTATGACAGAAATATGGTTTAAACTTCATTTTAAGCAGAAAAAAAAAAAAGAAAAAAAACTTTTAGTGCACTTTTTTTTTTTTTTTTTTTTTTTTTTTTTTTTTTTTTCTTATAGAAAATTTGAAGATTTTTGTGTTTTGGACCCCCTTAAAAGAAACATATTTTTTAAAATGTTTCTTAGCGGTTGGCGTTTGATGTAGTGTACCACTGAGCTCCACGGATTATACTTCCCCTTCTTCCTTTCTATTTTTTTCTTTTTACATCTTGAAACGTACTTACTAGACTTACCAGACAGAAAACTCGTGCGCCATAATAACTTGTTTACGACTTGGTTTAGAACCCTTGGTATGTTCCCCTAGGATTTACGTCATGGCATTTCCGGTGGCCCTAGGTGGTTCCTTTGAAAAAGTTGAGAATCCCCCTCCCGAATCTAATCCATTAAGGAATTTGCTTTTATCATCTATTTATTCCCTGAATATCTTGATAAAATCCTTCTCTCACCCCTCCCTTTCCCACTATATCGCTCTAAATAAAAGTCATTGTTGATTTGTTTGTAAGTTATACAAATCTACAATTTTTGACAGATTTGCACTCTTTACGTTTTAGAACGCGAGTAGAATATTACTGCCAACTTAAAAAAGAAAAAAGAAAAAAAATCTCAGGCCACTCTTTATACTTGTTTTTGATTTTATTTATTTATTTATTTTTTACTTTAAGGGGACACATTATCTTGAAATTGGTCCAAATATTGATTTTATTTTTTTTATATTAACTGAAAGCTGCTTTAAGCGTGAATATTTTGACACCTCATTTTTACATCGCGCGATAGTGTAAATTTTGTTAATAGATCCGGCGTAATAATTACCCACACAAATGCAAACTTTAAATTGGTTTTTCTCCATGTCCTTATTTCTATAACTTGTTTATTCGATAAATACCAAGACATTTTTGTTAATTTAGATAGAGCTTTGATTTTTTTTTTCTATTTATTTATCTACCATGGTGTATGTAATATTTTTGTGCATGGATTTAACCTTCAAGTTTATAGTTATTTTAAAAAAAAAATATTTAAATGTTAAGTTTGTTGTATTTCCTTTATTTTGTTATGTACAGGAGAGAAAAAAAAAATCATATTAAATGTAAAATCCCATTCCATATATCTAAAAGTCCATGTACAGTTTTATGTAGCATATTCTAAAGAAAGTAGAAAAGAGCATTTTAAAAAGTTATTATTATTTGAAGAAAAAAAAATTAAATTTTAGTAAAATAGGCTGCTTTACAAGATTATTATTATTAAATTTTAATACTAAGTATTGTGCTACTATATATATTACAATAGGGCCGTCCAACAATTCCCCCTTTGAAGGTTTTCTTGGTGTCCTTCTAAAGATTATTCTTTGTAGAAGTTTTTTTTTTTAAATAAAAAGTCATCTTTAAAAATGTTTCTTTAATATCATTTTAACATTCCACATGCTTTTCTACTATAGGCGGCGTTAAATTTTTGGTTCCTTTCTCCAAATCACTTTTTGAGATAAGTCCCTCTCTCAGAAAAATGTAATTCTAAATTTAATATACATATTTTTTCTGCAATTATTTTTATATCGATCCCACCATAGTAGGAGGGCTTATTTGATAAAACTTATTTGATATCTGTGCATCTTTTAAGACCCTGGATATCGCTAGTTCCAACTAGATTGGTTAACAACTTGGTATTGTTGTGATTCAGAAATTCGGAATTCATACCAAAAATTAAGAATAGTATTTTTTATTTTTTGCTTTCATTAATGAAAGGCGTTTCTAGACTGCTTACAGTGAACATTTTGCATTCGGAATTTCCGAATAATAATAATAATAAAAAAGAGTTGGCATCCTTATCCCTTTACTATAGTCAGAAATTATCATTCTATATTTCCAGTAACGTAAATAATGACACCCTTCAAAGTTATGTCAATAGTAGAGATACGCCAGCGATTGATGAAAGGTTGGACAGCCCTGTATTATTCAAAATTGACAAAAAAAAAAAAAAAAAAAAAAAAAAAAAAAAAAAACAGTTATCCCTTCGCGACGAGAGCCTTTTGCTTAATTTTTAATCTTTTACCACTGAAAAAAAAAAAAAAAAAAAAAAAAAATCTGTAATTGACACGCGAAATTGCTCTGATTAAATACGGTGAACTTTGACAATAAAAAATAACTGGTAAGAATAATGAAGGATTCTCAGCAACTTAAGTGGCACATCTACAGGTCGCTCGTTCGAAAGGGGTTAATAGTACTTATTTCTGATTATAATTTTTACTTTTTATAGAGGATAATTAGTGTTAGGGGAGAGTAACAGCTACACTGTTTCAAAACTCGAAATGGTGGTTTCTATATTTCTATATTGGGACATAAAAACACAGTAAATCTGTAAGAAAACGCAATCAGCCTTCAACGGAATCCCAGTCTTAAACGTAAGAAGTCCAAGCTCCCGTCAGAAAGTGTACCATACAAATCTTACTTGCTTAAAAGGGTAATTTGATTAAAACCGATTTCTTTTTCTTTTTTAAGTTTAGATTTTGTTTTGATATGTTTGACTCTAGTAAATAAATACAAAATAATCTTAGAGAGTAAAATCTGCGTTTGGGAAATTGTTAGGAACTGAAGTAAAATTTTGTATTGGAAACGTTTTCGATTGAAATGTTATAATTGTACTGTGTTATTTTCGTAAGAATCAAAAATGTTTTACGTAAACAGGACCTCGTCAAAGCTTGGGGCACATAGACTCTGTTAGTTCTCTTTTAATCAAGAAAATTGCATTATAAACATAACTAGCAGTTTTATGCGCTGAGAAATGGAAGAACAAAGAATAAAATAAAAGAACACATTAGAGACACATATAAAAAGAATTAAAACAATATGAAATTAAACTCTTCTGTACCATTTACTGTTTAGAATGAGAAACTGAAGATATAAGAGACGGATGAAAAATATCAGTTCTACTCTGGATTTCGAAATTTATATTCCATTTTGTTATTTAGTGAAGAACACGGCAATATTTTAGTTTGTGTGAATGGCAAAACACATTTTTTTCTATGAATTATAAATGAAATCTGCATTAATTTTAACCTGAAAAATGTGGGGGGAAAATGTACTTTGGATATCCTTGAAAATGTATGCCCGTGTACTTCTGTGATAACGAGTCTCTGAGCGGCGCTGTGATTCTCGCAAAGTTTCAGTTTTGTACAAGCATGTAGTGGAAGATATACGGTTAGTATACGTCGTATACCTTCTGGATTTATCAAAGGAGCACCGTATACTCTCTATTTCTCAAGAAAGCTATAGTATACTCTCTGTTTAGAGCCTATATCCTCTGTTATTTTTACGACTACACCCCTGGTTTTATACGGCACAAAATTACAAAGTTAAACTTCGCCGGAATTTGTTGTTGATGTGGGTAGAAAATAATGCCGTGTACCTAACGGATACTCTCTTGCTTTTTCTACCATTTTTAATCTAAAGAAAAGGTTTGCCCCTATGAGACATTCCAAATTTCTTTTTTCGATGCGGGTGTCAAGTTGAAAATCCTATTCCAGAGGAATCTTTAACAAATGGGCTTTGCATCATATTTACTGCCGTGCACTTCATGTATAACCCTTCACTGCACGATTTTTTTTCTATTTTTATGAAAAAAAATTTTTTTTGAAATACATATATCGGTCAGGTAATGGAAAAAAAATAGTAAAAAAGAAAATCAAATTTTGAGCTAAAATTTGATATTATAATGGCGTGTTCCCTACATACACAATTAGGTTTTTTTAAGTATTGCTGTATTTTGAAATTAAATGGACTTAAATCAATTAATTTTATCTGCTTAACACTTGGCAACTTTCTTTTCACTAATATTTTTCACTAATATTTTCTTCACTATTTTCTTCACTATTTTCTTCACTAATATTTTTTAGTATTCAGTAAAAATAATAATAGTAAATTTTGCATTAATAGCCAGTGCTGTAGTTGGAAAAAATATTTGCGGGAACTCAAGCATAATTCCATAGATTATGATGCTGTCGGGTTGTTTCTAACCAAAAAGTTAATTTAAAACATTTAGTCAAAAGCTGTCTTTTTAAAAAATTAACAGTTATGGTTATTATATTGAAGTTTTTATAGTAATGTAATTTGCCTTCATTTGGTAATGATAGGGCACACTGTTAAAAAAAATTCTGAAATTTACGAATATTTTTTTTTTCCTGAATTTCACAGAAAATTTCCCTTTTCACAACAAAAGGGCATTTTCCGTTACAAATCACAAAATTCCACCATATTTTATGAAAATAACGAAACGGATGGAAATAGAAACAAAAAACGGAGACACGCCGTTTTTTGTGGGTTCGAGTCCCACAAAAAACGGGTGCAGATTGTGGGTTCGAGTCCCACTGCCGCCATGGATTAATGAAAACATGAAAATTCCCTTTTAAATTACATTTTTTCTGTTTATTTTTCTATTATTTCTTATTAAAATTTTTTTTTAATTAATTAGCCAAAAAATAAATAATTAAATAGTGTACGACAATTTCAAAAAATTGTCTATACTTTTTTTTTTCTAAAAAAATTGTTAATAAAAACTTTTTGCATTCATTCATTAAAAAAAAAAAAAAAAAGTGGTTTTAAACAGTTATTTTTTTTTTATTTAAAGTATTTAAAAAACTAAAATTGATTTAAAAAAATAATAAGTATTATGCATCAGTCTAAAATAAAATAAAATAAACTGTTTACAAATATTCTAAGACCCCCACGAAGGGCACTCCCCCCCCCCCCCTGATCCTATATCCCTAGTGTAGATAATCAGACGACAAAAATAAACCAAACCAAATATTCTAAGGAATATACTTGAAAGGAAATCTTTAAAAAGCACAACAGATTTTCCCACTAACTCATAAAAGACATACTTTGTACAATCCGGCATCAGCAGCTGTGATTCATAAGGGTTTGTTCCGCTGTCAAAAGGTCCCAAGTTTAATCCTCAGGACGGCGTGAACTAAATTATACAAAATAATTAATAATTATTAAGTAAAATAACATAGCAGCTTAAAATCACTCGGCAATTTCGAATTCTTTGAAGGTTAACCGATTCCTTAATTTTAAAAATTATATTAAATTATTATTAAAAATCAAACTTTGTAACGGAAAGTTACCGCTTCTTCAAACGGAGTTTTCCTTTCTTGTATTTCCCACAACGGAAAATCTACTAATGGAACGGTAAAAGTTCAGCTAGTTTGCTGCAAGTAGTTTCATCTGGAATTCACAGATTTATTTTTGACAGTGCAACTGATGTCAGTTCAGAACCTCCGCCATTTGAACACTAGGCCTCAGCGCAAACAAAAATGGCGGATTTTTTTTTTTTTTTTTTTTTTTTTTCAGCGTGTGTACTGTCTCTTCAGTTTTGGTACCAACAGTTTAAAGTTTTTTCGTTTTCTTTTTATGAGGTTAAAGAAGATTAAGAAATATTTTATAAAATAATGGAGTTAAAACTTAGGGGACTGTGGGCACTTTTAAAAAATCAGTCTTCGGCAGCCGCCATTTCGGTGTCAGAGCTCAGGCCTAGTATTCAAGGGGAGGTGGCAGCACGACGGCTTCAAAGAATATGATTGGTCGAAATAGCTCTTTTCTTTATAAGCAGAAACGGATCTTCTTAAAACTAGCAAAAATTAACGTTTTGCTTGAAGAAAAAATGGATTGCGCTCGTACGCGATTTTTTTCCCCTTTTATAGTAACGCCCCACCAGTGGCCGAGAGGGTCTAACCAAAGACCTTAGAGGGAAAGACATGAAGGCTTTGGAAACCGTAACTAACTGAAACAGTGCAAACAGAATTGGTATGAAACACGCTCAAAGGGGGGGATCCAATCGTAGGCTGGTTCATTGCATCCACCGATTCGCCAAATATTTTAATTATTATTTTTTTAATAGTAAACCTCCTTGCGCCAACTCCCCCGCGAGAATTCAAAACGCCATTCTTTTGGCAGTTCGCCTTGAGACTTAAAGATTGTGTTAGATTTTTTAATATGCTTTGCTTGTTGTGATATATTTTCTATATTGCAAATAGATAGCCGATTAACACGTACAACTGAAAGGTCTTCAGTGATGCTGAACTTGTTAAATAATAAATATTATAAATCGAAAGTTCCACTTTCTCTCGAAAACTAACGTAACAACGCTGTAACGTATTGTATGAACTTTGACCTAACTATCTCCCTCCACGAAAAGGGATGGAGAGGCAGGGGGGGGGGGGGCGCACTGCTTTCCCGGGGACCGAGGCGGGCAGGGATGACCACATCATTACTCCACATTTTGTTAATTATCGCTACTGGTGATAATGCCAAAGCGCGCCAAGTGAACGCTTCTTATCTTTCGCCCCTGTATGCGACTTCTATTGCCTAGCTGTTTGCACTGTTTCACTGACAGCTGTGGATTTACGTTACGCCTACGGAGCCTTCACATCTTTTTCTCTAAGATCTTTGGTCTGACCTCTCAACTGGTAGACGGCAGGTGGTGGGTTCGAACCCAATCGCGGCCGTCGGCCTAACCGTTCGGAGTCTTCGAACCTTGCGTATATACGGGTTAGGGGGTCCCTTAGAAAGACCCCCACGAAGGGCATCCCTATATCCCATAGCGTAGATAATCTGCCGACACAAAATACAACAACAACAACAACCTTTTATAGTAACAAACCAAATATTTCTGGAAACGGTACTCCCACGCTTTCCCGCCCAATTACAGCACTGTTAATAACTTGATCGATTTTTTTATTTTTTTTCTGTAGAACACATTCTAATTTTTTGTCAAATGCAACCATCTGACATGGACAAAATAAGTGTTATTCCCTTCTTTGGACTGTTCTTGATCAGTTACAGACAATGGCGTCAACTTTTGAAAAATATTGGGTAGGCTCAAAAATATTGGCTGGGCTCAGTAATATTTTTGTAAATTGGTGAGACCAGTTTGCTTTTCTTTGAAGAGTTGACAGATAGTGAAAGAAGAGAATTTTAAGTCAAGTTATCATGTTTTAATAAAGTTGTAATTTTATTAAATTATATTATCATGCATTTTTTTATGAAGATACTTATATTTATTGTAATGTCATAATATTATGAACATGACTACAAATTGAATTAGAAAAAAAATTAAACATGGAAGCAAAGCATTTCAGTCATTTGGGATTTTTTGGGTGTTAATCGGAGAATTTAAACACGTGGACATTGACAAAATAAATTTTATTTTCAGGAAAAAATGAATAATAAAATAATAATGGCACAAATAATAAAACAATGAAAATTAGGTAAGCTATGATTCAAAATTATTTGGTGGGCTCGGGCGCCACCGGGTCCATATAAGTTGGCGCTACTTGTTACAGCGATTATATTGGCAAATTCAAGGCACATAATGAGAATTATAATGTTTTATCACTTTCCAACAAAGTTGAAAAGTGCTTATGCGATTCGGTTTGTCTGTCCGTCAGTTCACGCCCTAATACCGTGTTCGCACTGAGATAGTTGAGTCACTTAACTTTAAGTCACTTAAATTTTTTGAAGCGGGATACCCGGAATTAGGCTTCACCTGTTCGCATTTGCTAAATATTTTAAGTGACTTAACTTGGCCAAAATGACATCTGGGCATGCGCATAAGTTCTGAAATTTGTAATTGCAACAACATTTTCCATTTTTGACCTTTGGTTACAAAAAAAAAAAAAAAAAAAAAAAAAAAAAAAAAAAAAACCGCAAACACACGTGTTAAGCAATTGGGGTAAACAAATAACAATTTGAAATAATTTATAATTATTTTTAGGACTCAAATCCAGTAATTTAATAATCAGAATTAAATATTCTAAAATTCAGAAATAATAATTAAATATTCTGAAGGCACATTTCCACTCAACTCATAGTTAAGAGAGTATCAAAGGCTTAGTGAGTTTCTGAAATTTGCTAAGCAAGAATCTTGATTCCGGGTACGACCGCTTCAAAAAACTTCAAGTTAAGTGATTTAACTTTTTCACTGTGAACAGGATATAACTCCTGTAAATATACCCGGATTTTCATGCTGTTGATGAAGCTTATTTAGGGTCACCAAATCATGTTTAGTATTGCATATGAAGTATGTACGACGTTTGGTTCATTGACAGCGACACTCAAAAGAATTCGATTACATTATGGTATACGGTGAAAAATCGTTTGGAGAGTACTTTAATGACATTGCGCTATTTCTAATGTATTGAAGCTGATATAAATCACTGACTTTCAATACGATCATGTTAAAACAAGCATTCATAGCAATTTTTAATAATTTACGGGGACACACAAAAGAAATCAGTTATAGCAGTTTGCGTAATAATTGCTGGAGAGTATGTTTTAAAATTCGGTATGCGCTTTTAAATTTAGTTAGTTTTTTCCATATTACTTTTTATACATAAATTCTATACCTCATATACAGAGCTGCACAAAAGTATTCAAGGATTAGGGAGAAAATTGCTGAAAGGGAATTTTCAACTGAAATATGTATATCAGTTAAACTAACTAAATTTTAGAATGCATGTTGTTAATAGATACAAATCTCTATATCATATACAGGGCTGCTAAATATTTTGGATAATTTTTTGATTGTAGATGGGAACAGCTAAAATTTGGTTTTGAAATGTGTTATAGATTTCCATAGGATGAAATGAGACGTAATATTTTAATTTTTTAAACGGTGCAGTTTTGTTACATCATTCTGAATGTGTTGGAAAGTGCTTCCTAATCTATGCTTGACGCATGATTTTTCTTTATTGTTATGTATGCGCCAACTAAGATATACGGTTCAGTGAAGGTTTAAAAAGTTCAATGTTCTTTTGCTAAAACAAATTCTTAGTGTTTTCTTTACCTCTTTCAGGGGCATCATCTAACCACATTTAAATTTCTTATCCAAAAAATTCTGCACTTTAAAAATCCGTTAAATTTACGGCAAAAATTGCTGGCAGAAACGTTGCCAACAGTTTTTATCGTAAAAATTGCAGTAAAATTAGATGTAAATTTAATTTATTACATCTAATTTTACCTCAATTTTTTATGACAAAAACTGCTGGCAACAGTTTTTGCCGTAAATTTAATACTTTTATTTTATTTTATTTTATTTATTTTTTTTATTTTTTTTATAGTGTGTACGTATATTATTTTAAAGTTTGTTTCGTAAAAATATATTCCAAAAATTCTATGCCAAAGTTTATGACTAATATATTCTGGTAGTGAAAGATGAAACAATTTGAACCCTATATGGGACGTATCCGTCCTGAAGTGGTTAATTATTTCAAGGATAATTAAATTGATTATCTATTAACCTCTTCGGGACGGGAGCCTTTTACGAAAATTTTAATGTTTTATCACCGGTTTTTTAAGAACAGATGTTTGTGTCTAATTAAATAGAGAATGTGCTCCGATTAAATAAAGCAAATTTTACTGTGTAATTTTACCGGTGGGAATAAGCAAGGATTCTTAAGCTTTTTTTGCGGAACGTATACTTGTCGCTCGTCCTCAAGGGGTTCAGAGCCATCTAAGTTCATACCCGGATTTGGATATGTTTTTACCATTAACTTCAAGTTCGACGATGTTAAGAAAGGGTTTATTTAATTGAACTTTATGGACACCCGTGAAGGTTCCTCTCAGACGCTCCTAATTTTCCTCTGTGGCGTTTTCTTTGTTGCTAGTTTAAAAAAAAATAATAATCTACTATATATGTATAAGTACTGTCAGCCTTTATTTTATTATTATCATTTTTTTAGATGGGGAGGGGGGAGGACTGTGAAGGATTGTGGGGATAGTTTGTGAGACACGCCCTAAACATGACTTCTACAGCAAGAAGTTGTTCTGTTATGAACGCTGGAATAGTACTATGGAATAATTACAATAGATCTTTTTCAGTTCAACAATCTGTTTTCACCTTTTCCCGCCTTTCAGGGTGTGGATCGTCTTTCTTCTTTGTTAGTCTTTATTCTAGAAGATGAAAAATAGTTTCCATATAATGTTCCTCTCTATTCTTTCTTATAATTCTATTTTAGATCAGTACAAAAGTAAAGGTATGCATTCGTAATATTTTAGTACGTTACATGTTCTAAGATTCTCTCATGAGCTTATTACAAACGCATTGAGCAGCTTATATTTTCCATTTCTCTATGTTTTCATCGTGTGATATTGTCTCTTCTGAAAAATGTTTATTTTTTACTTACCCATCGTACGTAATATAGGGTAAATCTTGCAATCATTTTAAAAATCGAAAACTTTTTTTTTTTTTTTTTTTTTTTTTTTTTTTTTTTTTTTGACGGATTTACATGTTTAAGACTCTGGAGATTCCGAAAGACATATATATATAAAAAAAATGTAATTTAAGAAATTACACCAACTATTTGAGAAATGTTTCACTCGAAACATTCATCTATCATTTTAAGCTAAATACCAGTTGTTTTATTGTGCATTATCCGTGCCACTGCTATAAATGACTTTATACATGCTGCAATTTGATTTGCGTTTAAGTTACATCACTCCATTGTCGCCAAGCATAAAAGTTGGCGACGAAAGAAACTTGTAACATTGTTGGTGCGAAAGTAAACATTATTAAAATACAGCTTTGGCATATACTGTTATACTTGTAAGACTTTGGAATATACTGTTTGATTTTACAGAGCAGAATTTTGGTGATGGAGGTTTTAAACCAAAGTCGATCGCAGCATATGCATCTGTGAATGGGTCCATCAGACATTGAATCAAAAAAGTTTTTTCCAGTTTTTCCCAAGCCGATTGCTTTTTAGTTTTCTTTTTAGGTGGTGGAAAATCAAGAGTAATACCTATAACATTTTCCGGCTTGTTAGAACCACTATTGGCACTCAAATTTTCCTGGTTAGAACCGACTGATTGTAAAACGCCATGGCTAGTGGATTGGTCGCTCTCGAGACATGATGTTTTACAATTAATCGGTTCTGCATTAAATTGCTTCCTTTTTCGTGATCACCTTTCAACACGTAATTGGTTTTCAGCGGTTCCATAATCTTTTGATTTTCTCGTTTTCTGCATTGAAAGACGTTTTTGCGCAAACCAAATACAGTACTACTTAGTTATCCCTTCGACCAATTTCGCCAAATGATACGAATCGCCAAACTAATAAGCAACTTATACATGTTGACTAAATTTTTATTTTAAATAACAAAAGAACAAATAAATTAGTAAAACATTAATAAAAAGTCGAAATAAAAATCACTTTATGATTGTTTAAGTACGCGTATTGTGTTTAATGTCATTGAATGCGACATTCACGGTCATTCATTTCTTTGGCTTCGACTTTTTCCGTATCTGTTAATTTCCGTCTACCCATTTTTAAATTTGTTAGTTTTCTCCTTTGTTACAATGATTTTAAACATTTTAATTTCCTATTCAAATAAAAATTCTTCTAAAAGTAAACAATTTAATTTAAATTCAAATAAAAATTCTTCTAAAAGTAAAGAATTTAATTTAAATTCAAAAGTGACCACGTCATTTTGTCCATCGTCCACCGAAAACAACAACTATTTTTCAATGGTTAACAAAAATAAATAAATAAATAAATAAATAAATAAATAAAAATAAACCGTCCTTGTGTCTGTAAACGTTCTATCTCTCGAAGAAATTGAGATAGAGACTTGAAATTTGGTGTATATTTAATATGTAATAATGGGATGAAACCTACTGAATATCAGTAACCTCGATTATCCGGAACCATTTTTTTTCCCCAAAAATTATTTTAAAGAGTGGATATGCAAGACAACAAAAAAGCATAAATTGCGTATAAAGAACGAAGTCGATCAGATAATTAATTGCCGAGATAATTAGTAGCCGAGATATTTGTAATCCTATTTTTCACATTCTTCAATTTTTCATGACACTTCATTCAAATTTCTATTCAAATACATATTGTAATTGGAAATGAGAAACTTCATCAGACACAGTAAACTTTAAGTTAATAAGATTATTATTTATGGAGTTATGAGGCTGTTTCTTTTACGTAATTCGATACTGCTTGATTATTCCATCGACCAAAAAACTATCGCTAAATTATAAGATTAAATGCCAATAATAGTTTATCGTAAATGTCGTATTCAATTGACATTAAATACGTTATACGCGCTTATGTTATCAAGCGATTTTTAATTCGACATTTAATTCGTATTTTTATTAATCTTTTACTAATTTTTTAGTTTTATTTTTATTTTTTGTGTTATTATTTTTTTATTTATTTTTTTTTATTATTTAAAATAAAAACTATGCCAATTCGTAAAATTTAGGAGTAGTCTGACGATTTATATAATTTATCGTAATGGATCAACGATATAATCAAGTAATACCGGCAACTCTGTAATAGAGCATTACTATTACTTACCCATCATACGTAGTATAGGGTAAGTCTTGCAATCGTTTTGAAAATCGAAAAAAAAAAATTTTTTTTTGACGGATTTACACGTTTCAGATATTGGAGATTCCGAAAAACATATTTGTTATATGCCTGTACATGCCTGTATTTCATTCAAATTTCAATTCAAAGATGTATTTTAATGGAAAATGAGATGCTTAATACAACGCATTCAACTGTTATTTAATATGACTATTATTTTTGGAGTTATAAGGATTTTTATTTTACGCAATCCGACGTTACGAAATTTTGATGTTTAGCATATTTTGACAAAATTGGCTCATCAGCAATTCGTTAATAGACCATTACAATTTATATTAAAACTATTTGAATATGCATTTAAATTTTATTTTGGAATTGCGGTTCATTCTATAAATAGTTTCCACGTGTTTCATTTTCCTATATTATAGTATGCATATCCATGATGGGTAAGTATTACTGTGGCCTCCAACGACTAGTTATATTTTATAGTTTAATTGCGAATTAATTATTTCAAACAGCATTAATTCAGTTGTAACTTAAGTTCAGTAGTTTAGATTTTATTTCATTAAAGTTTAAAGCATTGATTAATAGACAATAATGAATTTATAATTAATTTGTTATTTAATTGAATTGTTTTCAGAATGGTATTATTCTAACAAATGAAATTAAATAGGATAAGAACTGGATTATCATATAAAAGAGAAGAACAAAAAGTAAAGAAATTATGCGCTTAAAATTCAAAATATTTCATTTTTATATAAAAAAAAAATAATAATAATAATTAAAGAAAAAACTACCCAATTCTCATTGCATTTAATATTCAAATAAAAAAACAGAATCATACAATTTTTATACAATAAGACTTTTTTCTTATAAATGATTAGGTTTAATTTATTTTAATATATTTATTTTTTATATGATTTGATATATATTTACTATAGGATAAAACTCTGAAAACTCGACATTTTTCCTCTTTTTACAAAGAAAAAAAAACAACCAGTTATCAAGTAAAAAGAAAAGAAGATGAAGATAGAAGAAAATAAACTGGCCGTTAAATGGAAAACATTTCATTTTCATAATAAATAAATACACTTTTTAATTCGAATTCTCAAGCTTTATTTGATGTTCAAACAAATAAAGCAATAGAATCACATAATTTTTATTGCGAATTCAAAATGGCAGCTCCTTCCGACAAATTGCTTTTCAGTTATACTTGGATATATGTACCTGCATTGCAATCTGATTTGCAAAGACTGAAAATGAATTTAAGATCAGACATTATAATGTTAAACTTTTATGATTAGTAAACTGTTTAATCGAATGATTTCCTTTTTAGTAACCAAAAGCAAATCGATGAATCAAATGTATCAAAATTAGGTGTTAGTTTCGAAATTTTTAAAGTTTGTTACAATTTCTATATTTAGAACCCCCCCCCCCCCCTTCTAAGCAAAATTTAAGTATAGCATTAAGGGGGATTCTTCGTATACTTGAAAACTCCCACTCCATAATGTTAAACCAATGGGCAGGTTAATTTCGAATTTCTCGTTTAAATTTGAATATTTTTAAATGTTTTTTTTTTTCCATAGGATGGCTAAGTTCGATCTTTAGCATGACTATTCCTTACTTTTTCAATTTTGGTTACAGATTTTTTTTTTTTTTTTAAGGTACTTTTACTTTTGGAACCAGTTAAAAAAAAAAAAAAAAAAAAAAAAAAAACCTGCAATTAAAATTGAAAAAGTAAAAGTCATACTAAAGATTGAGCTCAGCCATCCTATGTAAAAAAAAAAAAAAAGTTTAAAAATATTCAAATTTAAACGAGTAATTTGAAATTAACCGCTCATTGGGTTAAAATAACGGAGCGAAAGTTTTGAAGTGAGTGAAGATTCTCCATAAGCAGTGTTCTCGCTATCGCTCGCCAATGCGCCAAATTGCGACTAAATTCTTCATTTGGCGAATAAACAAACGATTAGATTCGCCAAATTGCTAGTGATCAATTTTTGCTTTTTTTTGCGTTTTTCATACATATGCATATATACATATATTTAAGATATACATATTTTTTATATTTGTAGCGGATAGTTGAAATTAGCTTAATAGCAATCGTTGCTACAGTTATAAAAACTATATTGAAAAAAAGGGGAGTGCATTAAAGGATTAAAAATAATTTTTTTTTTTTTTTTTTTTTTTTTTTTTTTTTTTGTGCTACACGGCGAATCTATTTGGCTAATACTTTTTTCATTTGGCGAATGTTTTTTATTTTTAATTAGCCAAATTACTAACGTTGGTCAAAAGTCAGCGAGAACACTGCCCATAAGTAGTAAACGTTATTACTAATCGATTGGTACCTCTCACTTTTTTGAAGGATGATGCGGGTGATGACTGCACAAATGCATCAATTCCGAGAGTAAACGGGTCCCATTTGGTATTAATAAAATAATAATTTTTCAACTTTTCACTCTCAATTGTTGCGAAAAAATGGCACTTAACGATTTGTGGTCACTTTCATTGTCCAGGTGAAAGCGTACTGCCATTGTGGCAATGGTACTGCTCGGGTGATCTATGGTTATTCTCATAGAATCGAAACATTATAATTCTGTGAAAGGCTGCTTTGAAAGACGCTTTTTCATACCGAATTCCCCTTCTTTTCTGATTGTTGTTGTTGTTTGTTCGTCATGAAAGGGGGGAGATCAGGCTGGTTTAGCGGAATCTCGCAGAAGGAGAATTTTTAAAGTTTTCTTTCATGTTGCCTTAGCTATTTTCAACCAGTGTTGAATTCAGACACTTTTCTCCGGGAGGGATTTCTGTGGCTCCGGGGGGGGGGGGGGGGATCTCAATACTCCGGGGGCCACCCTCTGAATTCAACACTGCTTTCAATTCAGTAACATTCACCTTTCAACAACATCTATTAGAAATCAGGCGAAAGTCTATTAAGGGTGCATTTCGATTCAAATTGCTTATTTTCCGATTTTTTTTTTTTTTTTTAATTATTATTTATTTTTGCTCTCAAATGCATCAAACTGGCAAATTGTCTTATTTAAAAAGTACATAAAGTGCCATAATTATCTTTTTTTTTTTTTTTTTTCTTTTTTTTTTTTTTTTTTTTTTTTTGATAAATACAGAAAATATTGCAAAATATGCAATCAAAGTTGGCTTTTTGAACCAATTTTTTCGAAACGGTAGATTCCCCCCCTCCCCCCCAAAAAAGGTCATACTGGGAAAGTAATTGTTCATAAATCAAATTCTAATGAATTGAGCTCAAATTGATATCACACGGCACCCTATACAACTCTTCAAAAATCATCTTAGCAAGTTTCTATTTACAAAAATGAGTCTGAAATTGTATCAGAAAATTTTGAACTGTTGAAGATGGTTGGTTGGTTGGTTGGTTGATTTTTGTCGTCCGATTATCTACACTAGGGATATAGGACCAGGGGGGAGTGCCCTTCGTGGGGGTCATTCTAAGGGAACCTAACCCGTATTTACGCAGGGTTCGAAGAAAACCACGAAAACTCCGAACGGTTAGGCCGACAGCCGCGATTGGGTTCGAACCCAGCACCTGCCGTCTACCAGTTGAGAGGTCCGAACCTCTCGGCCACTGGTGGGGCCTCTGTTGAAGATGGAAAAGCATTTTTCGAATATCCCTTAAATATGACGATTAAAAAAAAAAAAAAAAAAAAAAAAAAAAAAAAAAAAAAAATCGCTTCAAATTTTTCTTCAAATAAGGAGAAACAAAAATAAATCCACTGTTCAACAATGTGAAATTTCTGACTCAGTTTTAAACATAAAAACATGATACGCGCAAACATGGTTATTGTGTTTTAGGACGGCAGTTTTTTCTATTTCCTGTAATGTTGCGTCCAAAAATTATGTTTGACTGGATGCATTTTCTAAAAAAATTCCTTTACAATAAATAAATAATAATAATAAATAAATAAATAAAGTGAGGAAATGTACAATTATATGGTTTTTGATAAGAATATCCTTTGTGAACACAATTAGAATTAAAAAATCTGTTAGAAAATTGCCATTTTGGATTTGAGAACCAATGAAACTTCTCCTCCAATATACTAGCTGCACAAGTGCATTGGAAGCATCAAGTACATACTAAAAAAACATTACAAAAATAACCAATTTTCATTTAATAATGCTTTTTAGTATATTTTAGTTAATTATTTATTTTATTATATATGTTTAATTTAATATTTTATGTGTGTAAAGCTGGCACGCTTTATATTAACATTTCAAATAAAATTAAGTATGAATTAAAAAAAAAAAAAATTGACAAATAAGAAAAATAGAGGTGACTTTTTAAGAAAAGTGCAGAGAAAAAAAAGTTACAAATATAAGTTTTAAATATTTTAAATATAAGAATGCATTCTACACTCATTAGTTTAACAGTGGCAAAAGGAATTTGAGGAGCGGACCGATTAATCCTTTGAATGCACCAGTGAAAGTTATATCGATTAAGCTTGTCAACTAACAAATGTCTTAATTTATAATTTTTCGCGATGAACGAAAATCAATTATTCCCGAAAAAGTTTTTAAAAAGTTAAGGAAAATATAGTTTTTGTTTGTTTGAAACGATTCAGAAAAGAAATTATAATTTGCAATCTGTTTAATGTATTATTATTGAGACAAAACCGTTAAAATTAGTGTTTATTTGCCGGTGAAATGCATGTCAAACGCGACACTCGTTACGCTGTTTTACGTTTTTATGTTGCAGAAAGTTTTCTCCTGGTTGATGCTATTGTTGCTGTAAAAGTAGTTTTACAGGTTTTATATTATTTTAGAAATAAACTGAGAAAAACAGCGAAAAGTCAATAATAATAATAATTCAAAATATTGAGGGGCAAACTAAATACGTTTTGAATCGAAATATAGAGAATGGACGAAATGAATTATTATTTTTTTTATAACTTTTATTTTATAAAATAAAAATTATCACATACATTTATGTATGCTATATACGTTACCAATAGTTATAAATAGTTACATAATTTACATAAATGACTAAAGGTAATATTTTAGTCTAAGAAAAAAAAAAAGGAAAATTAATAAAGTTTTACACAAAATGCAAGAAAGACTACAAATTGTATATCAAAAATTAATTTATTCTTAAGAGGCTACTTCAGTCACGGGAAGAAAGTTGTTATAATGGCCAATTACCTAATGGGGGAGGGGTGTCTTACATGTGGATATTTCTAAGGACAATTAAGGTAAATATTAATCCATATTTACGCAAGGAAATCCAAAGTTCGTAGGAAAGCACGGAAAACACCGAACGATTGTTCCGATTGGCGGGATTGGGTTCGAACGCAGCACCTCCTGACTGTCAGCTGTGAAAGCAGAACCTATGGGCCACTGATGGGACCACGGGAAGAAAGGAAAGTGCTAATAACTGCAACACATAAATTTTTTTAAAAATTTCGAAGCATACTAAGATTTTGTTTTGGTAAAGTACGGTATACAGAAAAACGAGTATAGCAGCTTTATCAATCGATTCCTAATTCTCGAGTGTACAAACCAAGGACAAAAAGCAATCGTTCTACTGAAACAGATGAAGCTATTGTAGTAAGAAGGCGATTAATCATTATTTATTTAAATTTTTTAGTGTCATCCTTCTGATAACTGTATTAAGTCTCTACAGGGATGTAGTCGTAAAATAAACAGAGAGTATACTCTCAAAGCAAAGGGTATACCCTAGAGTGTATATAGTATAGCTTTCTTGAAAAACAGAGGGTATACGGTGTTCCTTGAAAAAAAACCAGAAGGTATACGCCGTATACCCGCGTGTACCCTCCACTACATCCCTGAGTCTCTACCATTCTAAAAATCTGAGTTCTTTCACTATATTAGATTGAAACGAAACTTCATTGAATGGTTTAGATTTTGCTTCAATCTTTAATACGCATCCCAAAGTACGTAGAATACACAAATTCATTCAATTTTATTTTACGTCAATTTTCAAAAAAATTTCCAAATATTGTCATCTAAATACTTCTATATTTATATATTTTTTCTTAGATTTCCTTGCTATTGCAAGTTTATTTTATAAATTTTATTCAAATGAAATTTGAAAATATGTTTCCTAAACTTTGCATCGCAGTACTTTAGCATAAAATAAGGAGGAATAAGACAATTTACACCCCCCCCCCCCCCCAAAAAAAAAAAAAAAAAAAAGTTTTATTAGTACAAAATGGAAATTCAAAATAAAATTTTTACATGTTTAAAAATTGTAAATTTATGATAATAACTAAATTTTTAGATTAATAAACTAATTAAATTAACAAGAAATATGTACCATCCCTCCTTTATGTAAGGGAGTTATTTCTCTAAAAAATTAGTGGTATTTGATGTGCTACAGGTGATTACCACCATGATAGAGAGTAGGGTCTGACTAATGCAGGGACATGTAGAGCAGACCCCCAGGCCCTCCAGTTGAAGGGGAGGGGGGGCATAGGAATAATAAGAGTTTTTAAGAGGATGCCAAATGGTTAAAAATTTGCCAAAAACGATCTATATTTTTATAATTTCAAATATTTAGGAAGGGAATGTAAGCTTCCCCTTCCCTCTCTGACTTTTACATTGCATTCCCTCATCCACCCACACAAAAGAACGTATAACATTCGAAAACTAACGATTAAATAAAAATTTTATTTTAGTAACCTTTTAGTCCATTGTATATCGAACGAAATTTATTATCGACGTTTTCTTCTTAACGAAGTAGAAAGGGAAAAGTTTACAAACAAATACTCCCATCAATCAATCCATCATTTGTATTACTATTTTCCTAGTAGTATTTTTTTCTTACAGTTGTGACCATCTTTCTTATGATACCCTGTATACAAATTGTGAATAGTTCCTGGTACGAAATTCATATATACATACAATATGTAATAGGTATGATGTTTAGTACTAGTCTCTTCAGCACAATTCACATACTATTTCTGTCGATATATAGAGGGGGGGCACCCAGAATGATGTTTGCCCCGAGGTTTTAGATAGTCGAACTCTGTTTTATACCCTGTTCACACTACGGATATTTAAGATATCTCCGGCCTGGAACTCTCTTAGAGAGTTCTACAAACTCTCTCAGAGAGTTTATACTCTCTCGAGCTAGATACAGGAACAACCACCTACTCTCATTGGCTACAAAGCTTTCCTTTTACTGATTGGCTGTTGTGGCCGTCTTTATTTCAAGCGCATGCGCATACGCTACATTTGTTCAGTTCAGAGATACAGTGTCATTCGCTGAGATATCTTAGGTAAATTTTTCAATGTGAACAGGCATCCAATTCCGGGAGGGTGCACTTCAAACACGGCGATCTTAAGATATCTTAAGTTTGTGGACGCTATGCAAAGTTGTCCAACCATGTTGCAAGTTGGTGAATCTCTTGGCGCCCTTTCGAATGTTTCCATCCAGTTACTGAAACTTTTTATTTTTTTTTCTATCTTTACAAGAAGAAATATTGGATTCGTGAAAATTTTCGAAATCTGGTTTCCGACGGATTTACACATTTTAACACGTTTGCTGCCGCTTACGTGAAGATGTGATGATGGTTAATGCCACACTGTAGAAGTGGGTTTTTCCCAGAAGCCGATTTACTTTTTATAACAAAGAATCAGTGAAAGATTTTCCCGCGCCAGCGCGTGAATGGCTATTGGACATCATCCCAAATCACGCGATGGCGCGTGAGTGGCCCCTTAATGTTGGCGCTATATCACGCGCTTTCGCGTGAGCGGTAGCGAATGTATTAAAGGTCAGAGAACGCGAAAAACATATTTTTACAAAATGTCTGTCTGTGTCAAAGAATTTGTGGGCTCTCTATCTCAAGAACTAATGCACGGAATTTTACAAAACTGTAGATTCTGCTAGACTTTGATATAAACTACATCTGATTAGTTTTTGGTGTATATCGCTTAACAGGTAGTGTTGCTATGCCGCATTATTTACAATTTCCATAATAGCCATATCTCAAGAACTAAGGTATGAATTTAATTTTTTTAGACTTTAGATTTAGTTAATACTTGATGTAACATGATGCTGATTACATTTAGGTGCAAATAGCTCAGCAGGTAGCGTTGCCATGGTGTATTATTCGTGATTATCACAATAGCTTTATTTCAAGAACTAATGCACGAATTTTTCTAAAATTTCAGATTCAGTTAGTTCCTGATATTAGTTTTTGGTGTAAGTCGCTCTACAGATGGCGCTGCTATGCTGTAATTTCCCGATTTCGTAATAGCTTTATCTCAAGAATTAATGCATGGATTTTTATCAAATTTCAGATTTAGTTAATATACCGGATAAAAAGTTGATCCTGATTATTTTTTGGTATACATCACCCAACATGTGGCACTGTTATACAGATTTTTTTTTAAAGATTTATTATTATTTTTAGATAATAGCTCTATCTCAAAAACTAATGAACGGATTTTCATCAAATTTCGGATTCAGCTATAAGTTGACATAAGTTTTTGCTCACTAGATTTTAGTTTTACCACCTAACCGGTGGCATTGCTATGCTGAAAGTTTTGGGATTGCCGCATCCGGCTAGTTTAAATATAAAATCCCTTTTAAAAATACTTACAAGTTTTAAATCACTAATATTTGCATGCTTTTTATATTGTATGCAGCAAAGTTTTTGGTTCGTTACCATGTCTTAACTTTGAGATGAGACTCTTAAAGAGAAATATAATTTTTAATTTACTGAATTTACACATTTTCTGCAATTTTTATATGGCCATAACTATTCTTATGAGATATATATGCATCGTATAAAACTTTTATGTGTCTTCCTATATAATTAGTTCTGTGAGATGTGTGTGCATCGGAGAAGACGAATATGTGTTGCAAACACTTACCGACAATGTTGTTTGTTTCCAGTTATGTGAATAATGATGACCTTCCAGGGGTATGTTTAGGAAAATTTTAGGTCCTTTAAAGGACCCTTCACAAAATTTTTTATCCCCAAATAGCACTCTTCACAAAAAATTTTATCCCCAAACAGGACCCTTCACAAAACATTTTATCCCAAAACAGGACCTTTCACAAATTTATTTGTCTCTTAAATATACCTTTCACAGAATTTCTTCACCTTGAAATTGAACTTTTCACAAATTTAATTATTTAACAATAAAATGTGGCTTGTAAAAAAGCAGTTGAACTCACAAAAGAGCATATTACTTAGCTTTTTACATATAAAAAATAGAATCTGAAGACATCGATAATTTAAAATTCACAAAATTCTGACTAGAGTTTTACAAATAAAAGAAAAAAATTCAATGTTTCACAAAAACAGGACCTTGTGAGAAAAGTCTGAATCTGGACAGACCCCTGATTCATTGTTTGCTAACAGCTAACAAAGAAAGTGAATGGTACAAGAACCTCAGCTTCGAAAACACGTAACTATGCCATCTGTTGGCACCTTTGTAATCCTTTGTTTCCCTCTCTAAGATCTTTGCAGCTAAAGAGCACCCCAGATAATTGAAATGTTGGACAGAGATTCAAGCTTTATTTCAGAAACATAGGGTGTAGGAGTTTCTTAAAAAATCATACGGTGTATATATCGATATACCCTCCACTACACTCCTAATTTAGATACTAAAAGGATTCAGCCCTCTCTCCTATGGAAGAAAGTTGTTCACTTTAAAGATTTTATAGCTTAAACAGTCATACATACAGTAATTTTTAATAAATACATCTTTTCTATTAAAAAATGAACGAAAAAAATGTAAGTTTAGAATTTGAATAGAAAGCATTGGTATGTAATTTGGAATTCCAACAGTTATCTACGCGACTCGAAAAAAAAAAAAAAAATGTGTGCGATCCCTTCAAATAGGGGCTAATTGTGATTCCATCTTTTCCTTTACCAGCCGGTATTTTTTTCCCCCTACTACACTGTAGAAATAGTTGACGAACCGGTGTTACAGCATCAATAGAATAGAGTTGTCTGGTGAACTATTGTACTTAGTACTTTGATGCAGCAAGCCACCTGCTTTTAATCTGGTGTATTGAATAATGCTGCATTCAGTAGAGTACATTGGGGGAGGAGCATGGGAGTGTTAAACCGTTCAAAAAAACTTACTTTGAGGAGCTAAAACATTAGAATGAATTGCTATTTTTTGTGATGAGGTTGATTACTATTTTATTACATTTTCGTTATTCTCTTTTTTCACTTCCTTTTATTTTATTTTCTTTTCTTTTAAATGTGCGATTCAACCTGTACATCTGTTTATATTACCAAGGACAAATGTCTTTCCTTAACGCTGTCGTCATTTTGATGTTGGCAACAGCTGACGGTTAAATTTTGCTTTTACCGTGATTTTTTAATTTTCATAAACTTCTAAACATCAGACATTTTCAACTTTTATACTGTAGAATAAAAGAAAAAAAAATTCACGTATTTTGTTTCAAAATTCTATTGCAATTTGTTTGAAAATTATATCGCAGAAATTTAGGCATTTTTTATGTTTTTGGGAACAATTTTCAAACGCAATTTTGAAAAAAAAAAAAAAAAAAAAAAAAAAATCTGTCGCATTTAAATGATTTTGAAATATATATGGGTTTGTATTTAAATCAATATAAACAGTTCAGTATTTGTTTTCGGCCAATATTCCATACCCATTTTAAAATTTCATCAGTATATAAAATAATATAAATAAAACAAAAATTTAACAACCATTTAATCGAACTATGCGTTTAACCCTTTCCGGCACTCTGGTTCCGGTCTGGGATACCTAATTTTAATTCCCAACTTGCAAACGGCACCAATAATATTTTAGTAAAATTTTGCTTTTACAATAAAAGCTAAAATTACGGGCTTCAAAATATCTAAAAAAATCGTTTGTGAATTCCGGTGACATTCGATAATTTGTCATTTTACTGGTAGATTTTGCCCGAGCCGGAAAGAAATAGCTGAAATGATCAGATTGAAAAAGAAGTGTTGTAAGTAAGGAAATATTCGTCGATGTCTTAGGCTAATTTATAACTCACACAAAAGTATAGCTTTTTTAAATTTTAAAACTATTTGAATGCAAAATTTATATTTCTCAAGCAGAAATGCATTTTGATGTTATTAGTAGGGCAGTCTATACAGCTATGAAAAAAAATTATAAGGACAAGTGAAAAATTGTCAAATGTAGGAGCAATTTGGCTAGAAAAAAAATAGGCAAATATTTGTGTGAAAAAAATGCTTAAAATGGAGCATTTTCAAACAAATTTTAAGTTGGAAATTTGAAAAATCATTAAAAGACATGGATTTAAAAAAGTTTTAATAAGCTGCTACTAAGAAAATTATAAAGACACGGATTTTTTTTTTTTTTTTTTTTTTTTTTTTTTTTTTAATTCGCAAATAAAATTTTGCCTATTTGGTAATACCATAGGAATGTTAAAAGTGACTTTAAACTGTTGCACAGTAAGATTGTTCGGTTTCTCTCCTTCTTCATCATGCCAAAAAGCATAGGGGAAAATGGTGTACCTCGGCCCAATTTTGACTTTTTAATTTTTAAAAATTGACAAAACTAAAAAAACGAAGAGATTTTATAAAACTTTATGATGTTATACACTACATATATTTGTCTAAAATTTTTATATAAATAATTTTCATGAAAATTTTTGAATTAAAAATAAAATGAAAATAGGACCGAGGTACACCACTATAAAACCACTATAGTGGTGTATCGTCCTATTACTAAGAATGGGAAAAAAACTTGTTTTTAGCAAATAAATTCAATATTTATTATTCAAGAAGCTACATATATAAATTTTTGATACATTATATTGTTTATTTGGTTTAAAAAATAAGAAAATCTAAACAGACATAAAATTTCATAACAATTATACTTATTATGATCACAAAGACATTAAAACTTATTTATATCAGTAATTATATATATTTTTAGCCAAGATTGTAATTAGATAAGTCAATTCCAAATGTTGACTTCTTGAGTTGGCTTTTAGATCCATTAGACAATACCTAGTGTACCTTAGACCCAGTCCAAGATATACCAGTTTTATTAGGTTCAAGGTACATCACTTGACGCTTAAAAACAAAACTACCAATCATGATATTAAGGTTAAGCTTAACTTTATTTAAAGCACATGGTATAGTAGCTAAAGCATTGCTTTATTATGCACAATCCTCATTAAAAAAATAGGTATGTTTTAGTATAAAAATAACATAGAAATTTCTAAGAAAAATTTATTTTTAAAAGATTATTTTCCTTTTTTAAAAATTCTACAATTAATTGAGCTTCTAAACAAATACCAAGAACTTAAATGAGACCTCTGGTGGCAAATATTTAATATACAAATGTTCTTGTTAATGATCTAAACAAGTAAATCTAGAATTAGCATAGGTCCGAGGTACACATATGTCCAAAGTACACCACTACCCTACCACAATCAGAATTTGAAAAAGAGAAAAGTTTTTGCTTATGAAAAATGTGGAATGAGTGGACGTGAAATTGCAAGGAATATAAACAGATCTAAAACAGTAATTTATAATTTGTTGAATAATTCAAAAAGATTATGGCAAAAAGAAGTATACAGGTAGATCAGCTTTTCTGACTATGAGCCATAAACGTGAAATTATAATATTTTAAAATAATTATAATAATTAAAATAATTATAATATAAACCTCACATATTTTCGATTTTTACACCTTCGTACAGAGAAAAAAAATGTACTTTTAAATGCAATTTGTTTGAAAGCTGTATCTCAATTTGTTTTTGAGACATTAATTTTTTTTTAGTTTTTAGTATATAAAATAATATAAATAAAACAAAAATTTAACAACCATTTAATCGAACTATGCGTTTAACCCTTTCCGGCACTCTGGTTCCGGTCTGGGATACCTAATTTTAATTCCACCAATTTGTAATTGTGGCAAAACAGAAAAAAATGTACTTTTAAATGCAATTTGTTTGAAAGCTGTATCTCAATTTGTTTTTGAGATATTAATTTTTTTATAGTTTTTAGTACCAATTTGTAATTGTGGCAACAGATTCACTCCACTTTCTCTTAAAATTAAAAAAAAAAAAAAAAAAAAAAAAAAAAAAAAAAAAATGCACTTTGCAAAAATCGTCTGTTATAAAATTCCATAATTTCGGTTTTATTTTGGTTTTATTCATCAATTAAATAACTTTAAGTTTTGAGCTAAAGTGATTTTAAAATGATCAAATTAAAATACCATTTTTTTAAACATTGTGAATACGAATATGAGAAGTATGTATTTAAACTTTGTGAAGATAAAATTATGACGGGTTTTAATTTCGAGTGAAATTCTATGATCGTATCAATTTGAAATAAATTTTGTTTTTTGCATTCGCATTTATACCAAATATAAGAATCTCAATTGATAAATTCATCATAATAGCTGATCTTTATTATATTTTACTGATTTTATATGCGATTAAAGTTTAATTTTAAAAATTTGGACAACTGAATTTTATAGTATTTTGTTAATCTTAGCTTAAAATAATATTTGTTTGAGAGGTAGACTGATCAGTATAAGATGCATTTTTTACTGTAAGTAATTTTGTAGATTTATCATAAATCAATAAAGTATCATCTTAAACATCTTCTTTTGTCGAATTTCGACGGGTACCACCGCGTGTTTTTATAAAAGAAATAATATTATTACATTTTATAATTTATAACTATTATTATTTTAGTAGAAATTGAAATAGTAATAATATACATATTTAAATAAATATTGGCTTATCCTTCCCTCCCAGCCTCCCCAAAAAAGTTTTGAAATAGCAGCCCCAATGAAATAGCCCCGAACAGAGCATTTTGTAGGAAAATGCTCTGTTCGGGGCCCAAGTTGTTCATCTGATCATTTTTTTTTTTTTCCCTTATAAAGTAAAACGCAATCCGTCAGGAACACAGAGTGATAGAACTTTTTCAAACATTCTGCGGTTTCTAACTAAAATTTTTCTGTTAACTATTAAGTCTGCTGCTTTTAATGAGCTTGTAATTTTTTTTTTTTTTTTTTTTTTTTTCAAAAGTTTGGTGATATATATATGATGATATTATATGCATTGATTTTTTTGTAATTTGCATTCAAGTCTTGAAAATTTTGAAATGCAGACAATTTAGATCCCGATTTTTTTTTTTTTTTTTTTTTTAGCAAAATCAGATTTTGGGCCTAAAAAGAATTTTTGGTCGATCTCTAATCAAAATAGTAGCTAGGATTGTTTTTAGGGGATATTTGGAAGTTATTAGATGTTATGATGCAATTTTCAAGTTAACTAATTTTTTTAGTTTTTGAGAAAAGTTAAGAAAAATGCATTTTTTAAGAATTCATTTTATTAAGAATTCATTATTTTCATATTATATTCATTTTATTTATTTTATAAGAACTATTTTGCTTATTTTAGGGCCCGCATGAATAATGGGCCCAAGGCCATGGCCTTTTTGGCAGGGTTGGCAAGTTTCTTCCGCAAGTGGAAAAAACCGGCCGGAAGAAATAGGTTCCTTCCGAGTGGCAGAAATGGAAGAAACTGTTTTTCTTGAAGAATTTACCATATACTTTCAATTTTATAAGATATAATAAATATCTTCTTCCTGTAATCTTATATAAATTAACTCCATTAGACCAAAACAAATTTAATTAAATATATATGCTAAATTAATAATTACAACAGTTTTTTAGTCAAGATCACACACAACACTTGTCTAAAGATCTTCAATCATTGGCTAAAGGAGAAGAAATTTTATCCAAAATACACAAAATTAAATTTTATTCATTTTAATTTAACCAACATATTTTTTAATTATTTAAATTTCTGAAACTAGTAGGGATTCTTTACCAATGGTAGAATGAAACCCATTTAAATAAAAGTTTTTAATTTACATCAGTTTTATTAATGTAAGTAGCATACAATAAGTACCGTATTAAATAGGGATCGATCAGAAATATGGTTTCATTTTCGTCCCAAAATCCAAGTTTTGCCAAAAACGTGGCTGAAAATTCGTCTTAACTGAAACTCCCAGTATTTCAAAAATCTTGTTTTTTCCTTCGGAAATTTTCAACATTAGTCATTAATTTGAACTGTATCGGCCCTAATGAGTGTATTTCAACGAACTTCGTTGTTTATAATTATCAGTCATGAATTATGAATCATCTTATAGAAAATTTTTAGTTTAAACTGCATTAGTGTTTTAAATACTCTTTGAGAAAATTCTAGAATAACAAATGATCATTTACAAAAATCATTATAGAAGAAAAATCAAGATGTGTATACTTAAAACTATAATATTTAATTAAATGAAATTTGTATAATTAGAAGATCTTCCTCTGTCGTAGATGAATTATGTTTTATTGTATATGAAAATTAATCTTTTTGATAATTAACAATTGTGAATAATTAATAAATACTATACATATTATTAATTTACAATTATGTATATTTATGTATGTATTAATTACTTTGAAACATACAATTTAATTACTTAATTTTTTTTTTCTTTCTTTCTTTCTTTCTTTTTTTTTTTTTTTTTTTTTTTTTTTTGTATTTTTTGATTGAAACTAGGAAGGTCACCGAAATTTGGTTTTGGCTTTAGAAGCCTGTATCGGTCGATCCTAATATTTTTTTTAAAAAAAATCATTAAAATTCTAATTTTTCTTAGTACAATGCGAATGCGGCATAGTATAGCAAAAAAGTTTTTTATCAGTAGGATGCTGCAATCATTTTCTGAATTTAAATTTGATGAATGCAAAAGATGAAGATTTTTTTTTCTTCAACTACTACACTTCAGGATAGTTTAAAAGCATTTTGACATACCCATACATATTTTTAGAACACTAATCTTTTAAAATCAGCATTGAGATATTCATGCTAGATGTTACTATAAATTGCAAATTTGTTTATTTACTGTGTTGCACAGTTTAAAATAAGGTGTTTTTATATGAAAAATACACAATTTGTAGGGGTTTTTTTATTTCTTTTTATATAAATAGCGCAATTAATTAAAAAAAAATCATCCCACTACCTCTAGAGTAGCAAAAATCCATCACCTGAAAATGTCTGCTGAACCTGAAGTTTATTAAAAAAAATAACTTATCTTTGCAAAAATATTTTTAATAATTAAATTTTCCAATTTAGATTTCATATAATTATACTTTATTTTTTTTATATAGTTAATATATTTTAGCTTTGAGCATTTGGTTTGGTTACTGATGGTTTCTTCTAGTTTTTTCCATTTATTCCGGTTTTTTCCAGTTTCTTCCCCCACTGTCCTTCAAGAAGCAGGTTTCTTCCGGAAGAAACCAAACTCTGCTTTTTTGGCTTGTGCAGTAATCAGGCCCTGACTTAATACCAATAATAATCAGGATCCCGATGAAAGAAAACCGAAACAAGTATACCTACTAAAATGAAAAACTGTCTAGAATGCATTTCTTCTCTGTTCGTAGCTGTCCATTTAATTTATCAGGTTTTTTTTTTTTTTTTTTTTTTTTTTTTTTTTACATATGCACATTAAAAAATATAAGCATTAATGTAAATTAAAGGTAAATTTATTTAATGCAAAAAAATTGTGCAAAACAAACTTTATGTATTTCCTTTTGTAGTTATTTGAAAGATTAATTTTTACATGTTTTTCAGTGGCGTGGAAAATCAAAGAAGGGAAGTCATTCAGCCCGTGTACTTACGCTGCAGGGAAGGAGTAATCGAATGGCAGTACCCCCATGGTGCTTTACGAGTCATCCTCCGATTGGGACAAAGTGGCAAAGAATTTCAAGTGTGCCTCAAAGTGGACTCATTTTTCTCGGGGGTCACACTTTATAGAGAACAACATCACCATCTGAAGCATTTGTATGGAGTTTCCGAGCAAAATGAAGGCAAGAAAGATCAGATGTGTTTCAGATCTAGTGGAGGACATCTTGTCTTGTATATGGAAGCTCGAGGAACGCACAGTGTTTTGAAGAAAGAAGTTTTTCGGTTAATTTATGATTTAGAACCTATGAAAAAAGGATATTCAGGTAAAGAAATTTTTTTTAATGTATATTTAAAAACTTTATTTGTTTTCTCATAAGTAACATGTTAGGAGGTTCTTTGAAAGGAATCTCTCCAAGATTTGTTCTTTAATTTATCTGCCTTTTAGCAAAATTGATTAGATTATAGTCCTCACATAATAACTTGGGCAATGAGTAAAGGAAATTTAGATGAATTTTTGTTAATTAAAGGGACAATTTTTACCAGCAACTAGCAGAATCTAGTTTTTAATAGAATAATATATTTCCCGCACCATTTGTATCTCTTAGCAATTTTATTCAATGTTGAAATCAGGGGGTGACATTCCTCCCTGGAGCAATGAAATGCCCCCCTCCCCCATAAAATTTGAGATTTTGTGTTTTTAATAGTCAAAAATTTCACCCCCCCCCCCCCCCGGGAACTCTATAATATCCCCGCCGGAGCCGCAAAAGTCCCTCCCGTAGAAAAGTGTCTAAATTCAACACTGATTTTATTTTTCTATCTACAGCATCGCAAACTGTTTTGAGATTATCAGCCATTTTATTGT
Source organism: Maratus speculifer (assembly GCA_964019185.1). NCBI lineage: Eukaryota > Metazoa > Arthropoda > Arachnida > Araneae > Salticidae > Maratus > Maratus speculifer. The sequence continues at coordinate 221,904,908 of OZ025292.1, forward strand.
GTGAGGGCTCTACTTACTATAAATATGAGGTTTATGGGTCCAAGCATGGTAGTATGTTTTCTTCACAATGAGAATTTACATAATTTCCCTATTATTCTTAAATTGAATTTGATTATTTTCTGACACATTCATGAAAGCATTTTCATTTGCAAATGTATAAAAAAGTCTGATATTTTTACTGAGGTAGCAAACAAATGAAAAGCGTTCTCTTATTTTGCATGTGTAAGAAAATAATCTTTCAGAAAATTTTGTTAATGTTTGCGGCAAGGTTGGCAAGTTTCTTCCGCAGTGGAAAAAACCGCGGAAAAAACCATGGAAAAAACCGGCCAGAAAAAATAGGTTTCTTCCAAGTGGAAGAAATGGAAGAAACTGTTTTTCTTCTAGAATTTACCATATACTTTCGATTTTGTAAGTTATAATAAATATCTTCTTCCTATAATCTTATATGAATTAATTCCATTGGACCAAAACAAATTTAATTAAATACATATGCTAAATTAATAATTACATCAGTTTTTTAGCCAAGATCACAGACAACGCCTGTCTAAAGATCTTCAACCATTGGCTAAATGAAAAGAAATTTTATCCAAAATTAACACAAAATTAATTGAATGTTATTCATTTCAATTTAACAAACATGTTTTTTTAATTATTTAAATTTCTGAAACTAGAAGTAAATAGTAGGGATTCTTTACCAATGGTAGAATGAAATCCATTTAAATAAAAGTTTTTATTTACATCAATTTTATTAATGTAAGTAATATACATTAATTTCTGTAATATTAAAACCTTAATATTAAATTTTAATATTACTGTATTAAACAGAAATCGATCGAAAATATGGTTTCATTTTCTGTCCAAGAACATGGCTGAAATTCAGCTTGACTGAAACTCTCAGTATTCCAAAATTCTTGTTTCATCCTTCTGAAATTTTCAACATTACTCATTGATTTGAAATGTATCAGCTCTTATGAATTTTTATGCAATAATCAAAGATTGAGGTTGTAATGAAAGTTTAAGGATCTTGCAGATTAAATTGCCTACGAAGAACTTATTGAATTATTTTTTGCTGTTTTTTATTGAATAATTTATTATATGTGTGCAATGAACTTCGTTGTTTATAATTATCAGTCATGAATTAGCAGTCATCTTATAGAAGATTTTTAGTTTAAACTGCATATGTGTTTCAAATATTCTTTAAGAAAGTTCTAGAATAATAAATAATCGTTTACAAAAATTCTTACAGAAGAAAAATCAAGATGTGTGTACTTAGAACTAAAATATTTTTTAATTAAATGAAATTCGGAAGAATTAGAAAAGAATTAAAATGAAGTATTAGAAAATCTTCCTGTGTCATTGATGAATTAATTATGTTTTACTGTATATGAAAATAAAATTTTTGGATAATTAACAATTAAACATAATTAATAAATACTATACATTTAATTAATTTACATTTATGTATTTGTCTGTGATCATTACTTTAAAACATAGAATTTAATTAATTATTTTTTTTATGTTTTCATTTTTGGCTGAAACTTTGAATTTTCTGAAAATTTGTTTTGGCCTTAGAAACCTGTATCGGTCAATCCTAGTATTAAAAAAAATAATTAAAATTCTAATTTTTCTTTGTACAATGCAGTAGCAAAAGTTTTTTTTTTTTTTTTTTTTTTTTAATTTTAGTAGGGTGTTGCAATCAGTTTCTCAACTTAAATTTAATGAATGCAAAAAATGAAGATTTTTTTTTTTTTTTTTTTTTTTCAAATCCTACACTTCAAGATAGTTTAAAAGCATTTTGACATATCCATAGATATTTTTAGAACATAACATCATTGAGTTATTCATGCTAGATGTTAGTATAAAAAATACAAATTTATTTATTTACTGTGTTGCACAGTTTAAAATAAGACATTTTTATATAAAAATAATATATTTTTTGAATATATATAATTTTGAATTTATTGAATTAGTTATTTTAGATACAATTTAGTAATTCTGCAAAGCTGTAAAAGGATCTCAAAATTAAATTAGATTTTTGAACAAAATTTCATATGAATTTTCGGAACAGAAATTTTTTTGTGACCTTGGAATCTTTTCTAAGACGGGGGGGGGGGGGGGGTGCTCAAAATATTTTAGGAGGGGGCTGAGCCACCCATACCACACCCTTAGCTACGGCCCTGAGCCCGACACGATTTCTATTGTTTCGAAAAAATTCCGATTTTTATCATATAACTAAGATTTTTTAAAAGAATACTGCATACATATTTATGGGATGCTTTTACAGTATATTTTACAGAAAATACACAATAGCAACATTAATAATTACTTACTTAGATTCTTAGACTTTCAATATTCAAACAAAGATTCATTAAAAAATTAACATGGTTTAAAATAAAAGGAAAAAAAAAGAAAGAAAGTTAAAAACATCATTATTTTTGAACCTGTATACTAAAAAGTAGATTTATGAAAATATTTCAACATAATTTTATTAAAGATATCTTCAAATCCAAAGGAGCTATTTTCTGAATTCATTTCTTTTCGGAAACGTATAAGATTAGCAGGTGTTTTTATTCAGAAACCATGTAATCAAATGGCGTTATCCATTTTTTGACACAAGCAATTTAAGAAAATACTGTCAAAGTTAGTGTTTTGAATCTAATTTCTGTAAGCGACAGCGTGGGAAGAGAGAAAAATCTCCAACCACGCGACAAGAATCTCTTATACCTCAACAAGTATATACAGACATCTTATTCATCAAAAATAAAAAAAATGTTATTCGATTTTAAATCTCTTCAATAGTCAGGCTTGCTAAAAATTAATCAGAAAATGTGTCAAACTTTCGCGTTGTTTAGAAGTGAATTTAAGAACCACCAAAAAGTATATTTCCAAAGATTTAACATGATTTCTTTATCGGTATTAATACTTTTACAAATCATGTTGTTCGCCCTACACATCTTGAGAACAATTAAGTCTGTTCCGCTCCGGCTCGACCACGAATGTAGTGGAAGGTATATGGCATATGGGGGTATACGCCGTGTACTTTCTGATTTTTTTTCAAAGCTTCATATACCCTCTGTTCCTCAAATAAAGCATTAACATATACCCTACATATGAACGACCATGATGTCAGCATATACCCTCTGATTATACCGTATACTCTCTGCTTTTTTTACGACTACAACATTGGGCTCGACTATGTGTAGAAAAACAATGCAAGCCTGACCTCGACCCGGCATGAGTCTGCTAAAAGGATATTAGGTCCTCGTTACACACAAAATAACTGTCCGATGCCCATCTCTACAATGTACAAGTAACATTTTTATGTATTCATGTAGTCAAATTAGGATCGGCTCGTGACGCATATTTATATTTATTCTTGTTAAAGCCATATTCATTGAAAATAGATCATATTTTATCATCTATACCCAAAATCTTTATAAGGGGCTGGTAGGCCCGCTAAAATTTTTTATCGGCCCGTATAGCCCGTTCAATTTTTTTTGCCGACCCGGCCCATTAGGAAATTCGGAACCATTCCGCTGGCCCTGGTACTGCCTCGGGTCAGTGCAGACCTCTAAGTAGCATTTAACGTACATACACTGTAAAAAAAATTCAAGAGGTTACTAAAAATTTTTTAGTAAATTTGTATTCCACAGAATTTTTTAGTAACCATTAAAAACTTGCAAGTGAAACAAGCATTTCTTTTGTAAACTGAACAAAAGAATTTTTTGTATAACTAACTTAAAAATTTTTAGTATGAGCCACCAAGCAAATTTTAGTAATAGCTCCAAAATTATTTTTAATAACCATTACGTGCGCCCGAAGGGCAGGAGGTTCCTTCGAGCTGTATCCAGACTTCTGAAGCGGAAAATTTTCGGCAAAACTGCAATAGATGCCAGCACCACACATTGCTAACTGCTCCGATAGGATTTTCATAATCCCTTTACTAACGAGTACTTACACTACATACATTCGGGGCGTATTTGGCGGTGGCCAATATCGAAACCGGGACCTTTTAGTCTGGAGTCCATTACTATAACCACTATTCTATCAAGGCTACACCAAGTGAGTTTTAGTAATAGTTATTAAAAATATAAAACTATTAACTCTCTTCGTTGCTAACTTTTTTCTAGTAATTCTTACAGATTTTCTTGTAACCGACTAAGATTACTAAAAATTTTTTAGTAATTACAAGGATCACTACAGTTTTTTTAGAAGATCGACCCTTTTTTTTTTACAGTGTACCTCGATGTCGATTTTTAAAGATTTTAATGTTCTAAAAATATCTATGGGTATGTCAGAATGCTTTTAAACTATTCTGAAGTGTAGAACTTAAAAGAATTTTTCTCATGTTTTGCATTCATCCTGATTGCAGCGTCCTATTGCTAAAAAAGTTTTTTTTTGCTGTACTATGATGCATTCCAGTAAAAATCACGATTTTAATGATTTTCTCCAACACAGTAATCCCTTAAGGGGGTAGTAAGGTTAATTCGAGGGAAAAAAAAGCATATTTTCTATCATTTTTTGTAAAAATACAATTAATATTTATTTATTTGTATAGTTATAGTATAATTATATGTCATTTAAAGAGTATTCTGTGAAATTTTCATTAAGAAATATTAAAAAATGAGCCGATGACAGAGAATCTTCGAAGACGTCCCAAAAAAAAGTTGATTCGCGGTGAACCGCATAACTCATGACTGGATCAACTGAAATTAAAAAACCAAATTGATTTAATTAGTTGATAAGTTTCCTCAGGGAACGCTGTCGAGGTTTTTTTTTTTATTATTGATTTTTCAATTTTTTACAAGGCTCGGAAGTCAAAATACTGATTTTTCATCAAAAAAATCTGATATTTTGTTTTTTAAAAATAAATTAAAATTAAAAAAAAAAAAAAAAAAAAAAAAAACTCGACAGCGTTATCTCGTAATTTATATAAAGAAAGAGTGTGTAAAATTTTATAAAGATCGGTTCAGTAGATTTTGAGCTACAGAGTTCACCGGTTTTGAAAAAGCGAAGTGTTAGAAAAACACGTTTAAAGTTTCACAGACGTTTTTGTCGAAATAGATATTTGTAAATTACTGCTTTTTTCATATACTTACACAGAATCATCAATGCCAGGCCCATAAAGCGAAAAGCTGTCGGAGATGATGTCCAGAGCATCTTGTTGCTCTTGTCTACGACGAATCCTGCCTTCTTTGTTCTCTTTTGCAGCCTCTCGCTCCGCTTTACATACTCGAAGACTATCTGTTGTTCGCGCCGATTCATGAGAACTTGTTCCAGTTTTTATGCCCATTTCTTGCAAAAATGACAGCAGAGAAAACAGCCTTCATTAAATGTACATGCTGCAATTTCTACGACGTTGGAGGTGCCATTCACTGTTTTTGGAGTAATTTTCCAAATAAGTTGATTAAGGCTTTCATTATTGTTCTGAGTGAAACCTCCAACACATCGTTTCAGAAGTGCATCTTTGCTTAAATCCTCATAAATAGGTTTGATGGCTTCTAGCACATTACTCGGAAGTGCGGTGTAACTGTGTTTGAATGACTACAGATCTTCAGTAGCTTCAGCCTTCTGCCATTCACACCATGAATCAGCACCGCTCGGACAATCGGAGGGCGGAGACTTACAAGTGTATATCTCCGTCAGTTTTACTTCAATTGCATTCAAATTTTCACAGAATAATCTTAAGATGTTGTACATTAATATAAAATAAAAATAAAAAAATGCAAAAAAAAAAAAATAAATAAAATAAAATAAAATAAAATAAAATAAAATAAAATAAAATAAAAAAATACCTTACTACCCCCTTAAGATTCACGAGAGTCAGATTCTCGGAAACCTCCGCGAATGTTGAGACAATCTTCCACTGCATAAAAGGGGGTTAAATTCTATGCTTTTTTAATATAGAAAAAGTAATTGAAACGTAAAAATATAATTATTAATCATCAAAAATACATGCTGTAAATAAATTCGTATGATTATAAACATACTGTACAAGTTTGGTTGCTATAGTTAAAGGTCTGAAAAAAAAAATATTTACATTTTTTTTTTTTTTTTTTTTTTTTTTTTTTTTTGAACAACAGCTCTTTTGTTTAGGAATCTCCGAATAAAGAAACGTTACGGTCTCGATTTCTCTTTTAAATTTAAGACTCCTCACAACTTAACTTAAGGATAGCTTTGTATATCTTTTTCAACAAGTTATTAGATGAAACTTTAAAATTTTCCACATAATTTTTGCAGAAAAATCTTTACTTGCAATAACATCTTGATTTTTAGAAAATTTAGGATTCCTTATTTTTAACGTCGTCATGTTTCACGTTTCTTTAAATTATTGATCTATATTTTACCCCAATACGAGGGCTGAAATTCTCAGGATTTAAAATATACAGTATCAATCAAATAGTTTATGGAATTAGTGAAACAAAGCGAGTTCACTCTGTAAAAAAATATTCTAATTTGCAAATAATCAAGTTGAGCATTCGCGAATGTTGAAATGTTCCTCATTTTTTATTTTGCGTGCAATCAAAACTCGCGAATGTTATGAGTGCATTATTCACCTTAATAAAATTGATATAAATTAAAAGCATTATCTTTTATTAAATGAGTTTTATTCTACTGCTGGTAAATGATCCTTACTCTTTATTACTAGTTTCAAAAGTTTAAATAATTAAAATATATATTTGGTTTAATTGAAATGGATATTGATTTTGGATATTTGGAGTTATGAAATTCTCTCATATATTAGTGTAATATTGTTTAAAAATCATGAAGATTCTCTAATAGCTAAGTGTTTCTGCAAAAGTTGCACTATTATTGTTATTTGTATTGCACCTAAGATAAGGTCAATTATTAAGAGCAGATTAATAATTAAAAATATATTAAATAAACAATTATAGCTAAATGTTCACTAAGTTCGATTTTGTCATGAATTTTTAATTTGTTGCAGATTGTCGCCCATGTACTGAAAAGGAACTTCTGTACTTGTTTTGCACCAGCGATTTTGGTAAGTTTTTATTGTTCTTAATTACCTTGTTTATTGTACATTATTTAAACTTGATATTACTTTGAATATAAAAAAATATATTATTAAAAATCATTCATATTTTTCTAAGATAGCCTTTAACTTGCGATAAAATATGTCTTTCAATGAGTAGATCTTTTCAGTCTACTCATTGAAAGTTACCACTCTTTTCCAGTCTTAAAATAAACCATTAATTTCTCCTTTTTTTGTTAAATTCTTATTGCTAAAATTTTACTGATAATCATAGAAAATAAGTAATAAGTTATTAGCAATAAAAACTAAACTGTGAAAAATGACACATGACATTACACCAATTACTTCAAATTGAGCAAAAAATAAAAGCACAAAGATAGTATTTTTATGATAAAAATTATTTTAATATTTATAGCCACGCAATTTCATATTTCATTTATTTTGTTTTGTTATAATGGAATCGACTGGATTTGAATTCAGAACCTTCCGCTTGGAGATGGAAGCTGGAGATGTTACTGCTGAGATTCGGAAACTTATTCAGGAGTGATTGTGTTCTGGGTATACCCCGGATTTCCGGGTTTTTCGATCGATCCTCCCGGGTCTATTATATCGTTACGTTTAGTGTAAAATTCGGACATTAAAAAATATCGCGAATTTTGAAAAATCGCGGCAAGAGCGCAAATTTCGTCAAAGAATAATGGAAAAAGAAACACGAATTTTTTTAAAAAATCGCGGAAAAAAACGCAAATTTAAAAAAAAAAAAAAAAAAAAAAAAGGTGAAAAATTCAGTAAAAAACAATCGATTTTGTCAAAAAAATCACGAAAAAACGGTTAATTTCGTAAAAAAAATCCCGAAAAACGGCAAATTTCTTTGAAAAAAAATCTCGAAAAAACGACTAATTTCATCAAAAATTGAAGAAAAAACGATGAATTTCGTCAAAAAAAACCTACCAATTTTGTCAAACAAATCATGAAAAAACGACAAATTTCGTCAAAAGATTGCAAAAAAAAAAAAAAAAAAAAAAAAGCTATTGCTGGAGTGGAATTTTCTGTTCCAAAAACTTGTTTTTGCAGCTTTTAAAACCGATTTTATTGTTACATTTTTTTCCGTTATTTATCCTTTGCTTTCCCCCAAAACTGTTTTTTGTTTTGTTTTTTCTCCCCCTTTTTTTTTCTTTAATCTTAATGCTGTTCCAAATCTTTTTGCGTGAATGTGACCTTTGGAATTGATATTTTACATTGATAATTTTCAGGGTTTTTTTTTTTTTTTTTTACTTTGTATCAATTAATTTTCAGGGTTTTTCACACTGAGTTACAATCACCCCTCCTATTCAAGGCGATATCTTTTAACAGAAGTACCATTTATAAGCATTTTAGATGTATCCAATTATTCCAAGAAACATTGGGTACATAACTAAAAGCCTGTAACCCTTAAATAGTAAAAAGAAACATTTTGGTACCACATTTATTAATCTATTCATCCATTCCTTTTTATGAATGTACTATAATGAATCTTGTACTATTCACAGTCAAAAGCATTATTCTCATTTTCACTGTCATGCACAGTTGGATAAAAAGAAATTAGAATATTAATAATACTTTTTGTTTTTGTTCCAAACTTGCCTACCTTTGAAAATAAAAAACACATAGCACATATAATTCAAATTAATCTGGAAGTTATTTTTTAAATTTTTTTCAGTGTTTTGCAGATTTTTTTAAGCTATTGTATAGCTTTTATCGCGGGCTTTGAGTGTGGCGACCGAATCTAGAAATTCCGTAACGAGAAAAACCTAACACTCCGGCTGAGCTCCGGCCACTCCGGCTGACACTCCGCCAGCAGACTGAACTGAAACGCCGTTAGCCGGAGTGTTAGGTTTTTTTTCTATCTTCTTTAGACACAATACTTTAGTACAACAGCGAAAAGCAGTTGCTGGTGAATAGCTGTACGCGTAAAATTTGTATATAAAGTGTCTTAAATATGAATAAACGAAGTGCATTTATTAATTAAGAAAGTGATGAAAAAATAGCGAAACAAAATGAGTGAGTACTCTATATACAAATACATACATTTTATTATTATCACAAATGCAGTATTTTTTTGGTGACAGAAGACACCCCACAGTGAGGGTCGGAAAATTTAAAATGCTTATAACTCGAGATCTAATTTTCGCAGCGCGGCCAAATTTTGTTTGGTAATTTATTATGAGACAGTGTCAATTTTTGGTGACAGGAGACCCCTCCTCCCCCCCCCCCCACGGTGAGGGTCGAAAAATTTAAAATGCTTATAACTCGCGATCTAATTTTCATAGCGCGGCCAAATTTTGTTTGGTAATTTATTATGAGACAGTGTTAATTTTTGGTGACAGGAGAGCCCCCACGGTGAGGGTCGAAAATTTTAAAATGCTTATAACTCGCGATCTAATTTTCGTAGCGCGGCCAAATTTTGTTTGGTAATTTATTATAAGACAGTGTTAATTTTTGGTGACAGGAGACCCCCCATGGTGAGGGTCGAAAAATTTAAAATGCTTATAACTCGCGATCTAATTTTCGTAACTTGGCAAAATTTTGTTTGGTAATTTATTATGAGACAGTGTTAATTTTTGGTGACAGGAGACCCCCATGGTGAGGGTCGAAAAATTTAAAATGCTTATAACTCGCGATCTAATTTTCGTAGCGCGGCTAAATTTCGTTTGGTAATTTATTATGAGACAGTGTTAATTTTTGGTGACAGGAGACCCTCCACGGCGAGGGTCGAAAAATTTAAAATGCTTATAGCTCGCGATCTAATTTTCGTAGCGCGGCGAAATTTTGTTTGGTAATTTATTATGAGACAATGTTAATTTTTGGTGACAGGAGACCCCCATGGTGAGGGTCGAAAATTTTAAAATACTTATAACTCGCGATCTAATTTTCGTAGCGCGGCCAAATTTTGTTTGGTAATTTATTAAGCTATTGCATAGCTTTTATCGCGGGCTTTGAGCGCGGCGACCGAATCTAGAAATTCCGTAACGAGAAAAAACCTAACACTCCGGCTAACGACGTTTCAGTTCGGCAGACTTCGGCACGGTATCCTTCGGTAGACTTCGGCAGACATTGGCTCGGTATTTTTCAGATATTTAGAGGATATCAAGTTTCAAACTTATGTTTCTTATTTCAGTTATCATAAACCTATAGTTTCAATGATAAAAATTCCTGATTAACCTACATATATTGTAAGATAATAAAAATATTTTAAACGATATTAACTTCTCATTTATTCAATAAAAGAAAAAAAATTTTTTCTTATCGGTCATCACGCTCAAAAAGTGTAACTTGAATTAATATCAGAGAAAAAGGAAAAAAAAATGAATTAATATCATAGACAAAAAAAAAACTGCATAAATAAAAAATATATAAATAATTATAATTGCATAAGTTGATAAAAAATGCTATGCAATAGGTTTACCGCGGCAGTCCCCGAGTGCCACACCTTTTTTTTTTTTTTTTTTTTTTTTTTTTACATTTGTCAGATTTATGTAAGGTTTCAGTCTTTCAATCTTTTTTTTTAGTCAATTTTTTCCACTGAAATTTTTTTCTCTGACTTCTAGAATTTCTTCTCATTTTGCATAAATTATTTTCATATTTGTAAAAGAAACCTGGTTTTAATTCTTAGCAATGATCTCCCAATGCAGATGATGAAATTCATGATTTTTTCATGATAGTTTGATAATATTCGCATTCCCCCCCCCCCCTCCCTTTTAACAATTATTTGATAAAATTCATATTTTTCACGCCAATGTTTTTCCACCAGCACTTTACCACGAACCTTTAATGAATTTTGAATTTTTTTATTGCGATCTTTTAATGAAATTCGCTTGCTCTTTCTGCAATTTTTTGATGAAATTCACATATGTTGAAGACTAAGTCAAGAATAAACTTAAATTTATGTATATTTTAAGGAGCACATAAATTAATGTCTGAATTTTTAATTAATTATTGATCAAAGATGTACATATTTTAAGATGCTCCATATTGGGTTATTGAATTGATTGTATTCATGTCTGTCTTAATGTATATGTAGCTTTGATAAATAATTAATTGCAAACTCAGACATTAATTTGTGGGCTCTTTAATATATATTACAGATCAGTGGAATATTATTGATCGTATGCCCTGCGGTTGCTGCCCATTCCCAACATGATTTATTAGTAAGAAGTTACTAGGCTGGGATATCAGACAGGGTACCTTAGATGGTACAGTAACAGTATGGTATGCAGTGAACTCAGGTTTGAATCCTGGCCACAGCTAATTTTTCACTCCATGCTGGGTTATTGTATTATTTGTGTTCATGTCTGTCTTAATATACATTTTTGATAAATCATATGAATAGTTTTTTTTTTTAATTATTTCAAAACTTAATGCTTGTTTCCTTTTTACTTACAGTGGCTCAAGGTTTTATTAGTTCTCTCAATCAAAATGAAGACATCCAGCAAACCGAATTAACAATTCACAGTCATGAAATTCTAAGAGACTCTGAACCCAAAGTCTTTAGACACAAAATAATAAATGAAAAAAATGAAACCTTTCATATTGGAACTGTGAACAGACCTCTACAATGTGGGACTAAAGTTGGGAGTGGGGAATTCCTGTTCATAGGAAGATGGAAACTAGGACTACCCTTTCTGAGTTGTGCACCACGATTAAAAGAATGGGAAAAAATCAAACAAGAAGCTATTAAATCTGATAACTTAGATTGTGTGCTACAATAAATGATATATATAAAGGCAGAGAAGTGTCATAGATGCCAAACTTCCTGGTCTCCCGCTCGAAGTAAACAAAATCAGAAACTTTATTTAGTAACAGATGTTAATTAGTAACAACTAATTAAGAAATACTTCATTAAATAGTCTTGCTCAAAGTATACTTATTTAACTTTTAAAAAACACAAGTATTGGTAAATATTTAAATTGTATATCCTATAATGTACAAAAGTATTTTTCGAACTGTCTATAATAGTATCCTATAAGATAAAACATCTTTGGATGAGATTTAGAAGTATATTTTATGAAACAATAATTTATATAAATATTCCTACTATAGACTGATATGTTTAAATATTTTTTTAAAAAATGCAATGCACTATTATTATTATTTTTAATTAGTGACACACCACTCTGCCTTTAAATGATGCAAATTGCCCTCATAACTTATATTTAGTCAAGAAAATTTTTATTTAGAAGACATGCCAAATGCCAAAGAAACTAATAAATCAATGTAAATACTTCTCTGAGAGCAACTGTGCCATACTCATATATTCAAAGTATTTTTCATCATAAAAGACAGTGCAGAATAAATTAAAAATGAAATTGACAAATTACAGTTTGAAAGAGAGAAAAAGTACTCAAAACTTCTTTTTATGAGTCTTTCATATGCAGTTCAGTTGTATTCATACAATAAATGCATGTTTTGCCAAAGTGTTCTATGTAAATGTTTGTGAATGTGTACATAGTTTAAAATGTATGTATTATATATAGTAACCAAGGATACAAAAATAAATTTTATTTTGGTTTTAATTGTTTATTTATCTTTATATATAAAAATCTTCTGTGCGTGTGTATGTAATTGAACTCCTTCTAAACGACTGGACCGATTTTGATGAAATTTTGTGCGTGCGTTCCAGTAGATTCGAGAATGGTTTAGATTCACATTTCGTCGAAATTGATTCAGTACTTTTTTAGTAATTAGGCAAAAACTAATAGTTAGTGATTTTTCGCTAATTAAAAGTGCTATATATATTAAAGAAAGTCAGGATTTCGTATTAACCATAGCACAAAAAAATCTACCGGCCCAAAAATCTCGAAAATTGGGGTAAAAATACTTCTTATAACATCGAGTGCCGCTAAAAATGGATTTTCGAAAATTCCACCCCTAAGATGAGTAGAAAAATGAACGAACTTTTAAAAAATTCCTTAAAAATAAGCTTTTGTAGTTATTTTTCAACTGATAACATATTTTAGTGCATTTTTTCATTCTGAATCGAATGGTACTAAGCAAATTTGTTTAAATCCAGTAGTTCGTGAGATAATTCACATTTTCCTAATTTGGCGATGTCTTCGGCGCAAAAACCTGAAATTTTCAATGCTCATCTTTATATATAAAAATCTTCTGTGCGTGTGTATGTAACTGAACTCCTCCTAAACGACTGGGCCGATTTTGATGAAATTTTGTGTGTGCGTTCCAGTAGATTCGAGAATGGTTTAGATTCACATTTCGTTGAAATTGATTCAGTACTTTTTTAGTAATTAGGCAAAAACTAATAGTTAGTGATTTTTCGCTAATTAAAAGTGCTATATATATTAAAGAAAGTCAGGATTTCGTATTAATCATAGCACAAAAAAAATCTACCGACCCAAAAATCTTGAAAATTGGGGTAAAAATACTTCTTATAACATCGAGTGCCGCTAAAAATGGATTTTCGAAAATTCCACCCCTAAGATGAGTAGAAAAAAGAACGAACTTTTAAAAAATTCCACCATAAAAATCGGCTTTTGTAGTTATTTTTCAACTGATAACATATTTTAGTGCATTTTTTCATTCTGAATCGAATGGTACTAAGCAAATTTGTTTAAATCCAGTAGTTCGTGAGATAATTCACATTTTCCTAATTTGGCGATGTCTTCGGCGCAAAAACCTGAAATTTTCAATGCTCATCTTTATATATAAAAATCTTCTGTGCGTGTGTATGTAATTGAACTCCTTCTAAACGACTGGACCGATTTTGATGAAATTTTGTGTGTGCGTTCCAGTAGATTCGAGAATGGTTTAGATTCACATTTCGTCGAAATTGATTCAGTACTTTTTTAGTAATTAGGCAAAAACTAATAGTTAGTGATTTTTCGCTAATTAAAAGTGCTATATATATTAAAGAAAGTCAGGATTTCGTATTAACCATAGCACAAAAAAATCTACCGGCCCAAAAATCTCGAAAATTGGGGTAAAAATACTTCTTATAACATCGAGTGCCGCTAAAAATGGATTTTCGAAAATTCCACCCCTAAGATGAGTAGAAAAATGAACAAACTTTTAAAAAATTCCTTAAAAATAAGCTTTTGTAGTTATTTTTCAACTGATAGCATATTTTAGTGCATTTTTTCATTCTGAATCGAATGGTACTAAGCAAATTTGTTTAAATCCAGTAGTTCGTGCGATAATTCACATTTTCCTAATTTGGCGATGTCTTCGGCGCAAAATCCTGAAATTTTCAATGCTCATCTTTATATATAAAAATCTTCTGTGCGTGTGTATGTAACTGAACTCCTCCTAAACGACTGGGCCGATTTTGATGAAATTTTGTGTGTGCGTTCCAGTAGATTCGAGAATGGTTTAGATTCACATTTCGTTGAAATTGATTCAGTACTTTTTTAGTAATTAGGCAAAAACTAATAGTTGGTGATTTTTCGCTAATTAAAAGTGTTGAATAAGTTCGATGAATAAAGTGCGGACGGAATGTCCGAGCGGTCTAAGGCGCCAGATTTAAGCTCAGCTTCTTGAAGAAAGAGATCGCGTGTTCGAACCCCACTCCTTACAAACGTGTATCCTTTACAATAATATTTCCTGTATTATAATTTTGATTAACCGACTTCAGAAAATCGTTAACTTTTAACTAAAAAGAGAGAAATAAACTTTTCTATCAAAAATTGAACCGACTTCAAAAAATACTGAAGAGTGAAAAATAATTTCCTTACATAATTGTAATAAGAAATTAAATTAAGAGCGTAGTGTTTATCGTGTGTATTACTATATTTACGTACATTTATTTGATTTACTGGATTCGGTGCCAAGAAGGACAACGTCTGTCGGTGACAGGACAACGTCTGTCGGGTCCGCTAGTTTACTATAAAAATCCATCAATAAACATTAGCCTCCCTCCTTTTTTTGTTTTTAGAAAAATAATAAACCAGGATACTGTCCAGACTTTTTTCCCAGGGTCCTATTTTTGTAAAACTGTAGACAGCTTTTTACATTTGTGAAAAATCTAGTCAAAATTTTGTGAATTTGAAATAATCGTTATATTCAGGCTCTTACTTATACATTTTTAAGAAGATATATGTATGTAAAATACCCATTATATATATAGGTAAAGGTGACAGGTCAGATTTTACTTTTAAATGATTAAATTTGTGAAAGATCAATTTCGAGATGGAAAATATTTGTCAAAGGCCTAATTTTAAGATAAAGAATTCTTTGAAGGGTCATGTTTTAAGGTAAAATGTTTTGAGAAGGGTCATTTAAAAGACCCAATTTTTTCTTTAAAAAATCCTTGTAAGTTTAAATTCATCCAAGACCATACCTAATTAAAAGTTAAATTTACTATTACTTTGTTTTAAATAATCAAAATAGATTTTTATCTTACATACAAAAGAATTATTGTTCTATGTAGAAGATTTCTTAAACTATTGCAACCAATATATATAAAACAAATAATTTCCTTGTATATTGTTTAAGGGTGTTTTCAAATGCAGAAGGACAACTTTATGATGCAAGTTTTAGTTCATTTTTGTTTAGAAACTCATGGAATTGGCAGGTGATGACTTTGTTCAGAAACTATGTGATTAAAAAGTCTTTATTTTTTGGTAAATACAAAAGATTTTACAAAATACTGAAGTTTGCATTTTGATCTGAATTTCCAGAAGAAAGGAGAAATACAGCCAGAGAAAAGAGAAAAATAAGTTGTTGCATGGCTCATAATCACTTATAACTCATTAAATAATTTATCAAAAAGTAAAATGTGTCTTTCAATTCCAAATTGCTTTCATAGTTAGCACAGCCAATCATGTGCCTTTAAGTTAAAAAGTGTGTCAGGAGGATTCATGTTTGTTGAGCAGTATATTTGAGACAACCTTAAGAAAATGTTACAAGTTTTTTTTGTTTTTTTGTTTTTTTTTTTTTTTTTTTTTGTTTTTTTTTTTTTTTGTTTTTTTGAGGAGGGGGGGGGGGGAATGTAGATGTTTCCCAAATACTGTCACTAGGTAAATTGCTTGTAATTTATGTACTAGTACATAATATTTATGAATTTTTAGATAGATTTCGTATGAAATACTACCTATTGCAATCGCACCAGTTTATATATCTATCTATCTATCTATCTATATATATATATATCTCACTTTTTTATGGACACGATAACTTCTATAATTCTTCACCAATCTCCACCAAACTGGTACATAAAATCAAAGGGGATAAAATCTCGGCTAAGTTCGTTAATGAGCAAAATCGGACCAAGGGGGTCGGAATAGGGGGCGTTTTTGTGAAAACCGAAATAACGCCGTAACTTCTTAATTAAAGTAGATATCGAATCGGTTTAAAGTTTATATTACTTCTTAAAAATGGGCCAAAAGTTTATGCATGACAGATTTTTGATAAATTTAGAAGTGGGCTCAAGGGGCGAAAAAAACAGGGGTTTTGAGAGATTCAATTTTCAAGATATAAAGTCCAACTAAATTTTTTGTAAATGTTCTTAAAATTATCTAAAACTTTTGTATTTACAAGTTTTTGATAGAACCAACTTTTACCGATGAAAAAAATTAAAAACGAAAAGAAAAAGGGCAGTGAAAAAAGAGAAAAATCCAACCCTCCGTCAATTTTTAAGACATCAAATCTGATTAAATTTATTTTACATCTTCTCAAAAATATCTACAACTTTTATATTGACAAGTTTTTCATAGGACCAATTCGTATAGCAAAAAGAAATTAAACAAAAATAGGAGTTGGAGAAAAAACCTCAAATCCAAACTGCTTATATTCTGACTCATTTTTAAAATCATTTTTGATTTTAAATGCATCCAAATGGTAGCTCCTCTTATTTAGAAACTGTATAAAGTGACGCATTGGTCAATTTTCTGATAAAGACAGAATATATTTCAAAAAAGGCTACCAAAAAGGGTATTTTGAACAGAATTTCCCAAAGTCATCGGGACTGAAAATTTAAGGAAGTATTCAAATAAGAAATCGCGTTTTTTTCTGACTCGTTTTTAAATCCATCTTTGTTCTCAAACGCATCCAATTTACAGATCCTCAAGGCTACCAAAAAGGGTATTTTGAATAGAATTTCCCGAAGTCTTCGTGATTTGAAAATTTAAGGAAATTTCCACATTGCAAATTGCGTTTTTTATGACTCGTTTTAAAATCGATTTTCGCTCTCAAACGCATCCAATTTACAGATCCTCTTATTTAGGAACTATATACTTTGACGCATTGGCCAGTTTTTTGATAAAGATAGAATATATTTTTAAAAATCCTGTCAAAATGAGTATTTCGCGCAAAATTTTCCGAAGCAATCATGATTAAAGAATTAAGGATGTATTCAAACAGCAAATCGGTTATTTTATGACTCATTTTTAAATTCAATTTTTTTCTCAAATGCGTTCAACTGACAGTTTTTTGTTATTTAGGAACTGTATAATGTACTGTTTTGGTCGATTTTTTAATAAATTCAGAATTTATTTCAAATTATGTTGTCAAAATGGGCATTTGAGCTGAATTTTTCTTAAGATGATTCTGATAAAATAAGTTTTTGCAGAAAAATGAAATTAAAAATTTTTCATAAACGGCCAAATGAAGTTATTAAACTGGGTTTATCTCTAATCATATATATATATATATATATATATATATATATATATATATATCTAGACACACGGCAGTGTGTCAGCCAAGTTCACAAAGTAGAAAGGCGTAACACTGGCCGTGGGTTATATTACCCAAACCATTTCGGGCCACTTTTGACCCCTCAATAACTTAAATTCTATTTGACCTACACAATTGCAATTTTTCGTTTCATGTAAGACCATCTTCTAATTTCCGAATCCTATAATTTTTTTAAAAAATCTTTTACCGTTCACGAGAAATTGACGTCTGAAAATCACTGTTTTTACCACTGACTCACTCATGTAAATGTTCGACTACTTCTAGGTGACTTAGGAAGTTGAAATTTGGTGTGGAGGTAGGTTATTGGATCTATAAATTGGAAAAAATCAGAAATCAGCATTAATTAAACATTAACGGTTGGTTAGAAGATAAGTATTGGATTACAATGGGAATTTATGAAAATTTCACAAAATACCAGAATTAGTGCCAAGTTGGCGTCACTTTTGGCGAGTATCGGGGAAAATCTCTGAAACTACAAAACCGATTTCAAAAGTAATGGTACCAAAATGATGGTATTCGCCCCGGTTCAAACATACACTATATCTTATGGCTGTGTAACTAACCAAAAGAGGGTTCAGAAGTAAAAAAAACATTATAAAAATGTAATTTTTATTTTACTGAAGGGCCTAGAAGCACAAAATTTGGCATGTTAATTATTTATAAGATATAAATGTTCACTAAGGACATTTGCTAAAAAATACCAAATTTAAAAGAGGTGGAAATCCGCGAAGAGCATTCTGAAAACGTTCTAAATAGCGATTTTAAAACAATCTTAGTAAACAACAAACCGATCTTAAAAGTAATATCAAAATGATGATAACAGTCCTTGCTCCAACATAGGCTATATCTTATGTCGATGCCACTAATCCAAAAAGGGTAAAAGAGTAAAAAAGTTCTAAAATTGCGATGTCTGTATGTTAAGGGACTATAAAGTTTGGCATTTTAGAGTTTATGGGAATTTCGCGAAATATCAGAAATAGTGCCAAGTTGGCGTCTTTTTTGGCGAGTATTGCGGCTAATCTCTGAAACTATGAACCGATTTCAAAATTAAGGGTACCAAAATGATGGTATTCGCCCCGGTTCAAACATAGGCTACATTTTATGTGTATACCATTAATCGTAAGAGGGTTAAGAAGCAAAAAACATTCTAAAAATGCAACTTTTGTATTTCTGAAGGACTTAGAAATATAAAATTTGGCGTGTTAATTATTTATAAGATATAAATGATCTCTAAGGGCATTTGCTAAAAAATACAGAATTCAAAAAGGGTGAAAATGCGCGAAAAGCGTTCTAAAAATGTTCTAAATTGGGATTTTTAAGCAATCTCAGCAAACAACAAACCGATCTTAAAAGTAATGATATCAAAATGATGGTGACAGTCCTTGCTTCAATATAGAGCAGTTCACATCACGTGACTTTTGCCGGAGAACAATGAAGAAAGCTGTAGGACACACAAACACAAAAAGCATTGATAAAGGCAGCGATGGTTGTCCTACAGCAGCAGCAAAAACCTGTTCGTGACGTCACCTTGCACAGCTCTATAGGCTATATCTTATATCAATGCCACTAATTCAAAAGGGTTAAAAGAACAAAAAATTTCTAAAAATGTGATGTCTGTATGTTAAGGGCCTAGAAACATCAAATTTGGCATGTTCATTACTTATAAGATATTAATGATCACTAAGAACATTTGTTAACAAATACAAAATTAACTAGTCGTTGGGAGCCACCGTAATACTTACCCATTATGGATATGTATATGAAAATAAAACATGTGAAACTATTTATACAACGCATTGCAATTCATAAACAAAATTTAAATATTGTTAATATACATAGTAATGCTATATTAAAAAACTGCTGATGTACCAATTTCGACGAATTATATAAAACGCCAAACTATTCAAGTAGTACCGAACTGCGTAAAGAAACATCCGTATAACTCCAAAAATAATAATTCTATTAACTAACAATTAACTGCGTCGGATTAAGCGTCTCATTTCCAATTAAAATATACTTCTGAATTGAAATTTGAATGAAATACAGGGTCACGAAAAATCGAAGAATGTGGAAAACATGATTACAAATATCTCGGCAACTAATAATTCGATCGACTTCGTTCTATATGCAAAATGTGTGTTATTTTATTGCCTTTTAAGTCCATTTCTTAGAACAAAAAAATTCGAAAATTTTTATATACCTTTCATCAGAACGAATTTTTCGAGAGTCCGAAAAAAATAGTTCCGGATAATCGAGGTTGCTGATATTAAATAGGGTTCGTCCCATTCTTACATACTAACTACATACAAAATTTCAAATCTCTATCTCAATTTGTTCGGGAGATAGAGCGTTTACAGACAGACAGACAGATGGACGGCAAATTTTTTTTCTAAAAGTATGTTTTTCGGAATCTCCACTATCTAAAACGTGTAAATCCGTCAAAAATTTTTTTTCGATTTTCAAAACGATTGTAAGACTTACCCTATACTACGTATGATGGATAAGTAAAAAGGGGTACAAATGCGCGAAAAGCGTTCTAAAAACTTTCTAAATAGCAATGTTTAAGCAATATTGGGAAGTTAGCGAACCGATTTTAAAAAAAGATCTCAAAATGATGGCGATTGTCCTTGACCTAACAAAATTATTGGATAAATTACCAGATTACTATGGGAGTCTATGGGAATTTGGCGAAATACCAGAAATAGCGCCAAGTTAGCATCACTTCTGGCGGGTAATTTTTGTCGTCAATTTGGCGATATATCGCCAAGAAACATCCTTATTAGTGGAATTTAAAGGAACATAAGCAGTCCTACATTTTTTAATTTCACTGAAAAAAAAAAACAGTAAATAAATCGCAGGAAAAAGCTGTAAGATTAATTAATATTAAAAAAAAATAATAATATTAAGCCAATTTATTTCAAAAAGGAAACAAATACCTACTTATTTGACAAAAAATAATGATATTCTATCAAAAACATGAATGTGAAAAAATGCCAAGTTCATTAAAAGTTTCGCTAATAAAAGAAGTGATTTGACAAAAATAATGATATCCTATCAAAAACATAAATGTGAAAGAATGCCAAGTTTGTTAAAGGTTTTGCTATTAAAAGAAGTGAGATCTAACTGCAAACCAAGTTCTTTCGAAGCTCCTTAAATCATAGCTCCTGTCATGCAAAATATTCTTCAAATGCTTAAAATGATTTAGTATGTTACTTGTTATTCATTAGAGCGACTTGGCAAGTTTTCAGCCACCAACTTTCATGTTTGAGTCTGAGTATAATTTAATCTAGAATCTGATTGGCAAAGATCTAGTCAATCGAGAATTCGAATAAGAACATTGAAGTTAAGGTATTGATAAATTAATTAAGTGATCAACTTTAAGTTCTGATCAATTAAATAAAGAAATTTGAATAAAAGAAAACTTGCCAAGTCGCTCTATTGAATAACAAGTAACATACTAAATCATTTTAAACATTTGAAGAATATTATCAAATTTTCAAGTTATTTTTCAAAATATTATCAAGTTTTTAATATTTAATGAATATTTGGCTATAATAAAACACATTTTTTCAGACATATGCAAAAATCCAGCTTTGTTCCACTGGTTGGGTAAAATTAGGTATCTATTTAAAACTCGAAAACTCATTTTGGTCGAAAAAATTCTTCTTTAATATGGTAAAAAAATACATTTTGTTAATATTAGCAAAACAAATTTCTCATGTGTGCTCCATGTGTCAAAAACAAATCTGTGGCAAGTTTTCTACATTGTATAGTATATGCCTATCAATTTTATACTGGAAGTAGTAGAGTTATTTTAACTGCAAAAATCACAAATGAATTTATTTTCAAATTCTGCTTTATGCTACATGCTTCATAGTCCCATCTTTGGCATTTCAAATATTGTATCCAACCTTTGAAATAAGAACTAAAGTAAAGTTTATTGCAAAACATTCAGACTTCATTATCTTCTTCATCTTTTCATGATATCTCCTCAACCTTTTATTGGTTCCTTTTTCTGTTAATTTTTCTTTTTCTTTCTTTCTTACTTAAGATTATGTTTTTCAGGCTGTTTGGATTCTTTCATCTTAATATCTGGTTTCAGTTTTAATTTATAGGAATTAAAAGTCAAAATAACAGTTTTATCTTACTTTTGCCATCTCTTTTCTCAATCCTAAAGCCTTCCTGCAGAGGCTGTAATAACATTTTAGACTAATTTGGCAATGCAAGTTGCTATTACGCAGTGGCAGCACTGCGAAAATAATTGTATCTACGGTAGGGATGCAGAATCTTTTGACGAGAGGGGCCATTTAACAAATAAGTCAAGGTGATCGAGGGCCTTATCAATAACAAGAAGATAATTTTATTTTAAGGAGGTGATCTGTGGTCTATAATGAGATAAAAATTTACTCCTCTAGGTTCACTTACCAGTCAAAATATCCTATTTAATTGATAACGATGTTATCAAAAGTTTTTATGTTTGTATATATAACCGATATCGCAAGGTTTATTTTCAATATATAATAATAATCTTTGACTTTTCGGGAGACTAAATTTTGTTTCCTAAAAAGTGCTAAAAAACAAACATAAGTTAGTAGTGCCGAGTAAAAAATGTGAACTTTATGAACGATGGCAAGAGAGGAGCTGATCAACAAAATTTTCCTGATCAACGAAATTCCCGTGTTTTCGCGCTCGACCAATGCAATTTGCGATTTTTCGAAGCCTAATTGAAAGAATTCGCACTTTTTTTTCGAAGCCGATCGAGAAAATTCGCGATTTTTTCCGCGCCTGATTGACATATTTTACAGTTTTCCCGCACCCGATTGGTGAAATTCGCAGTTTTTGCGAAGCCGATCAACAAAATTCGCAATTTTTCCACGTCTGATAGACGAAATGTACGTTTTTTTTAGCCTGATCGACGAAATTCACGATTTTTCTGGGTCTGATTGACGAAATTTGAGATTTTTCCGCAAATGATCGGCAGAAATTTGCGATTTTTCTCCACGTGATCTACAAAATTTGCGATTTTTCTGTGCCCAATGGCCCAATCGACAAAATTAGCACCTTTATCTGTTCTCAATCGATAAAATTCGCATTTTTCCGCTTACGAAAAATTAAATTCGCGATTCTTAACTGACTGACGAAATCTGCATTTTTTGCTGCCGCAAATTGACGAACGCGATTATTTCTTACGATAAACTGACGAAACTCACGATAGTTCAGTAGCTGTTCAAAGAAATATCCAATTTTTCCGCGCCTCATTGAAAAAATCTGCGTACTAGCCGACAAAATCCGTGTAGCGATTTTTTCGCTCCAAGTCAACAAATTTCGCTAGTTTTCCATACCGGATGACCCGAATTCACGCTTTTTACAAAGCTAATTGACCATATTTGCGATTTTTTGATTCCCGTTTGACTAAATTCACATTTTTTACGAAATCGATCACCCATATTCGCGATTTTTCGTTCCTGATCGACAAAATTCACGATTTTTCTGTGCCTGATCGATGAAATTCGCGATTTTTTCGCGCCCTCTCAATGAAATTCGCGATTTTTTCCGTCCCAGATCCACAAAGTTTGCGATTTTTTTCGTGCAATTTTTGGAGACCCATAGACAAAATTCCAGAGTTTTCAAAGGCTGATAGACGAAATTCGCGATTTTTCCATGTCTGATAGACGATAATTTCGAATTTTCCACCTCTGGTCAACGAGATTCGCGTTTTTCTTGAGCAGTAAACTGACGAAACAGGTGACTTTTCCGCAACCTATGAATAAAATTTGCTATTTTTTCGCGCTTCATAAAAAAATTTAGATTTTTATTCTCGCCCAATCGACGAAATCTGAAAGCTTGCGCATCCGATCGACAAAATTCGTGATTTTTCCGAGACAAAATTCACGATTTTTTTGTGCTCGAACGGCAAACTTTGTTATTTTTTTCCCGCTCCTCATCGGTAAGATTCGATAATTTTTCACACTCGATCAACAAAATTCGCGATTTTTTCGTTTTCCGATCGACTAAATTTCCGCCGTATTATGAAGACGATCGACCATATTCGCAATTTTTCTGTGCTCAATCGACGAAAATAGAGACTTTTTCCGTCCTTGATGGATGAAAGACACATTTTTCCGCGTACGAACAATGAAATTTGCGATGCTTAACTGACTGACGAAATCTGCATTTTTTACTTCTGTAAATTGATGAAATCCGTAACTTTTCTTGTAATAAACTGACGAAATTCACTATTATTTTGCAGCCGCTCAAAGAAATTTTCAATTTTCCGCGAATCATCGACAAAATCTGCAGTTTTTCCTTGCCCTATTTAATTAAACAAAATTAGCTATTTTTTCGTTGCTAATCGACAAAATTGGGAATCTTTTTCGTGCCTGATCGAGGAAATAGGCGATTTTTCCGTGCCCGGTCAACGAAATCCGCAGTTTATTCACGCGGTAAACAGACGAAATAGGCGACTTTTACGCAACTTATGAACAAAATTTACAATTTTTTTCACACATCATCAAAGAATTTAGAATTTGTTTCTTGTTCGATGAACGAAATCTGATATTTTTCGCATCCGATCAATAAAATTCGTGATTTTTCCGAGCCTGATCGACAAAATCTGCGATTTTTTTTGGTACCCGAACGGCGAAATTTGCTATTTTTTTTTTCCGGCGCCACATCGGCAAAATTCGATACATTCGCACTTGATGAACAAAATTCGCGCTTTTTCTGTGGCTGATCAACGAAATTTTCTATTCTTAAGTGACTGACGTAATTTTCCATTTTTATACCGCAAATTGACGAAATTTACGATCTTTTCTTGCGACCTATGCTGAAAATTGCAATTTTATTCAGTTATAAATTGACGAAATTCGTGGGCCGCACGTTAACCCATCGCTAGCCTCTTTTGACCCGCGGGTCACAGGTTGTTCTTCCCTAATTTACAAACATTTTCTTTCTTTCTTTTTTAATTTTACAAGCTTCAGTTAAAAGATCGGAAAAGAAGATTACGGGGGAGTGGGGGTGATCTCTGAAAGCAAGACATAGATTTGTCTCTATCTTGTTGCAATTTTACAAAAGAATGACGGAAAACGGTATTCAACTCAGGATGAATAATAATAATAATAATAATGTAATGTAAATAGTAGAGCGTTAAGAAAATTAAGAAAACATTCAGTAGTTTAAATATGTTTTAACAATGTTTTATGTTTTGTAATACATTTTTAAATATATTTAAAAAAAATTCTTATAAGGGAAAAAATACAGCATGAAATGATGCATTTTTGAATGAAATAAATTACCGAATGTAATGAGTATTCCGAATGTGGGGTATGAGTATTTTTTAAATATTTAATAGTTTAAAATTTTTCTTGACATTATTTAATGTTTTTTAATAATTTTTTAATATATTTTCAAAAATTCTTAGAAGGAAAAAATACAGGCGAAATGATGCAATTTTTGAACGAAAGTGAAATTACCGAATGTTATGTGCATTTCAAATTTGGGGTATGAATATTCCGAAAATATTTAGTAGTTCTAAATATTGACAATTTCTGTCCATCACTTTTTACATTGTTTTATGTTTCGTAATACTTTTTTAAATATATTTTTAAATTTTTTAAGAAAGGAAAAATACAGCACGAAATGAAGCATTTTTTGTACAAAAGTGAAATTACCAAATGTAATGAGTATACCGAATGTTGGGTATGAGTATTCCGAAAATATTTAATAGTTTTAAATATGTTTTGACAATGTTTTATGTTTTATGATAATTTTTAATTTTTTTTTTTTCAAAAATTATTTTGAGAAAAATACAGCGCAAAATGATGCAATTTTTGAATAAAGTGCAATCACCGAATGTAATGAACATTCCGAATGTGAGGTATCAGTATTCTAAAACTATTTAATAGTTTTAAATATGTTTTAACATTGTTTTATGTTTTGTAACACTTTTTTTTTAAATTCTTACAAGGGTTTTGTTTTTGTTTTGGGCGGCCAATTATCAGCACTTGGGATATAGACCCTCATGGGGTGGGATGCCCTCCATGGGGATCTTTCTAAATGAACCTAGTACGTATTTACGCAAGGAAATCTAAGGTTCAAAGAAAACCACAGAAAACTCCGAACGATTAGGCTGACGGCCGCGATTCTGTTCGAACCCAGCACCTGCCGTCTACCAGTTTCGGGGGCAGAACCTCTCGGTCACTGGTGGGGCAATTCTTATAAGGGAAAATACTGCACGAAATAATGCAATTTTTGAACGAAAGTGAAATTACCAAATGTAATGAGTGTTGCGAATGTGAAGTATGAGTATTCTGAAAATATTTTAAATATAATTTGAAATGTTTATTTTTGAAATGCATGAGATAAGTGTTAAGAAATGTATGTATTTTTTTTATATGAAAATTGTCTTTTAAATATCTTTATACTTGATATTTAAAATTAATTTAAAGTGATACATTTTATAATCCTTTTAATATAGGTTTTACTTATTTAGGGATGATTAATTCTTTTTTTCAAGCACAACTCTTAATAATATAATAGATGAGGTTATATTTTGCAATTATAAATTAATAAACTCTTAATCAAAACTACCCAATCTAACTCTAATCTTTGCAAAAACCATATTACAACTAAAAATGTTGGGGAAGTATAACATTTTCATAAGAAGCACAGAAATAAATCTTTCTGTGTGACTTTTAATTTTCGGAGAAACAGCCAAATCTGGTAACCTTTCTTCAGTGTCAAAATTCCCCAATGTTCGACCTTCTCTGTATAGGGAAATTAACATTGCATACTTCCTCCAATATATAGCTTTAAGATTTTGACCCATTCTTAAATACCCGGATTTACCCCAAAATGACACAGATTTAAAAACAAGATGTTATAGTTTTCAATCTTATAGTAAAAGAATATCAAATCTGTTAAATTACTAGCAGAAAAAGCAAAGAATTAAATATAATTCTTACCAATATTTAATATGCTGAGAAAGTGTCAATATATAAGTAAATCCTAGAATCAAACAAAACACTTTTTAAGAGTAATTTAAATGAAAATTTTCACAAAAAATAAATAAATAAAATAAAATAAATAAATAAATACCCACATACAGTGTGCTTCACCCAGTTTCAAAAGCCATAATGAATTCAAATCTAGCGGGGTGGGAATTGTAATTTTGAATTTCTTTTAATTTGTACTTTGTCTTTGAACCAAAACAAAATGTTTACATACACACACAGTAATGTTGTTATGCGTATGGAATTCTGGGTCTCTGTTACACAGATCCTTCCAAAAGTGAATTCTGTTTTCTTAAAAAGTACTGGATACACAAAAATTTTCTTATTCCAGTTTTCAAGAGATTTACATGTTTTAGGGATCATAGATTATGAAAAACAGGTTTTTACAAAATGTCTGTATGCCACACAAACATTGTGAGCATTCTATCTCAAGAACTAATACATAGAATTTAATAAAAATTTATATTCAGTTAGTCCATAATATAAACTAGTGCAGATTACTTTTTAATATAAATCACTCAACATTTGGCACTGATATGCTTATGTGGATTTTTCACGATTTATGCAATCATTTTATCTCAAGAACTAATGCACAAATTTTTGTCAAACTTCAAATCTGGTTATACCTTGATATAAATTGGTGCTGTTTATTTTTTGATGTAAATTGTACAACAGGTACAGCTATGCTGCCTTTTCATGATTGTCGAAATAGCTTTATCACAAGAATTAATGAACGATTTTTCATTTAACTTTAGATTCATGTATAATTTGATAAATATTGGTGCTGATTATGCTTTGGTGTAAATCCCCCAACAGGTGGAATTACTATGCTGCATTTTTTCACAATTTCTACAATAGCTCTATCTCAAGAACTAATGCACAAATTTTCATCTAACTTAGGATTCAATTAGAAGTTGACATAAGTTGCTGCTGATTTCGATTTTTGTGTCAATCAATCAATAGGTGATGTTGTTAAGCGACATCTTTACACGCAAGATTTACATGGTTTTAGTGATAGTCATAGATTGCCATTTAATTTTGGCACTGTGATAGTGCCAAATAAAATGTTGAATTTTAAAGTATTAACATGTGAAGAAAATTTTAAGATTGTCACATACAAATAGTTTTTTACTCATCCCCTTCTCATATTGGGTTAATGAAGAAAAGTAATTTTGTTTTTTGTCATTTAATGTTGCATGTCTTGAGTAATACTTATTCAATTAAGCCATACTATAGAGTTTTTGAAAGGTAACAGTTTATAGAATATTCTAGATATGAAAGCAGTGTCATCTGTTTATTAGTCAAAATATATTGCCTTTTGAAAATGGAGATTCCAGAAGGTCATTTTTGCATTTTAACTTCAAAATGGGGAAAATGCAGCACAGGCCCATCAAAAGTGTGTGCTGTGTATGCTAATAAGTGCTTAAGTGAATGCATGTGTCAGAATTGGTTTGTGCATTTTTAGTCCAGAAATTTTGATGTTAAAAATAAACTTTGGCCTAGCCTGCCAATCATTGAAAAAGTCGATGAAATTCTTTAAAAAATTGAGATAGATTGACATCTTTCATTTCAAGACATTGCTGTGGAAATAAACATCGATCAAAAAACAGCTTTGAACCATTTGCATAAGACTGGATACAAAAAAGAAGCTTGATACTTGAGTCTACATGAATTAACAGTGAAAAAATTAATGGATCAATTTTTCATTTGTGAATCGCTGCTGAAACAAAAAGATGTAGAGTTGTTTTTGGAACAAATGGTTACAGGTGATGAAGTGATGAAAAATGGATCCCTTATGACAATAATGGAAAAAAAAGATCATGATAACCCAGAGAAGTTTCAAAAATGGTGGCAAAGCTTAGATTGACACCAAGGAAGGTGATGCAGAGTTTTTGGTGAGATTGGAAAATAATTGTTCATCATGAGCAGCTGGAACCTGGCCAAACCATTAATTCGATTCTTTACTGTCAGTAACTACTGCAACTGAAGCAGGCGATTAAAAAAAAAAACACCACCAGAATTATCAATAGGAAAGGCATTGTCTTCAATCATGATGATGCTAAACCACACACATCTTTAGTGATTTGGCAAAAATTGAAAGAACTTGACTGGGAAGTTTTGATGCATCTAATGTATCGTCCAGAACTTGGCCCATCTGACTACTATTTGTTTTGATCTCTGCAGAACTATCTTAATAGTGTAAAGGTGATGTCAAAAGAGGCTTGTGAAAATAACTTGGTTCAGTTTTTTTGCCCAGAGATCTCAGAAGTTCTATAGTGACAAAATTATGGTTTTACCAAAAAAAAAAAAAAAAAAAAAAAAATGTCAAAAGATTATCAATCAAAATGGCACCTATATCACTAATTAATGCTTGAAATTCATATGAATAAATTCATTTTGAAAAACAAAAACAGCATTAAAAAAAAAAAAAAAAGAGCAAAAAGAAACAGAACAGAGAAAAAAAATTATTTTTTCCTCAACCCTATATAATTACTTATATGACATGCTATAAGACATGAATGGCATCACTGTCACCAAAAAGAATAATTAAGATGTTACTTATACTTAAAATAAACATTTTAAAACAGTGAATTTTTTTTTTTTTTTTTTTTTTTTTTTTTTTTTTTTTTTTTTGCAAATTTAAGTTATGATACACTGATGATTAATTTTTTAAAATTCAAAAGTAGTTGTTTGTGTGAAATTTTAAAATTTACTGATCCACAGTGTCAGCATCAAATTACAGTTAAATTCATAAGTTATTCTTATAAAAACAAGTTTTAAAATGCATTGTGAATAGTGTTATATAATGCAGTGGAATAGTTTGGATAACTTGATTTAAGAAGCAATAAATCGAAGTTGTGAAATCTTGTGTATGTGCCTTTTTTTTTTACTTCAAATTAGCCAATTTCTTGTTAAATGTCAAATTTGGTAACAATTTGATTCATGCATGCACAAAATGTATAATCTGCAGCGTATTGTTATATTATTCTGTCTTATTATCCTTACTGACATAAGCACACATTTATATTTTATATAGTAGATAAATAAATATCCATTTTTACTATATGAAATGTACATTTAAACATTAAATATCTCATTTACATTTGTAACAGTAGTTGTAAAATAATACGTAAAACAGCTCTGACTAAAATACTATTTTCTTAAGAAATTACTGAAGAGATTTCGAATTTTTTTTTTTTTTTTTTTTTTTTTTTTTTAAGTTTTGTCAGTAGATAAAATATAAATTGAATTTAAAATTACATTTACTTAAAAGGTGAAGATTAAAAGATTAAAAACAACAGATGTTAAATGTACCGAGATCTTTTGGACATACACATGCCCATTTTCAAGGGTAGCCATGAACTGGATCAGAAAACTAAAATTGACGGAGATACAAAGCAAAACATTAACACACATGTGCAAGAATTGAGCCGGCTCAATTCTTGCACATGCAAATATCAGTAAAATTCTTTTAGTAGTTTCCAAAAAAAAAAAGGTACACCAATATCAGCAGCTGTTTTATGTGTAATTTTGTAATTGTTGTCAACCCCTTAAGGGCAGTTGGAAGTCCTTATACCTACCTTGTT
Source organism: Maratus speculifer (assembly GCA_964019185.1). Taxonomy (NCBI): domain Eukaryota; kingdom Metazoa; phylum Arthropoda; class Arachnida; order Araneae; family Salticidae; genus Maratus; species Maratus speculifer. The sequence goes on from OZ025292.1 coordinate 221,935,186, forward strand.
AAATTAAAGTACCTTTTCTCAAAAACTACCAAGGGTTTTCATTTAAGAATTATTAATACACAATGTGAATAACTTCTAATACAGTGAAGTCAACTTCGTAAAAAGATATTCATTAGTTACTTTTTCAAAAAATCTAGAATACAAACAACTTTTAAATAAATTTAAAAAAAAATTGCATTAAAAAAATTCTTTTATAAAAATTTGATACAAATTTTAGTAACAAAAGCTCATTTTCAAATTGATGAAGGATATATTTGAAATATTCTAGCAAGATTGCAAACTATAACATATAGTAGTTCTTACAAAAAGGTACATCAAAGTTCAAAAAGCAACATTTTGTGAAAATTGACTTGAAGTTTACATACACATAATGTTTATGTATGATTTAAACAAACCTACTTAAAATGTTTTAACTTCTTGTTGTCGTGAAAATAAAAGTAATATACAATTCGAAAAGAGGGAAATAAGGGACTTAAAATATTAAAAAATAAAAAGAAACCCAACTTTTTTCATGTATTTGATTTCCAACAGCCCTTAACAAAAGTGACATTATTTAAAATAGAAGTGTTAAAACTACCACATATAACAAGACAAGAAAAACAAAAACAAATTTTGTATAAACTATTCATAATTTTTATTTTGTCCTGCTTATAAAAGAAACTTAATCAAATAAAACATTTCTTATTTACATTGTATTTTTACACCAATAACAAAGTTTAACTTAAGTAGCTTCTTTTTTATACAAAAAAATGACATACCATATATTACATCTGAAACAAAAACAAATATATAAGAATTACATATCACAATATAGTTCCTTTCTAAGGCCTTTAAATACTGTAGGAACTTGATTATCTGTGATTTCCTACCCTTGGACAAATGTTAAATAGTTAAAAAAAAAAAAAAAAAAAAAAAAATATTAAGAGAAAAAAATGAAAGACACATGAAAAAAAGAGGGGGGGGGGATCATGAAAAGTATTTATCCTTTATGAAAATAATTAAAATAGTTCCTGCTAAGCATTATAGTAATAGTTTAATAAAATAGTTTTAATAACCAATTCCTGGTGCAAATAAATCACTTCAGTAAATATTAAAATGTCTTTATTGATTTTCATTCTCTAAAATTTTATCACGTTTTTTACCTCCCAGAAAATTCTGTTCATCTAGTATATAATTAAACAACACTTGTTAATGAATAGTTATTTTAATATGTACTATCATGAAAAAACAAGTAGGGTAACATCCCCAGTAATTGGCACATTAAGAATTTGTCTTTAAACTTACTTCAATTTTCATTACAAAGAAATAAGATATTTACTTGGAAATACTTTTAAATCAAAGAATGCATATCTGTGTATTTATTTTGCCCATTAAAAGAAAAAAAATTTAAAGTATTTTTATAAAAATATATTTATAAAAAGTTGCTGAAATCACCAGTAATTGGCACCTAGAGCACCAATGAATGACACCTTGTGATCCAGTAATTGGCACATGTTTATATTAAAAAAAAAAAAAAAAAAAAAAAAAAAAAAAAAAAAAAACTTCACATTTTGAATTGGGTTCAATCGCTTTAAATGAATTTACTGTAGATGAAGATGCCATATTTCAGGTTTTTGAGAGTAAGAAATCAGCAGATTAGTCTGAAATGTGAACACTTTAAAACAATACAATATACTTTTATTAATACCCAGTAATTGTCATGCTGTCCCCAATAATTGTCATATGAAGCTTTAATGGATTCCAATTATTGATAATATTTCATATTTTCAAATAAAAGCAAATGATAAACAAAATTAGTCTATAGCTTTAAAAGTACTTCCAAAATAAGTGGTTTAATCTCAAATTACTTGTGAATTCCTTGTAATTGGAATAGGTGCCAATTACTTGGAACTAGCAAATTTGAAGCACCATTAATTGGCATCTATCATTAATTAAGAAATCCAAATATTTGTGTCGAAAATAGTTTTACACAATTAAAGTAACCCTTTTTAACTAAACAAAACTCTTGTCAATTAAAATTTAAAATATATTATAAATCAGATAATAATGAATTGAAAAGCATGCCTTCATTAAGCCATTGAAGAAGCATTTGCAACAAAAATGGCTAATTTGATACAAGCCATAATTGTTTCTCTTTCCTAGGCACTATTATCATCTAGTAGCATAAATCAAAGTTATAATCTTTAACGTAAATGAGCATATAACTGGTATATGGTCTTGCATTTTTAAAAGACTGGATATAAATCTTATTTTAGGACATGTTTGTAGGATGTGCCAATCACTGGTGCATGCCAATTACTGGGAATGTTACCCTATACGAAAAAATTAAAAAAAAAACCTTTTTTATCTATTTCGATTTTAAAGATTTAAAATTCATTTAAATTACAAAATTAATTATGAGAAAGGACTTTAACATCAGATCTTCTTCCATGAAAGTAAAATAACAAATTATTTAATGCAAAATTACTGCATTTTTGTAAATATGTATATATTTTCAAATAAATAAATAATTCAGGTAAAGTATTTAATTTTATTAGATGATATTAAACAGCAAAAATTAAGTTTAAATAACATTTTTTTTTCTTTTTGTCAAAAATTGCAATTTTAAAGTGAATGATGCACAAAATTACTCTTCCTTTACCACTAGACTAAACACACTCATCAGATTTTGATTTTTCATAGAAAAGTAAAAATTCAATGCCATTTGTTTAACATTAAGGGGCCATTTCACTCATCCAAAAACATCCATTCACTACTGTTAATCCTATGGAAATTTTTTTAAATATATCTTGTTTACATTTCAACATTTTTCAATATATATCTTTTCTTTTTCATTGGCCAGCTGAGTCTAACCTCTTTTTTACTTTTTTAATTTTGTTTAGGGCTTTTTATTAGGGTACTTTTATTTTTGTAACCAATTTTGAAAGTGAAAGTATTCTCATTTAAAAAAACCTACAAAGAAAACAGAAAAGTTAAAAATCCACCTTTGTAAAGATCAAGTTCAGCTCTTCAATGTAAAAATAATAGTTTAAAAATTTTGAAATGCAAACATAATAAATTAAAAAAATTCTTCTATAGGATTAACATTAGCAAGGGGCATTTTCGCATGAGTGAGGAAGCCTCTTAAATCAAAATTGAAATTACATTGAAACAAATTAGAGAGAAAAAATAGTTTATTGTGCTTATATATAAAATTCTGAAAAATGGAAAAGCATGGATGGATATACTAAAAAAAAAAAAAAAAAAAAAAAAAACAGCTATGTGTTTTTATTAAAAAAAAAAAAAAAAATCTTTTAAGTATTATATGCATTGTGTTTACAAAAGGTCTCGTCTTATACCAGTTAATTAGTGAATCATATTAAAATTCAACAACTTGTACAGTTAATTTTCTTAAATATTCATAATTAAATAAAGTGAGATTCAGAGTAAATTATATGAAAAAAGGAAATATTTTAAGGGGGAAAATGTTCATAATAGTAAATAAATAATATTAATAAAAAAAATATATAGACAGAAAAAACATACATTCTAATAAAAGTAAACATATATGCATAGGTGCCACCAAGGAAGAGGGAGAAATAATTATACTTTATTTGATTTAACTTTCTAATTTTCTTTAGTTCTTAAGGTTAAAAAAAAAAAAAAAATGTTTTATGCAAATAACATAAAATAAAAGAGAGAAAGAAAAATTATTTATATTTTGTCAAGACAATTTTTAATTCTGTTTTTCTTTTTTGCATTCATATTTTTCAAATTTATCAAAAATGAATGGCTCAAGCTGGCAAGCTTTTTTTTTTTTTTTTTTTTTTTTTTTTTTTTTGGGGGGGGGGGAGGGGGGGGGGAAAGAATGAAGAGTTCTCTATTTTGAGAAACATGAGTAAAAATTTATTTTTGAACATTTCCCAATTGTTTTATATTGCATTTTATGTTCTACATCAAAACATTGTCTTGTACAAAGAACTTCTCTTTTTTTTTTTTAGCCTCCGATGCTATTTCTTTCAGACAAGCTAAAAAGCGTCGTGTCAAAAATTGTGGCCCACTTTTTCATAATCTGCCCGTTAAAATGAGACATTCATACAATGTATATATTTAAAAGACCTGGCTGTTTTTTTAATCATCAATCCTGAATTTTCTACTCAACCGATTTTGATAATTATTTTTTTTAATGAAAGCTATTTATTTGTAGTTGTGCCCATTTTAGCTATTTTTTAATTTATTTTTTTTTTTTATATTTTATTTTTAATTTTAAATGCTTTTTACGATATTTCTTCAAAATGATGGCAACTCAGTTTAGCTTTTCTCTCGATAATAAAAATTTATCTTCCATTATCACTTTCCATCAGTCAGAAGCTTTATTTCATCAGTGAACATGTCCTCACATTTAAAAGAAAAAAGTTAATTGCTTTCGTAAAATGTAACCACAATAAAATGATTGAGTATAATTATGCACTGATTGAGGTAAAAAGAAATATATTTACTGAGAAATAATATTAATAATGTAAATAAAATAACAGAAAATAATTTATGATAAAAGTTAATATCTAAAGCAAAATAAGAAAAATTTCAAATGAGGAAAATGATGTCATTCAGTAACCAGATAAATGGAAATTACATTATTATTATGGATGCCTTTTTCATATTACTAATAACAGTAACTTTTAAAAAACATTTGAAGAGAAAATGACGTCACTATTTAAAACATCACATTTTTACTCACAACGATATTACATTTCAATATTTTCTTTCATTATGGACACTGAGATTGAGATTTTACTTTCAGATGACTTCAGTTAGTGAAAATAATGTCATAGTAAAAATGAAATTAGTTTTTTTTTTTAATAAAACTGTTTTTCTGTGAGTGCATCTAAAATAAAATTTCTGGATTTCGCCGGCACTCAGATTACAATTTTAACTGAAGATGTGCGAAAATTTGCATGCTAAATTGTAACTGGCAAACTTGACATTAAGTTTGGAAATATATTTATTATATATCGATTCAATAATGTAATTACTTTTGCTTTTTTTAAAAACCAAATCGATCGGGTCTTTTAAACATTTCATTCATCAAATTCGATGGGATTCCACTCGTTTTATTGCTAAAATGCATTACCTTTTTCTCGGAGTCTATGAAAAAGCATTTAAACTAAAGAAAAAAAATCCATTTTTGATGAATCTAGTCAATAAAGAAGTAGCATGTCAGATTGTATCTCTTTATTATTCCACAATTCCAATGTCTCAGAGAGAAATTGCTAATCAATTGGTATTTCACGCCGTTCTGTTTGCTATTAAATTGATAAACACAAGAAAAATGAAGTTAGTTAATTGCATTCTAAACGGGGTCGCCCTTCTAAAAAACCTCTATCGATTTCTTTCTTTTTTTTTTTCTTAATTGGAGGCGAAACGGAATTCTGCAATGGCAGAATCTACATTCAACTTGTTTAGTTTATTTACTCTATTTTAAAAAATGTGATCTAGGCTGTAGACTACATGCTCTAAAATCTTGATTTTTTCTAGAATTTTTTCTGTTGGCACCGATGAATATACAATTTCTGTTCCTTATGATAAAGGTGGAGGTATATATTGAATATCACATATGTACCAAATATGAGAATAACAGACCTAATAATGGAAAATTGAAAATAACTTTATGAATTTTATTTAAAAAGTTAAATTATAAATATATGCTATGCAAGTATCTACAGACAATGAAGTAAGTTAAATTTTTGTGAGACTAACAGAGTACAGTCAATATTTTCAATAAAATGTTCCACATATCTGTTGATAATCAAGTTTCTACTCACAATGTATAAAAAAACAATTAAAATAAAATTATATCACCATTGGTTAGATTCTATAGAGATGATAAAATATTTATATTTAGTACAATGGCAGTCAATTCACTAGAAAGGGTTGTAGCACATCTATGCAAAATGAAATAAATGATACATTTTTACAAGTAATGAAATAATGATCTTTGATTTATACATATATTGATTCTATACAGATTTTAATAACTATTATACAACAAAAACTGTACATATACAATTAATTGATGAAGTGATAAATCAACAAGTCATCATGAGAAAGAAAGGTTTAATAAATTCTTAATTAAAAAATAAGCAAAAACCTATAAACAAATAAATGCTAAATATATGACGCTGTTTACATGTTTTCCTAGAAACCACCCAAAACTCCCTGAGCACACATTGTGTTAATGTATATAAATGAAATTTCATGACATACTTGTAAACAAGAAAGTTAGTGGCTAGACAGATAAAAACTCTCAACTATAAAATAATTTTTTGAACAAGTGATTTAGAATACAGCAGTCTCAATAAATAAATTTGATAAAAGACACACAAATATACAAATTTGCATATGTTTGAAAATATAATTAAATATTGAAAAACATATTTCACTCTGTTAAACTACATTCAAACAACAATTAACTTTATTTTGATTTAGGATATTTACGTTTAGCAATATTAGCAAAAATATATGTTTTACTGATTCCAAGTGAAAAATTGATTCAATGATTGTATATGAATCACTGATTTCAAATTATTAATCAAACATAAAATTAGTTATTAGAATTTTATTTTTTTATCAAGAAACTTGGTAGAACTATGCATTAAATCCAAATTAATTTCAAATTATAGTAACCATAGAAATTTCAATATTTTAAATATTCAAAATAAAAATTTTATTATGATGATTATACATAGAATACTCATATGATCATATATAATCTCAATCAGTGGCAGGGCTGACTATGACTTTTGGAGGTTCTGGCTATAAACTGGAGTTCTACATTGCATCAAATCAAATAACCAGACTTTACTAAACCTGACATAATTTTAATATTGTGGATTAAGTTGACTTTAAATGTTTCATGTCTGTGACAATTTCTGGCCGAGTTTTGATTTCTCTTTTTAAGTTTGAGGTTGAGTTCAGTTAATTTTTCAAAAGAAAGTCCTGAATGTTTTTCAATTAAAAAAAAAAAAAAAAAAATTACACACCTGAATATTAATGATCACATGTATTAATTTTTTATATAAAATTCATATTAGAAATGCAATAATAGACTACTTTTCTATAAGTATATTAAAATATAGGCTAATTTTCTTTCACTTTGGGTTAAGATTGAAGAAGTGTATCAGGTTGACTTTAAGCAGAATTCAGCTAACCCATGCAAGACTATTTAGACTTGAAATGAGATCTCCTTTTTGTATGCTGTGTAATACGGTAAATAAAATTAGATATTTTGGCAAAAATTAATAAGAAAATAAATTACTGTAAATAGCTTATAAAAATGCCTTTCTTTAATATATATATATTATTTTAAAATCTCAGAGATGTTGCTTTTAAAATTACAAAATGTCAAGTTTACATGCAAGATTACCACAAAAGCAGTAACAATATGCACTTACAATAACAATAAAACTAGAGCAAATGCATAGTAGGTCGCACACACTTGGCAAGCTTGAATAATAATAAAAAAAATTTCATGGTCTATTTACTCATATTTTACTATAATGCAATATAAAGTTATGCAAATATTAATGTTTTGAAATTTTTACCAACAGATTTATAGCTCTGAGCCATTGTCTCATGTATCAATGCCTTAATATATCCTTTATCATTGAAATTTTTTGCTTCACTTCAGAAACTATGCACCTTATGTAGAACAATTGTAAAAATATGATAATTTTGAATAGGATCAAAACTTTCCTATAGAACATGAAATGAAAAACAGAATTACAAATTAATTTTCCCTATTTACATCAATATTCCTATTTACAAACACCTATTTAAAACACTAATTTGAAAATTATTAATTAAGAAATTCATTAAGAAAATAATTTTAACTGTAATTAAATAAAGTAAATACAAACAAAGAATTTATTTTAAAGGAAAATATTTTAATATAAAATAAATTTATATAGCTACAAAATATACTTTGAATTCAGAAAAATACATAATTTTATGTAGCAGAATATATAAATGCTATAATTATCATAAAATTATTCAAATTTCAAAGCATTCTTCCACAAATATTAAGATATTGCGATTTTTGCAAAATAAATGTTTCCAAAAAGTTTTGCATCTAAAACAGTATACAAATATACAATAAAATATCAATATTTTTTTTTAATGCAAAATTTATGAAGGTACTTATTTTTAGTCAACATATACTTTTCTGGATGGATGAACCTCTTGGATGAGTTTTTATCATGAGATAAATTTAATATGATTATATAAATAATAAAATGTTTTGCTTTATATGATTATTTGAATTTTCTTATCATTCAAAAATATGCCAATCAAAAATATACAACTGATCCATATAATTAAAAGTTTTTTTGTTTGTGTTATAAGGATGGAGAAGATGTACTTTGCTTATAGAATTCAATTCTAGTATTTTTTGTTGTTGTAGTAAGAAACTTAAGTGAATGCATATATAGTAACTGACTGATTTGACTCATTCTCCTTATGTCATCAAATATTGCACACTGCATATTTTTAAAAATCTTTGAAATAGGAGAGATCTGTGAACCTAGGTAGAATAAATAGCCCTAAGTACAAAGATCTTCTCTACTTAATACAAAGTTTTAATTAAAAAAATAAACAACAATAACAAAAAAATATGCTTTTTAAAATATCTTGTAGGCACATAAGAAGGGTACACATTAAGAAGACTCTTTAGCAAAATAGGTTGTTTCTTCCAATGTATGGAGAAATTTAAACATAGGATTACTTATTGTCTTAATAAAAATATCAAAATAATGTTTCAGCATTAGAAAGTTGACATCCAATATAAATGCATTGTGTTTTCAGAGATAAAATAATTTTTATAAATTTAAAAATTTATTGTCATTTTAATGATACATAAAATTTAAGTTAAAAAAACTGTTGGCATCAGATGTCTACTGTATGATGACAAGAGATACAAGTTTTTATAATTATATTATGTAATACTTAATCCTGTTTTTAAATTTCTCCATAAAGTTCAGCAAGAACTGCTGAAGCGTCTTCTTAAAGCAAACAAATAAATAAATTTAAAAAGAACAATACATAAAACACTACAACCCTATTTTTATCGCAATACTACATTCCTTTAAAGACATTTCATAAATAAAAACTAAAATACATCACTTTCTTAAAATACATCTGGAAGATGATTTATGATCCAACTTATGAGCAAAATATTCAGAGTAACTCAGCTTTCAATGCCTTTGGTAAGTGATGTTTCTAATGTGATTGTGAATTCTGAAAGAGATTCTAAGATCTGCACCAAAAATGTGACAAGATTTGGATCACGTAGAAATGACTGTTCTTCATACATACTTGAAGTGACAGATGTGGATGCTATGTGCAAAAGCATGCGATGAAGCAAATGATCCCTAAAAAATAAATTAAATATGAAAGAGAATAAAAATATATAGTATATTAACATCATTATATTGGTATGCAAATGTTGGTATTTTTCAGCTATCTTTTGTTACATGTTCTAGTTGCCCTTTTTTTTTTTTTTTTTTTTTTTTTTTTTTTTTACAACTATAAAACATATCTTTGGCTTTATCAGAGTTATAATTCTAATCCTGAAAAAACCTTTAATACACTGGCTTTTAAAAGTTGAGGTGCAACGATTTTTTTTTTTTTAATCTAATATGAAAATGAATGAATGTAGAAACAACAAATTTGAAGGAAATGCGCACTAAACAATTATTTATTGAATGCAACAAAGAAATTTACAAAAGTTAAATGCAACACTGATTTACAACAAAAAAAGCACTCTTGGTGGAAAAGTCCATTTTTGAAGAAAACAGTACAGCACAGTATTATGTGTAGGATGTCGCAGAACAGCGGTTCCCAATCTATGGGTTGTGACGAGTGTTTGGTGGGTCGAGGAACAACCAAGATTTTTGCCACAAAAGTACATCTTTTATTTCATCTGTTTAACAAATACAATATTTTACAACCACAATAATCATGAAAGCTAATAACTCAAACTAAAATTTCATGAGAAGACTGTGTTCTTAAACAGTCAGGTGGTATTATGTTATGACTTCATTGTGAGATACATCAATAGTCACACTGGAGATATGCACAGACCGAAATTTCCAGGTTCAAGCCTGGCCCAAACCATAGAAAAAAAATCCGGCATGGCCTGGCCCAATTTTAAAGTTAAAATTTCGGCCCTAGCCCATAAAGAAAATTTAGCAGCCCGACCCAGCTTGATATAATAGCTAAAAACAAAGCTCAAGCTTCGCCTGGCCCAGAAAAAAAGTTAAAATTTCGGCCTAAACCCGGCCCAGCCTGAGTGAATTTCTACAGAAAATTGATCTTACTTTTACAGAAGAGTTCTCAGCAAAAAAACTTATCTTAGTCTTTTTTTTTTCCCCCTCGTGTTTATAGTCTCCATTTATGCAGAAGTGTCATAGACTGAGATATTTATGCTTTTAATGAACCTTTGTTGTATGTAAATGTTTCAATTATCATTAGCATTATTAATCCATATTCTATGTGATGGAGACAGAAAAATCTAAAAAATGATATATCGTAAAACATAGGCATAAAGTTTTCAAAATTATTGGAGGGGCTCAGTCAGCAGCGGAGAGAGGGGGAGTCCGCCTCCCCCCCTTGAAACAAGAAACTAATTATTTCATGACAGATATAAAAATAGCAATGATTTCAAAAATGAAAATGAAAGGAATTCAGAAATTTTTCGTTTTAGACAAGTTTCCGCCTTAGCAGGTACATTTTTAACGCATTAATTTCATTATAGTTGTGGAATGTTTCCGATTGAAGCAGGATTCTTTTATAGATTATTTTCGTTTAAACAGGTTAAATATTTATGCAGTAAAACATGTGAAAATCAAATGAAAAGGACCAAAAAATTGTATTTGACAGGTTTCTGCAGACTTTAACAAGTTTGATTGTATGGTAATCCTTTCGTCGGAGCAAGAAAAGTTTCCATTTAAGACAAGAATTTGCTATAGACATGCTCCGTTTTGACAGCTTTAATGTACATATAACAAATATATATAGATATATGTAAATACAGCAAAATCTGTGAAATCAGAACTTATCTTAATCGGAAAAATACCGTAATTCCGTTGAAAAAAAGTACCGTGCAATTATACCTATTAAGACAGAAACTCATCAAGCGGAATTTTTCGCCTTCAAATTCCATTTTAGTAGGTTTCAATATATATATATATGACATGAAGAAAAATTCAATACACCCCTTTTTTTGCGAGAAGAAATCCTACGGCTACGTTAATGGGCTCAGCCGGAAAACTTTTTTAAATGTAAAAAATAAATATGCGTGTGTTTGTGTGTTTGGAATAAAAGTAAAGTTTTATTATAATTAAATAGTATTTTTAGACTGTGTCTTTACAGAGAGTACATATATTTAAAACTAGTGGGAAACCCATTATACAGGCAATGCGTGTGGCGAATGAAAATTTTTTAAAGCGTAAAATATTAATAACCAACACATCTTCATTTTCCGAGATTAATCTGTGGTAACGATTAGCGAGAAAGTCAGTCGTCAGCAACGCATGACTGTTTATTGAAGAGGATAGATTTTATTCACAACTAAAAAGAAATGGCGCATCTAGTATTCGTCGAGAATTAAATAAAATTCATTCACTCGTGAAATCATAATTTACTTTTTATTATAAAAGAATAATAAGATTGCTATAATTTCTGACTCTTGTAACAGCCAATATACACGTCAGGAAGGACACATTGTCATCATCATATTTTTTTATATGAAAGGGGAAGGGAAGCCTCCTATTCTTCGATAATTTTTAAAGTTTGTACTTTAAATAATAGCTTACAAGTAAGCGTTTATAAATATTGATTAATAATGCAATATCATGTAAAGAAAATTTTTAAATAAACCACAAAAAGAAAAGTAAGCAAAATGATATGCTCAAGACCTGCTTACCAGTGGGAAAAAATATTTAAAATTCATCAAGGACAAAATTTCTTTTCGTTTTTATATATAGAATTATAAAACCACTCTAATATTTAAATCCTGACATTAATTAGGCCCTTCGCGTGCTCCTGGCCTTTTGTTCTCATAATAGCAGCATGTTTTGTACCGAGAAAAGAGATATTTGAAAACAAGTCGCAGTTTCTGCACTTTCTTCAAATTTTATTTATATGACATTAAATATTAATTTACTTTAAAAAAAAATTTCTAAAATAAATTTTATGAAAAAGGAATTGTTCTATTTAGGAAATTCCGTGCTCTGAACATTTATCATCAATGCATATATATTTTATTCATTTAGATAATTAAAAAGAAAAAGATTTTGATAAGTTTAGCAATTGTCCAATTTTACATTCAATTAGCAATAAAAACTTTTCAAGATTAAAAAATTTTGAACATAATATTACTAGAATATGAAGCTTTTTACAATAGTTTATCTACATTATTAAAAGTAACTAAATGCATACACAAAACAAACAAATATATATATACACACACGGGCTGTTCCCAAAATATTAAAACGTGCTTTAAACTTTTAACTGTTGGATATATGTAGGCTATGCATATTGAAAAAGTGTTCAAAGTAAGATAGGATCAGGATCCAAAGATTATGTTGCAAAAAAAAAAAAAAAAAAAAAAAAACTGCCATTGATTTCCACAAATTTTTTTTATATAATTCTTTGTCTTATAAGTTATATTATCACAGCAAAGAATCCAGCCTTGAACCAAAAATCACAGAGTTATGATGTATTGAATTTCATAATATTTCGCAGATTTCTGGTACTAAAAATTGACAGACCATTTTTTTTATAACCTAATGGCTCCGAAATTTCATAAAATTCAATGCATTCGGAGAGAACAAAACCCAGTTTTACTTGTTAAAGCATGGAGAAAATGTTTCTAATTATATAACTTGTAGAACCGAAGACCTATATAAAAATTAACTCTTTGAAAATTAATGACAGAAGTATTTAATAAACCTAATCTTAACTCCTATTATATATTTTTTAATATTTTTGCAATTTACTTTGCTTGCATATCTCTAACAGGTAAACAATTATATGTGCTACCAATATGCAGGGTGGTCATAAAAAAAACTTTGCTGATATATGGAGCTCTAGCGGCCAGTCCATTCAACCAATCGTGTCCGTTTCTTACTATACACGCATGGTTCTAACGCTCTTTAGGGTGTTCGCATGCGCTGAGCATTTTGTGATGTAAAAAAAGGGTGTTGCCATTGGAAAATTTTGAGCTTCTGTAACTATAACCGTTATCGTGAGTGCCATTTTGTTGCCGTTCAGAGAATCTCGAGCTCATACCTCTGAATAGCTGTATCTGAAATTTCACCTCGATCGCAGGGTTTGGTTTTTGACGTCAAAAAGGGATTTTTGACATGACAACGGTTTAAACCGGATTAAACTGTCAAAAACCTGTCAAAAACCCATTGTATCACAATCTGCTGCGGTGCACTAGAGTTGGTTGTTAAATTTTAAAACTAGCAACTGTTGCCATATGTTGTGTTGAAATTTAATTATATTATGGGTAATTAGCAGGTCTTTAAATATTTTTAATTAATAAAAATTAAGGCAAAAATGACAGATTTCAAATCTCAGAAATTTATTTTGAAATGGACATGCAGAAATATTTACATAAAATTATGTTTAAATATCTTGTTTATTTATTATTATTATTTTAATATTTAAAAAAAAACTAAAGCATTTTGACATAGCTAATATTTATGAGTGTTAATGAGTTAAGAGTTGTAAATGCAGGGGATGTAAGAATTTTCAAAAGTGTGGAATTTGATACACGTGTTTAATATATATATTTTTTTTTATCAAAACAAAAATTACACTGATCTATGAAATACTTCTAAAACACAAAATAGTATGTAGGTTTTTTTTATTATCTAATTAAATACATAATTTTAAAAAATAAAACACTCATTAAATACTTCCAATTAATCTGATTAGATAATCAAAATCATTCCAAATGAAAATTACCTAAGTAGAAATTTAGTTCAATAATCCAATTCATTTGCCCCATGTAGCACATAACCAGTGTGAACATCTTTCTGTTCCTAATCGATTATGGAACATGTCTAATCTTTAATATTATTTTAAACTATACCCTATATTTGGTTATAAATAAATTTCTTTATAATATAATAGCCCTGTATATTTTGAATAACACATTAAAATTTAATAAATAATATTACAAAAGATAAGTTTTCCAAAATCTAAGATTTTGTTTAATATTCAAAATATGTTTTTTTTTAAATAAAAAAAAATAAAAAAATTTACAAGATATTTAGAAACATTTTCTTTATTAAAAGCAAATAAATTGTACTTATTAATATTAAATATAAATATAGGTAGATATATATATATATGTACATAAATATTTTTATTTACATATAAATATAGGTTTTTGACAGTTTGACATTTTTGACAAGGAGATTTTTGACATGACGGTTTAAACCGTCAATAACTATCGCATGTCAAAAACTTGCCAACCCTGCTCGATCGGTTGAACGGACTGGCCGCTAGAGCTCCATATTCCGGCAAAGTTTTTTATGACCACCCTGTATATCAATAAAACATAAAAAAATGAATTAAAAAAAAATTCGAAATTCGCAAAATAAAATATATAAATATGACAATTGTAAGTTATCTACATATATATTGAAATCATGTATGAATTAAACAAGAAAATTAGTGAAATATACTTTTCAGATATATAGCTATGTATAAACCAATCTAAAAATTCTATGAATAATCAATTATTTAAGATAATATGTAGGATGATGTTAATAAAAATGGCTATTTAAAGTGTACACTGAAAAAAAAAAAAAAAAAAAAATCGTTAAATTCACGGCAAAAACTGCTGGCAGCAATGTTACCAGCAGTTTTTGTCGTAAAAACTGCAGTAAAATTAAATATATAATTTCAAAAAGATCATTTACTTTTACCAAAAAATGGAAAGCGTAATTCGGTTACACAATTTCTTAATAAGAACATCTGTCAGTTTCATGCGTTTCTGAATAAAAATGAATTCGGAAATACATTAGAAAGTAACTTCTTTGGATTTGATTACTAAGGATATCATTAAACAAAGAAAGTTCTTTGTGATTAGAGACCGCATATAAATGTTTAAAAATAGAATACATTAATACAATACACGAAAATGCATTAATTTCCAAGATTTTATTACGGTAAATTCATCGAAGAAAATATTTTTAGAATATTTTATTGTTATCGAAATTGTTTAAAAATATTCTTAGAATTGTCCTATACCGGTTAATTCAAAATATATGTCTGCTCTGTTATCTCTTATAAACAGGGAAAGGCGGCACAGACAGCCACCTCATCGAGTTCGTGGATGAAAATCTAAGATTAGTTAAATCCCGATTCGCATATTAAAACGCAATCAGTTTGCCAAGTCATATCTTGGTGGAAAACACCTAAAAACCCAATTTTAGTGGTTGACTCATAGGTTTATCATTGTGTTTTTCTGCTCCCGATCCTCCATGTTTTCATACTTTTGGATGCAGGAAAGCACAATGATAAACCAGCGAGTCAACCGTTAAAATCGGGTTTTAAAGAGTTTTCCACCAAGATATGACTTGGCAAACCGATTGCGTTTTAATATGCGAATCGGGATTTAACTAATCTTAGATTTTCATCCACGAACTCGATGAGGTGATTGTCTGTGATGCTGCCTTACGGTATATTACATACAGGGTGAGAGAAATATACTTTTAATTGCAAAAATTATACAAATCAAGTACAGATTTTGCATATAGCAGTTATTTTAAAAAGGTTTTGCACAGTAAATATTAGCATAAGAATTTTAATTTTTATATGGTCCCTGGTCCCTAAAAAACTGTTTCTCTCCAATTAATAAGAGCATTTAAAATAAAAAAGCTATTCCTTTACAACCAAGTTTTCTCGAATTTTATATTTTTTTATTGTTGTTTTATTTATTTATTTATTGAATGCATATATGCACATATGTTCTCGACCTGCTTATAGGTCATCGTCAATATACAATTACGCGATAGCACAAATAAATTTTACAACTCGAAAGAAATACAGCCGGGAGCTCCACATTAAAAGTGTGTTCAATTTAACCCTTTGGGGGACAAAGCATTTTCATTGCTAAGATGTTAAAATAAATTAATGACACCGGTCATTGCGAACAAATGTATTTGTAAATAAGATAAAGGGATTTTTCACATACATAATAAAAGAGATTTTTTAAAATTAAAATTCCGGTGTCGTTGTTGCACATCGGAATTAAAATTTTGTACCTATGAACGTTAAAGGGTTAACCAGCGAGATCGGAACCCACGAATCCTATGCTCATAAGTCGCGTAGTATCTTGGCCACTCAGGTACAGAGGCTCCAGGCTGTTGTTTTGTACTAACAGGACGTTTTTCCATTTCTATTGCCAGAAAACACAAAAATTACATAAGATTCATATATTAAGTTTTGATCATAAAAGTATTTTTTTTTTTTTTTTTTTTTTTTTTTTGTTTTTTAAGTATTCCTTAAACGAAGGGCAACTCTTTTTTCTAAATTTTACTTATAAAACATTCAAACCTTTTAAAAATTAAATTTTGTATTTAATTGTATGTATATAGCTCCTTGTAAAAAAAAAAAAAAAAAAAAAAAAACATATATAAAGACTGTACTTAATATCTTTACTTTCTGTGTGTTTCCATTATCGACATTGGTTTATTGATATTTTGGCAGACATAGATTTTGAATTACCCGCGCAAGAAAGTCAAGCCAACAGGCCCAGATGGTAATTAATTCGCTTCTCCCCCCCCCCCCCCACGCCATCTGTCTCAGTACCGGCAAAGAAAAGACGCCCAAATTTCCAAAAATCATCTCAATCTAGCGTTTATTATCAAAGATTAACCCTGTGTATTAGTATCAGACTTTTTTTAACTATGCTATTTATAAATAGGTGCACTTTTTTCCGCCTATCATATGAACTAGAGGTCTGCACGGGCCGAGATTTCCAGGCCCGAGTACGGTGCGATCCATAGAGAAAAAAAATTCACCCGAACGAAAAGAATATTGACCCGGCTCAGCCCGTTATTAAAGATAAAATTTCGGCCAGAGCACGGCCCGGCCCATAGAGAAAAATTTAGCGGCCCGATATAATCGCTAAAAACAAGACTCGAGCTCGGAACGACTTGGAAAAAAGTTAAAATTTCAACCCAAATCCTGAACGGCCCGACTAAATTTCTACAGAACATTGATCTTTACCCTTACGGAAAAGGTCTGACCCAAAAACATTTTTTAGTCTTCCCCCCCCCCCCCCCCCCACACACACACACACTTCCCATGTTCTTTGAAAATCCCAGGCCGGAAGGCCCATTCTTTATATGTTTGGGGAAAGGCAAACATCTTATCTAAGGTTTTGTAATTTGATCGTGTCAGACTCATCTACATTTTTAACGCAACAACGTGTTAATTTATTGCCCCCTGTGCAGGACGTCAGAATCAGAAAAGGTTATTTTTCCTTGAAACTATGCCCACTGTCCAAAAAAGAAAGAAAGAAAAAATAAAATCAGTGGAGACGAAGAGTGTCCATATACTATGGTGAAAGTTATCTTGGTTTTTGTTTAGTCATTTATAAAGAATAAAAGTAAACAAAGAATTTTGGAAAAGAACATTTTCTCTGGAAAACAATAAACTCAGAAAATTTCTATAAATTATTATAAATTCCAAAATTTGTGACTTTTTTCTATATTGGTTGACGTAAAAAATACAGCCCATTTGAAAAAAATATTGGAGGGGCCCGAGCCCCATGGGCCCATATAATTCTACGCCTATGTCGTAAAAGTAAAATCCTCTAAGACAGAATCACATTTGAGAGAAAAAAAATATGTTCCTTTTTTAGCAGGTGTAAATGTTTAATATATTTTTTTTCGCCTATTACTGTATTCATTTTGTATGGATGAACAGTTTAACAGAAATTTCCAGTTTTCAGTTTAAAAAAAATTCCTTCATAGGTAGTTTTTTTTTTTTTCTTTTTTTCATGTGTTTAATTCTATTTAAAATAAATCTATAAATCTATGATTCTTCAAAAAGAATAAATTCTAATGTTTAATTGTAGAATAATGACAACTTAAAAGTGTATGCCTTTTTTTTTTTGGACCAAGCCAAATTTTACTGATTTTTGAATAGACTTGGTCACACCAAGAAAAGAATTTTCATATGGAATGATTCAATCGGAACTGATTTTTTTGGTTCACAAAGACTTGGAAGAATGAAATCAGCCCAGCTTCATACAGAAAAAATAAGTTAGGCCCGACTCGATACTGCAGAAAAGTAAGGCCCAAACCTAACTTAGCCTGAATACTGCTAATGGAAATCAGCCTGGCCCACCCCGAATACCATTAATGGAAATCGGCCCGTGCAGATCTCTGAGTCACACAATTGTTGTGGCAAAGCTGGAAAACTCCTATATTTTTTTCTGGATGAACATGTGATACTGCTCCTTGTTTCAAGTGATGAAATTACAAGTAAAATAACTATGGTGTTGTAAAACAGTACTTGCATTGTGTTTAGCAAGATCCTTTTCATTATTCATTATTATACATTCTTTTCATTATTTGCTATTTTAATCCTTTTCATTCAAGGTAGAAAATTTAGATATTTCTAGAAATTCTACTAATTTGCTGTAAGATGTAATTTCGTACTGCTTAAATTATCTTATTTTTTATTCCTTTCAACTTTGTGCATTGATATTATTTAATTCCATATTTATTTTTACAGAAAGTCAAGATTGAATAATTTAAAGTGAAGAGAAAAATACAAGAGCATCATTATTAAACTTGTAGAGTGTTGAAAACTAAATGATGAAGCAACTTTCTATAGAAAAACAAATTCATTTATTCAGCATCATTAGTTGGAAGTTGGAAGATTAAAAAAGGATTCTACTTCCAGTCACCATAAGCCAATGCATTCAAATTTTGAAACAAGGAAATAAGGCAGCACAAGGAAATTTAAATCTTTGGGCGATGACAAATAACTTCACATCTACCAATCTTTAATAGGAGATTATTAATTTTTTACATAAAACATCACCAGTTCCTTTGAAAAGAGAGTACAGCTCATATTCAAAATATTAGAATAATTACCTTTTTTTTAGAAATTGAAAATATCGTTTGGTAATTTAATGTCTTTTAATGAAAATATGCAAACGATATTTTTATTAAGAACTTATTGTTGATTAAACTTACTTGTTATTTTAAATTTAATATCATTTTTGAAAAGATTAATTGCAAAAAAAAATTTTTGAAAAGTCAAAATATTAGAATATTTATTCAAGTGGTTCAAAATATTAGAATATTTCACATTAATTCTCCTTTAATTATTACCAATTCTTAACTGGTGGCATCATTGATTAAATTCAGACTATTTTATTTAAAATCAGTATTTTTTTTTGCAGTTTGTTTCTTTTTCGTCTTAAAATGGGCCGTGTGAGTGATATTCCTGAATCTACTAAACTTCATATGGTTGATTTGTATCGGCACGGTAAAAATCAATGTTTTATAGCGAATTATTTACATTGTTCGCAATCGAGCGTTAGTAAAATACTAACACAATATTCAAAAATTGGAAAATTTCAAAATAATCGCCGAAATGGTGGCCGAAAACCAAAAACATCTGCTAGAGATGACAGGAAACTGAAGCGTATAGTTAAGAAAAACCGTTTTAAAAGTGTGCGATTCTTGCACCGAAAATGGAAAGAAGAAGGAGTTGAAGTTTCTACATCGACAACATTAAGACGTCTTCATAAATTTAAATTTGAATCTCGTGTACCGAAAACAAAACCTCTCATGACTGCAAGACAAAAGCGTATAAGATTGAATTGGTGTAAATCAAGACGTTTATGGAGCAATGAAGATTGGAAAAATATATTATTTAGTGATGAAAGTATGTTTTGTGTTTCATATGGTAATCAAGGTATTCAAGTTTGGAGAATGAAGCAAGAAGCATTTGATAAAGAATGCCTTAAACGTTCTGTAAAATTTGATGCTAGTGTCATGGTTTGGGGTTGTATGAGTGCAGAAGGACCTGGAAAGTTATGCATCGTCTACGAAAAGGTTAACTCTCTGATATATCAAGAAATTTTAGAATATTACATGATTCCATCATCAGAAGATTTATTTGAAGATGATTTCATCTTTCAACAAGATTTAGCGTCCCCGCATACCTCGGTGTCAACTAAGAATTGGTTCCGCCAATGCAACATTAAGGTACTTCCTTGGCCACCAAATTCACCAGATCTTAATCCATCGAACACTTATGGTGTATAATGAAGAAAAAACTTCAAGAAAATCCTCCTTCAAGTAAAACTGAGTTAGTGGCACGTATAAAGTCTATTTGGGCTAATATCATAGGCGTAGAGTTTTCAAAATTATTGGAGGGGCTCATTCAGTGACGTAGTCAGGGGGGGAGGGAGGGGAGAGTTTGAAACCCTTTGGAACAAGGAATTGATTATTTCATCACGAATACCAAAAAAGTATTAATTTCTAAGACGAAATTTCAAGAAAAAAGAGATAATTCCGTTTTAGACAGGTTTTTCGCCTTAACAGATATTTTTTTCAGGAATTAATTTTGTTATGACCATGGAATGTTTCAAATTGAGACAGTATCCTTTTATAGGCTGCTTACACAGGTTAGATATTTATAAAGAGAAATCTCTGAACAAGCAAGTGCAAAGGATCAAAATAATAGCTTTCACAGCTTCCAGCAGACTATAATAAGTATGATTGCGTGGCAATCCTTCCATCGGAGTCCAGATGAAAAGTTGCAAATATTTGTTATAGACATGTTCCTTTTTGGCAAGTTTTAATGTACATATAACAAATACATACAGATATATGTAAATACTACAAAATCTGTGAACCGGAACTTATCTTAATCAGAAAAATACCGTAGTATCGTTGATAAAAGTACCGTGCAATTACACCTTCTAAGACAGAAACCCAACAAATGGATTTTTTTTCCTTCTAATTCCGTTTTAGTCTTAGTAGGTTTCATTATACATATATAAACACATGAAGAAAAATTCAGATACAGACACCATCAACTAAATCAGCATTTGGCCTTTTGAAAAAATTCATTATATTCACCATGCATTTTCGATATAATTAAATAAGAAGTTTGATTTTTTTGGCTCATTGTACAAATGAATTAATAATAGAATAAATTAATGAAAATTATATTGTTTTATTTTTTTAAATTTAAGTCAATAGAATAAATTGATGTAATATAGCATGCAGCGAGTCTGACGATTAGATTACAGATAATATTTGTGTAGTACTAATACTAAGTCATATGAATACCCTTTACATTATCATAATCAGAGAATTTTTATGTTACAACCAGTGATGAATACTGGCGGTAAAAGAATCCCTCTTCCTAGTCCTTAACGCTAACTTTTTTTTTTTTTTTTTTTTTTTTTTTTTTTTTTACATTTATTTATACTAAAGTCTAAGAATAAAAACGCCCCCCACGCACACATACACAAAAACATATTTCGGTGGCGCCTCGGAGTAACAGAAATTCCTATCAGAGAAAAAAATTATCAATTCTACACTGACTGCTTGTCAGAGCCAGCTTTAGAGATTTTCACAAGTCCCTTACAAAAGAAATATACTAATTAATATCTGTTCGGAGATCCTAACAGAAAAAAACTAAAAGTTGTGCTCGATTTGTTTGATTTTAATATGTAACTTTCCAAAAATTTCAGATTTTCAAAAAGATTTCCAAAGATTTTAATTTCCAAAAGAAAAGTCATATAATAAAAATATTTCATGGAAAAACTGGTCCGTATGAACACACATGTACAGCTAGATACATATATGTGAACATGGAAATAATTATAATAATTAAACCAAATTTTAGACTGACACGAGAAGAGGTCTGTACGGGCCCGGACCTGGCCCGTAGTCAGAAGGAGTAGTTCTGAATATTCTAACGGTCCAGAAAAAAAATTAAATGGTCCGTAAGGACAGGGCCAGGCTGATTATATATATATAAAAAAAGAGGGCATACTGACCCATTATACAGATTAAAACAAAAACGATATGATATGAGCTTTTTTCAATGAATATGGCTTTAACGAGAATAAGTATGAATGTGCGTCGCGAGCCGATACTAATTAGACATCAATGCTGAAATGTAACTTGTACTCGGACAGTTACTTTGTGTCTAATCCTGGCTTGATTTTTTTTAGCAGACTCCTGACGCCCTGAGATTAGGTTTGCATTTTTTTTTTCTTTTGTACACATAGTCGAGCCGGGCCGGAACTACTATTAATTGTTCTCAAGATGTGTAAGGCAAACAACATGTTTTATGAAAGTATTAACAGCGATAAAGAACTTACGTTAGCGTAATCTTTGGTAATATACTTCTTAGTGGTTTTTAAATTCACTTCTCAACAACGTGAATGTTTGACACATTTCCTAACTAATTTTTAGCTGCAAAAGCATAAAATTGACAAGTCTGACTATTGAAGGGATTTGGAATATTGGAATCTAATAGGGTTTTCTATTTTTGGTAAATAATATACTTGTATATACTTCTTGAAATATAAGAGATTCTTGTCTGGTTCCAGATTTTCCTCCCTTCCCGTGCTGTCGCTTCCGGAAATTTGATTCAGTGTAATTTCTTAAATTGCTCTTTTATATCAAAAAAAGGATAACGCCATTCGATTGCATAGTTTCTGAATAAAAACACCGGCTAATCATATGCATTTCCGATAACAAATGAATTCAAATAATATTGAAATATTTTCATAAAACAACTTTTTACTATACAGCTTCAAAAGTTATGATATTTTTAACTTTCTTTCTTTTTTTTTTTTTTTTTTTTTTTTTTTTTTTCTAAACCATATTATTTTTTTAATGAATCCTTATTTGACTGTTGAAAGTCTAAAAATCTAATTAATCATTAATGTTGTTATTGTGTATTTTCTGTAAAATATACTGTACAATTATCCCATAAATATGTATGCAGTATTCTTTAAAAAAATCTTTATTATATGATAAAAATCTGAATTTTTTTTAAATATTGAAAAATGTGTTGGGCCGGGCCTGTTTTCACTGATTTCTGTACGATCCGGGCCTAGAAATGTAAAAATATGAACGGTCTGGGCCTGAAAATTCCTCTGGACACGACCAAAGAAAATTGAAGTTCAGGCTCAGGCTGATTTTGCAAAAATAAAGGTGAGGGGGAGAGATGTAGGCTCTTACTTTATTAGGTTGCGGTCAGCGGAGTTCAAGTTTCATCCCGAGTTCAAGTTTCGGACCCGGCCCAGGTTCGTCGAAACTTTTAATCTGATAACTTAGACAACACAAAAATAAATTATTTAAAATAATAAATAGGAACAATTGAAATAGTCGAAATTGTGTCCGGCCAGATCAGACCGGGCTTGTTTTCACTGATTTCTGTACGATCCGGGCCTATAAATGTAAAGATATAAACAGTCCAGTCCGGGTCTGGGCTGAAAATTCCTCTAGACACACACACACACACACACTAAAGTTCAGGTTTAGCCGGAGTTTTCAAAAGGAGAGGGGGGATGTAGGCTAGAGATGTGCATGGGTCGGGCCTCGGCCCGAAGCCCGAGCCCGTAGCCAGGTTCGAGCCGATTTCCATTAACGGTTCGGACCGGGCCGAACTTAGTCACTAATCTTTTCGTGCCGGGCCGGGTTCGGGCCCTACTTTTTTTTCTGGAGTATCGAGCCGGACCGAGCCTAACTTATTTTTTACGTAAGAAGCCAAGACTGATTTCATTATTCCTAGTCTTCTCGGACCAAAATAACCAGTTCATGTTGAATCATTCCATGTGAAAATCCTTTTCTCGACGTGGCCAAATCTGTTAAACAACAGTAAAATTTGCCTTGGTCTAAAAATTTTTGCAAAAAAGGCATATACTTTTAAAACGTCTTTATTCTACAATTAAACATTAGAATTTATTCTTTTTAAAGAATCGTAGATTTCTATGCTTATTGAAATAGAGTTGAACACATTAAAAAAAAACTACCTATGACGGAATTTTCTTTTAAACTGAAAACTGGAAATTCCTTTCAAACTTCTTTTAAACTGTTCATCCATGCAAAATGAATACAATAATACGCAAGAAAAAAATATATTAAATATTTACACCTGCTAAAAAGGGAACTTATATTTTTTCTTTCCATTTTCTTGCGATTCCGTTTTAGAAAATTTTACTTTCACCTTATACCATTTTTTAGGTTTTTATGTCTCCATTGCATGGAATATGGATTAATAATACTAATGATAACGGAAACATTTACATACAACAAACAAAGATTCATTAAAAGCATAAATATCGCAACCTATGGCATTTCTGCATAAGTGTAGATTATAAACATGGAAAAAAAAAAAAAAAAAAAAAAAAAGACTAAGATAAGTTTTTTTAGTCTGAACTCTTCCGTAAGAAATATCAATGTTCTGTAGAAATTCCCTCTGGCCGGGCCAAAATTTTAACTTTTTACCGAGCTGGGCCGAGCTCGGGCCTTGTTTTTAGCTATTATATCGGGCGGGGTCGGACTGCTAAATTTTTTCTATGACCGGGCCGAGCTCGGGCCAAAATTTAACTTTAATTACGGGCTAGGCTGGGCCATTTTTTTAATGGATCGGCCTGGGCTTGAGCCTGGAAATTTCGGCTCGTGCAGACTTCTAATGTAGACTCTTTATTAAGTTGCGGTCAGTGGAAGAAAGCTTTCTCGAGTTCCCGGCCAGGTCTGTGAAGACTTTTAATCAGATAACTTTGACAACACAAAAATAAACATTTAAAATAATAAGTAGGAATAATTGAATGCTTATTGTTTATCGGAACTACTAAATGCTTGAGAATCATTCACTACTACAAGAGACGGCTTGATATCTTTAGCTAATGATAATAGATATTTGTCCATCTGAAATTTTCTCACCTATTTTTGCCTTAAAGACACTATTGAACTGACAGTTTTGGTTTGGTCAGCAGCAAAACCCCTTTATACTCCCCCACCTGCCATCTTCTGAGTTCTTGGAAGCTTCTAAATCAAGACCTTTTTATCTAAGATCAAAAGGCCCCTTCTTGGTATGTTTGAGAAAACGCAATGTATCGGACACATCGTCTACTTTATTTATTGCCCTCTGTGTAGCACGTTAGAATCAGAATAGGTGATACTTCCTAGAAACCATGTTCACCGTCCAATAAAGAAAGAAAGAAAAAAAAGTTCCATGGAGACTGCTTCGTTTTACCCATGCAATATAGGGTGGAAGTTTTCTTTGGTTGTTTTAGTCATTTATAAAATATAAAAGTAAATAACAAATTCATAGATAAATTTTTTTTTTTTTTTTTTTTTTTTTTTTTTTTAGAAAGCAATATACGCTGAAAAATCCCTTTTCAAAATTTGAATTTTTTCTATATTGGTTGGCGCCAAAAAATACAGCCCATCTGGAAAAATTATTGGAGGGGCCCGAGCCCCATGGGCCCATACAATTCTACGCCTATGGCTAATATTGATAGAAATGTTTGTAGACACCTTGTATATAGTTTGCAAGATCGATTGTACGCTGTTATGAAAGCTAAAGGGGATGCTACAAAATATTAACTACCATTTACTTCATATTCATAAGGTAATATTGTTGCGTAAAATAAAATATTCTAATATTTTGAACCAATCTAAATTTTATTCTAATATTCTGGTGTGTTTAAGGAAGCTGTATACCTAATTTATTGTGCTGTATTTTATATTTTATAAATGTTAAAATCTTATCTAAACATTCCAGATTTAATTTATAAGAAATTTAATTGCATTTACTTAGTATAAAAAATAAATAAATGACAAATAATTTTTTCTTATTACTTTTTCTCAATTATTCTAATATTTTGAATATGAGCTGTACTAGCTATCAATTGCACTCAATGAAATTTCTAAAGAACTTCATCTTATTAACTGCTCACAATACTCAATTTTCAATTCAAAATAAACCAGTTTTTGCATATAAATGACAACTATGGGGGTTAATAAGGTAATTAAAGATAAAGATTTAAATTAATTAGTTAAATTAAAAGTTGCGACAAATTAATGGGAAAAAAATGTAGTAGACTTAAAAAGTTAAAATTCTGATTTGTGAAAATGAAAACAAACATCAAAGACAAGAGGAAAGAGTGCATTGATGATATCATCATAACATGTACAGATTGCAAAACAAAAGTACATCGGTGGACAGCACAAGGAACAGAAGTTCCAGATGAATCATAAGATAAAAACACTTCCGTAAAAATAAATATGGAATAAAATAAATAGAAGAACTCCCAATGAATCATGAGATAGAAACACTTCTGTAAAAATAAATATGGAATTAAATAATATCAATGCATAAAGTTGAAAGGAATAAAAAATAAAATAATTTAAGCAGTACGAAATTACATCTTACAGCAAATTAGCAGAATTTCTAGAAATATCTAAATGAGCTTTGAGGTCCTTAGAGTTTAATATGACATACATATTTTTGTAAACATGTTTTTTCTACTTTGCTGTTTTTGAAAAACATGTGCAGAAATAAACTGCATGTAGAAAGCGACTTAAGATTAAAATCAACAAGTGTTAACTCTGATACAGATGTCCTAATAGGTAAACAACAGTGTCAGAAATCTCACCAATTGCAAAGTTGTGCTTTGATAATAATTAAATATACTAATACTTTTTTTTAAATTTACAATTGCATATTATTAAATTCTGAATGGTTTATTTTAAACTCACTTGAATATTAAAATTTCACTTTATAGTGAGAAATATTAGAATGTAATTTAATTATTTATTTTTCAAATAAAATTTTTTAATCTGTGAGAATAAGTTAATTTCTCATAAAGCTTTTAGGTGCATTGCATTAATTTAATTACACTTTTGATATTTTAATGTGCATTAATATATTTGACACTTTCAACATTACAAACAGTACAATCATGTCTTCTTTACAAAACACTCTAAAAGAAGACTATTCTTTTAATCAAAATTTTAGTTAGGAAAATATTTCCTCACAATGTGCTTTGCAGGTCTCTTTATTTGTCCCTTATATTAAGGAATTATCTGCATAACTTTGTCTCTTTCATAGATAAGAACATGTAGCAAGAGATAACAACTAAAAATATCACAATGTTTTACAAAGATAAGTAGGAAAAATAAATAAATAAATGGTGAGCACTAAACACCTAACACATATATACACAAAATGAAGAATACCTTGCAGCAAAACAGATGAAAAGCTGAAATTTCCCATCTTTTCCCACAGAACATGATGCATTATCAATCTTATCAACAAGACTGCAATATGAGCGCATCACAACTACATGCTCCAATGATTCTCTTGTCACTGGACTGTTGAGACCTCCATCCTCCTGAAGAGTGTTTTCAAAGTGATTTTTCACTTTAACTAAATTTTAAAAAGACACAATTTAAAATATCATCATATACGTAAAAAATGACTAAATCACTGGTTATACTTTATGCTTGTTCAAGATAATGGCTTTTTGAATATAATAAGTGTATACACTATGCGTAAAAATATTCAAATGAACAGAGAGAAAATAGATGAATGTTTAAAAGCACTTTTTGATGGCACAACTAAATAAAATTCATATTTTTAATTGAAAAAAATAAAATCTTGATTGTAAATTATAAACTAAGTCATACTGCAAAATAAATTAGGAATCAGTAATAAAATCCTTATTAAAGAAAATAAAATTAAAGTAACAATTGATAAAATTACTGTATTCCCCACATTAGTTCGACATGCCACAAAATTTGAGCTAGACCAGATTTTTAAACATTAGTTCCTGGTCTTTTCTGGCATGCCGTAAAAAGCGAGAAAATTCAAAAATGGAAAGAAATGTGGTTCATTAGCTGATTTCCATAGCAGCGACTTATGTTGGGGAGGAGGGTTGCAACATGGAGTTTGTTCCCACTTTTCAAATTATTTGGTTTACCTTTTTTTTTACATATTCAAGAGAATAAAAATATGTTTCATGTATCTCATAACATTTCACACAAAGCTCTCTCCCTAGCACCCATCCAATATTTACAATGTAGAAGATCGTCTCATAAATTATGACATAAATAGAATTACTTTTATATATAAAATAAGAAAAATGTAATTATTTAAACATATAAAGAGAGAAATACATGATTACTTTATATATATATAAAAAAATTATATGATAATTTAATCAACTTAATGCCATCATCATAGAGTAGAACTGTCATACATGAAAATTTTACACAATAATTAGATAAATAAAATCTAATAATCACTTAAATATAAATTAATATATATATTGAGAGAAAGAGACAGAGAGAAAAGTAAGCATTGACTTTTTTTACTTAAAATGAAAAATGTTTATAGAAAAACAAAAATAAATCAACATCTGATTCTCGTGTATCGAAACCTCATATTTTCTGGTATGCTGGTGTACTTCGATTTTTTCCAGTATGCTGGCTAATGCAGGAGAATACGGTATTTGATCACAAGCTAATATCAGTTAAGAAGACAAAATTTAAAATATGAACTTTCAGTTTGAATTTCTGCCATACCAATTTAAAATATTAAAACAGATTAAAAAAATTCAA
The DNA here is from genome assembly GCA_964019185.1 of Maratus speculifer. Taxonomy (NCBI): domain Eukaryota; kingdom Metazoa; phylum Arthropoda; class Arachnida; order Araneae; family Salticidae; genus Maratus; species Maratus speculifer. The sequence goes on from OZ025292.1 coordinate 221,963,868, forward strand.
AAATTCTGACAGGAAGCTGAATGAAATGAAGATTGTGAAAAAGTTTGTTATAAAAAAATGGCTATTAGTAAAATAACAATATCTATTTATAATTTAAAATATTGAAAATCTTAATTTTTCAAATACATATTGGCAAACTGATAAAACATAGAATTTGAAAAGAAAGAGTGGACCAGAGAAAGATCAGAAAAACCATCTCAGCAAACAATGTACACCAATAGTAAAATGATACAACTTTTAAAAAAGAAGATAATATGTAAAAGATATAAAAAAGGCTAAAAGAAGGAGAAAATGTATTTATGCATTTTTATTTGTTAATACAGTCGATACTAGTTATACTGTATTTTCAGGGGACCTGAAAATATAGTATGTAATAACCGAAATACATTATAAGCAATAACCAATAAAATGCAGTGCATAACGTGAAAGAAGTGATATATAGAAACACACTCAATAATACAGATTTAAAATAGAAATTTTCGATATTTATCTAAGTAAAATAAAAATAAAGAAAAACAGATTTAACCACTTACAAGTTTATTTTACGAAAAATAATTTGATATTTTTTTGTTGAATTATTTGATTAGATAACACAGTAAAATTTCATTTTCATATGTCAAGTTAGAACATACACCTCTTTCATGAAAAGTGACAAAAGCAGAGTTTATAAACTTTTAACTTTTCTTCAATTTGAAGTATGATTATCCCTTTTCTTTGCCAACAGTTTGCAGTTGATAAGAAAAGATTGGAGAGATTCAATAATAGGATTGAATAGATCAATACCTTTCATCCTACAGAATGATACTTCAGCTTATTTGAAATGCAATTAGAAATGAAAGACACCACCTAACCACAGTAAAAACACTGTCAGTTACATCTATTAAACTTTTAAGGTCAAAATATATGTATTCTTCATTTGAGGCCCTTTTTTGTGTTTTACGATGCTTTTTTACTCCTTCGAAGAATCATTCTGAAGAATGAAAATCTTTTCTTTATATCCATCCTCACTTCTTTCCATTGATAAGCCTCCCTGAACTTTTGTTAGAGAAAAAAGGGCGATAATTCCTCAAGAAAAAATATTTGAAGGAAGAAGTAAATTTAGCCTTAGAACTCATCAGAATAAATGTCGAAGACAGTTTACTTATTTACAAAGCAGAAATGCAAGGTTGACATCCAAATTTTATTTTTTTGTTCAAGTCTAAAAAGTATGTTATAACATGATTAAGGCTTTTGTAGAATCCATTATAGCCAAAGTTGTTAATCATTACTTATATAGAATTTCATTCAGGAACAAGCATTTGAGTACACTATAAGCGAAAATTCATTATATCACAGGTACATTATAACCAATGGTAACTGTATTTTATTAAGATGACAGAATAATAACCTGATATTATAAATTTGTTCTGCTTGCTTTTAGAAATGTGTGTTTGACTTAAACTGATAAATAAAAAGCAAAGTGAAGGATTTAGTAATGAATTTTACCATCTATTTGATAATGTATCAGAAAAGAATAAGCAGTACAGAACTTAAAATGCAGGCCTTATATTGCTTTATTTACTTTAGCTCACGCTTTTAATGATGAGTAAATATAAGCTAACAAGGAATCAATGGATACAAAAGGGTTGTAGATAACAAATCATGGTAATACTTTTGGTAATAAATAGTTTAAAAAAAAAAAATTGCAAAATTTTTTAAAAAAATGGTAGAAATATACTATGATACAAATAGGACAGGAGTTATGATTAAAAAAAAAACAATGTCCTGTTAAAAATGTCAGAACTGATATCTGTTTCTATCTTTGCATTTCATTAATGAAAGTTGCTAGAAAAAATCTTAAGAAAATAGCTCTCAACAGAATATACAGTGGCAGTCATATGTTTCCGGCCAGCAAAAATTTTTCAGTTAATTTGTAAATATACCCATATGAAGAGGCATCTCAAAGCGATACTTATACATTTTATTGACATATTAGTTAGGAACTTACTTATAGAAGAACGTGTAAATATTAATAAATTTAATTGACAAAATTAAGTATAAAAGAAAACGCATGTTCTCAAAAGTTTCCAGCCACTTATCATTCTTTAGATTTTTGCTATCCGTAAAGTGTTTTTTGGTTGTGTTTATGAATGAATCAACGTGTATAGCATAGTTTTAAGTCAAATTTGAAAAGTTCAACAATTATTATTCATAAATGAGCGATTAGTTTGTCGTTAAAAGGCCAATCTTCTCGAGATATTGCGGCTAAGTTATCGATCGATAAAATCGACTGTAAACAACATTTAAAAATTATATAAAGATGGCCATGGCTTTCAGGACTTTCAGAGGTCCGGGAGAACCCAGAAAATTACTATTCTTGTGGACAGAATTATCTGGAGAATTATCACATTGATAATCCGCATGAAAATTCCATTGCAATATACTGCGATTTATGGAATGAAAACCTTATCTGAAATAAGTTAGTCTACCGTGTTATGATGCTGATGTGATACAGAACTTTATGGAAGAGTCGTTGTTAAAAAATTTTCAGAAGTAAAAAAAATACAGATGTACCCTACTTTCATTTTCCAAGGAACACAAAGTCTGGTCAAGTGAAAACTGGAAAAAAGTTCTATTTTTCCATCAATCGAATTCGAAACAGTTTTGGAAGTGATGGCAGACACAACATCCAATGACTTAACAACAAAAGATATGATTCGACCAATGTTATTCCTACAATGAAGCATGGTGGAGAACACATTATGCCGTGGGGAGTATTTTCCTCAAAATGTGTCGGTCCGTTATTTGAAATCCACAGCCAGGTGAATTATACAATGTATAAGGATATCTTGCAAGACTATTTTCTGCCTTATTAGAGAAAAAATTTGGTCGCATCTATTTTCCTTAACTTAATAACGACATAAATAATGTTTGCAAACCTCGATAAGCAATGGTTTTAGCACAAAAAATTTTGTTTTTGAAATGATCAGCCCAAGCACCCAGCATGAATCCAATAGAAAATCTTTGAAAAGAAGTTGACAAAAGTCTGTGGAACTATAAATATTCCAACTCAGCCGAAATTTCACCAAAATTGCAAGAAATGTGGGAAAAACGTACCATAGACTATCTTTAACCATTGATTGTATGAATGTCATGTTGCTGCGCCGCAGTACTTATTGCTAAAGCTAATAAAATAGTAATACGATAAAATACTGATTGTAAATGTTGTTGATCACTGTAATTTTCTATTACAATACCACTTTTTTACAAATTTGTGAAGGTGGGCGGAAACTTTTAAGAACATGCGTTTTTCTTTATACTTAATTTTGTCAGTTAAATTTATTGATATTTACATGTTCTTCTATAAGTAAGTTCCTAACTATTATGTCAATAAAATGTATAAATATCACTCTGAGGTTCCTTTTCATATGGGTATATTTACAAACTAACTGAAAAATTTTTGCTGGCCGGAAACATATGACCGCCACCGTAGATTTTGATCCTTGTATATAAAATTTTTAAAGCTTTGATAATTTTCATTACTGTTTAAAATTTAGAACATAAAAAAAAAGTTCTGTTCATAGATCATAATGAAAAAGTAGGTTTAGTATTTATATAAAAATAGTTAACATCAGAATTGATACATTTTGATCCTTGCATAAGAAGTTTTTAAAGCTTTGATAATTTTCATTTCTGTACAAAATTTAGAACATAAAATAAATATTTTTTTTCATAAATCATAATGAAAATTTTGATTTAATATTTATTTATATATAAAATCAATTAACACCAGAATTGGTATTAAAATAAAATTGGTATTGAGCGTTGATTTTCTGCTATTGAAAAACAAAGAACTGAACCTCACAGAACTTAATATTATTTTCAAATATATTACAAGTTGTAGATTATATGGGATTTATCCAAAATTCCTAAACACAGAGCTACAATTTAAGAGTGTAAAACATATAGGGCTGATCTGACAATAGAAAATGACTTTAAACAATTGCAATCATGCTTGCCCTATCATATTAGAATAATTAATAATTTAAGCACAATTTCTGGCGATAATGAATTCTGGACTTCATATTAAACCAATAATAGTCAATAAAATATAGTAGCATTTGATAATAATGAATCTCAAAAAGACATTTGCAATAATGCCAAGTTTCTTCAAAATATTGTAAAAGCAAACATCAAACTTTTTCTTATGGAATGGATAATTTTTTAAACCAAAACATATTCAAGCTACCATTGTAAAAGCAAAATTTGCATGTTTTCATAGTATTAGCTTAGTACAGGCTTTTGTGAGAAGAAGAGGCAATTCTTAAATGAATTAGAATAAAAATTAGAAAAGACAAACTTGTACAATTAATCCTTTTAATAAATAACAAAATTTTGAAATACATAAAATTATAGCATACAGATTATAATAATTGATAATATCAAAATACTTATGTAAACCTCAAATTGAAAATTATAGTATGTTAAAATAACAAATAAGATACTTGCCAAAGAAATCCCACAGATAAACATGTCGGAAAAAACGTGTTGCTTTGAACCCATACAGAAAAACTTGTTCTAAGCAATATACTAGTCCCATTTCACCACATAACAAAATTGTCAAACTGCCACGCTAAAAGGAAAAAATAAATAAAAAAATAAATAAATTACAAAAAATGAACACAGTGTTAAAAATCAAACATAGAAAAAGCATATTGCAATTAACTTTATTTTGTCAGAAAGTAAAATGAGTTTTTTAAAAAAAATGATGCTTAATTAAAGCAAATACAAAAAGATAAAAACTGTGAAAAGTAAATACATTATAGTATAAGTAATTTATAATTTCTTTGTTTTAAAAACTTTAAAGGTCATTCTAAGTAATGCAGAATTGTGTCATTCAAATAATAGAGAACTATCCTAAAATGTATCACATAATTAGTAGTGGGTGTTGTTTTAAAGTTCAAACACATGATTTTCGCAGAACAATGGCATAAAAGTATAAAAATGAACTAATCATATTCTTCCCACCTCCCCCAAAGAATTTGGAATCTATAACATTAAAAAGCAATTGTCTAATTGTATTTCACAGTTAGTGCTCCTAGAATATGGAGTGTTGGATGATCAAATTAACAGGAGTTATTCACGTGGATCTGAGGATGTCAAAAATGGTCTTAGAATTTTAAAGCTTGAATTATTTTTTGAGACATTAATTTTTCTGTAATTTGTAATAACATTTCTGTGATGATAACAATGAAAATACTTCATTTTTTAGGGTAAAAGGGAGGGGGGGGGGGAAATTGAGATTATTATTATTATTATTATTATTATTATTTTTAATGTCAATAAAAATTTAAAAATTTTTATTTGAATAGATAGTGAAAACAAACTTGAGATTGAATTATATTTTTCAAACAAATTTAAAGAAATAAAATTTATTTTTACATATTCAAGATTTAGAATCAGTTTATTTTAATAGACAGGGAAAAAAAAAAGTCTGTCAACTGAAACATTAAAAAATATTTATGCTCCTTGCATTTACATAAGAAATTGTTACCTATTTACAAGAAATGAATTTAAAAAAGAAACACAGTTTTTCAAGTAAATATTTCTTATAGATGGCAAATACAGGTAGCTGCACCAAAGATAGCATGAAAGGTGCTGTAGTATGACAGCACAGATGCTGTCAAACTGTATTATGTTTATGAGTGCAAGTGCATAGAGTTCTGGTAATGTGATCTGCATATTTTTAAGATATTGCATTTCTATTTATTTTACCTGAAATGCCCCTGTGATTAACATGAACAAAGCTGATCAGATTTGCCAATTTATGAGTTTGTTGTGTTCTTTTGATGCATAAAAGATTTGAAAAATAGGCATTTGAAAATTTTGTAATTATTTTCCCCTCTTTTTTACATTTTTATGTACATAACATGTAAATTTACAAGTTCCACTTAAGGAGGCTTACCTGATGGGGAAGAAAAAATGTGTAATTGCATGTTATCCTACAGAGAAAAAATATTTTCTTGTTAATTCAAACTTACAAATTTTAACAGTAAACATATTTTCTTTTCAGTATGCAGTTAGGAAGGTTTTTCATTTTTTTAAATCCAAAATTACAAATGAGAAAAGGTTATGGTTTTCAGAATTTTTTCAAACTTAAATGCAAACTTTAAAATACTCATAATTATTAAAAAATATTTTAAGCTTACACAGGGATAAAGTACCTACATATCTGGTAGATACCATGATGAAAAACAATATTGTTGTAATTTTTAAATTTAAATGAACAAGAAAAAAAAAGCATTTTTTTCCCATAAGATAACATGGGATTCCACCTTTTGTGTTTCCTCACCAGATAAGTTCTTTTAAAATATAAAAAGAAATAAAAATTTTAATCTTCAATAAAATAAAAAAGAAAAAAAATCTGAAAAAAGTAACTTCTTACTTCTTTTTCTGACTTGTAGTAATATTTCACTATATTATTGACAGCATCACCCAGCATTTGTTGAATTTCAGGTACAGTTAACTCTGAAAAGTGTGTAAAATAATTACATCCAGCCAATAGCTAAAAAAGTAGAACGAACAAATTAAATTTTAAATCAAAAAGCTTACTTGGCCTTCGTGGCACACTTGGTGACCTACATCTAGGGGGAGTTCGGCAAGTTTCCATCAGTTCTAAGGGCAAGAAATTGAAATTAATAAATTAATAAACCAAGACATATAAATTAATAGACAAAAAATTAATTGCAACATTTGATACAGAGAGACAATAAGAAAATTTAAATGAAAGCATGCATAAAAGAAAATGCATGAAAATGTGCAAAAAGTATTGAAATAAAAACTTACCATCTGTATCATAATCTCTAGGAACCATTTCTCCAACAAGTAAGCGCTCTGTGCTACCATCATCAACTCCTTTACCCAGCCATCTACCACAAGGGAATCTAAAAGAAAAAAAAATAAGAATATAAAAAATTAAGAAAATAATATGATGAAATAATTAAATATGTAATAATTATAAAATACAAACATAATTTCCACTTAAAGCTGAAACATAGTTACTGAAATAAAAGGAGGATGTGGAAAAACATTCTGTTTAAGTATTAAATTTTAATGTTATAAGTGTAGTAATAATTGTTGGGCAGTGAAAAATGTAATCATCAAATAATCATCAACAATACTAATATTTAATTATAATTTATATCTTATCCTGATTCTAATAACAGTCCCATTTAAAGAAATTTAATCAGGCTTATTGCTTTGAGTAATTATCTAAAATAAACATATCCATCAACTTATATTTTTGGAACTTAATTCCATAAACACTAACAATCATTAAAATGTTTATCTTATCATTTAATATATTTTAAAATATGATCTCATTTTATGATATGACTATACATTTTTAAGCATATGAGAGCTACAAAAATAGTTACAGCAATGAAATTAATTTTGCAAGATACCACTTTTGGAAAGACACAAAATAGTAGTGAACATGGTTATAAAAGAATCTCTTATTTTCATTCAATATATTAGCTGCCTAATAACTCTTATACTTTAGCAGTTTTTTTTTTTTTTTTTTTTTTTTTTTTTTTTTTTTTTTTTTTTACAATAAAGATAAAACAAATAAACACTCTGGAATTCTTTTATCAATAAATAAATATAAAACATCAATATGAACTTTACAAAATTAAATAATAAAATGCATTTTAACAAAATCACAGATAAAATAATTTAAAAGGGCTGCACTGGTGCAGGCTAGGCCTAAAATCTGTGCTTGGCCCAGATTTATTTCATTAGACTCTAGTTTTGTCAGGCCTAGACTTCATTATTCATGAGGTAATTCCAGTTTATTTACTTATTTGGTTCAAAAGTTCAGTACCAGTTTATTTTTATTTTTTTGGTCCAAAGACTCAGTGTGGTGCACACAATATCAAGATCTTTTTTGTTCAATCTATTGCAAATCAATGAAAAAATAAACTTTTACTTTCTGAGCACATACTTTTTTATGAATTTAATTATCTAATAGTTTTCATGTTTTAGATATGAAACCATAGCAAATTAACCTACTTTCTTCCCTTTCACACTATGTCACATTTTATGAAACTCCTCCTTGTCTTGTTATCGCATATAATAATGGATGATTACTAATTAATTTTTTTAGTGCTTTTGTAGCAAGTAGAATTAAAAACATTGCTCAAAACAAAAAAGCAAATTTGCTTCTTTTTATAAAACAAGAATTAAACTAAAACAGTACTTTAAAATTTAAACAAATTGAATAAAGAATACTGTTAGGCCATATGTGATTGAGATAAAATTTCAGTAATTCTGCATGCAAAAATTTGTATTTTACCTGAATTTCCTTTCCAAAATAAGAGTTCATATATCCTCTTGACTACTGAGTATTAATGCAATATTATTAATTATTACTGCATTATTTCTTTTCTCATTTGATTTCAGAGCATGATTTTTATTTTATTTGCTTTAGCTCAAATTTTAGACTTTGAAACATGTCATTCTGATATCAAAATTCTAATTATGTTCGAATATCATTAACAAAATGGGGCAAAATGGAAGCTCCCTTATGGGGACCCAGAGATCAAAGAGGGGTACTTTTATCATTAATTAATAATTAAATCTGGCCTGATGGAAAATTATTGGAAAACCAACAACACAGAAAATTATTTTCAGACCAACATAGGACAGGAAACCTCAGCCCCAACCTAGTGATAATCAGCCCAACATAGTCGAGGCCTGACTTGGACAGGCAGGAAAAAAGTAAAGCTGGTTCCAAGTCAGTAGAAAAAAAAAAAAAATTCTGGCCTGAAAAAGAGTAGAGACAAAGCCCAGCTTGTGTAGATCTCATAACAAAGCTATTGATTAAAAAGAACTTGTTTATACAATTCTGCATTCATGCTTTAATTACATCATGAAACTAATACATGATTTCACAGCTAAAGCAATTCTAAAAGAATATACGTGAAACAGTAAGAACTCATTCTTCTTCCCAAAATGATTCTGTGTTAAAACTATGGATGAAAGACATTGTGAGAGAAAAATTAATGTATTTTGTTATGTTTTGAAAATACTTACATGATAATCTAAATGATTAAAAAAGAATAAAATTAAATGTACAAAAACTATTATATCCTATAAAACTAAAAAAATAATTTTTTATCCCATTGAAGATATTAAAAATATAAACTTCAAAAATTCAATAACAATACCATATTGAACAATTCAATTAAAAAAAAAAATTAAGTAAAAATTTATACTCACTTATATGTGTGACCAGAGATTTCATTTCTCACTAGAACATGTTCAACCATCCACTTAGGTGAGATTCCTGTGTTATCATGACCTATTCTTACAGTGGTTAAAATTCCCAAATTTTTATGCTAGAAAGAAAAAAAATAAACAAAAAATTAGTAATAAACTCAAAAGGGGGATTTTAAATAAACATTATTTAACTTTTAAAGGTAAGTACTATGACTATGGATGGCTAACTACTAAATGTGCTTTCAAAAACTGATTTTGTTATCAATATTAACACAAAACAATAAATTTATAACATTGTGTATTGAACAAAAATGAAGCATTTTGATAAATTTAAAGTTTGATCCAAAAGTTATTATGTATTTTTTCACATTATATATTTTAAAATACATCTAATTCTTAATTAGAGGTCAGAACAGCTCAGGAATATAAAGGTCTGAACCTGGCCAGTTGCAAAATCTAAAACTTGCTCAAGCCTGGTCCATTTGTATTTTAGCAGTTAATGACCTGGTCCATGCAAAAATGAATGAAATCAGACCGGATACAATTTTTACAGAAATTACCAATTTTTCTAAACATACAATAAAATTTTTTTTTTCTAGAACATTACTTACATATTTATAAAAAAAAAATAATATTATATAGTACTAGATGTTTTCGATTATTTTATATGTGCAGTGAGTATAACATTAATATTGGTTTGCCACATTGCACAGTGGGGCAAATTCCCGAAAAGCTGGCCAAAATATGAAAATGTTATTCAAATTGTACGAAAATTCGTATACAGGTGTTTTTGAGGATGCTAAGTAAGAATACAAAATTAAAATTGAAAAAAAATGGCGGATACAATATGGCGGAATAAAAACTAAAATGTCTCGAAAGTTATTCAATTTATATGCAATTTCGTAAACTTTTCAGGTTGTTAATTAGGATTCAAAAGTTAAATTTAATAAATAAATAAATAAATAAAATTACAGATTAAGAGTAAAAACAATAAAATTTAAATAAAATTTAAAATTTTGAGGTAAACTTAAAAGGGAATTTTCAAAAAAACCAAGACATATTTAAACGAAATTTAAGTACGTTAATGGAAAGTAAAACATTAGACTATTTAATTTTTATATTATTAAAAAAATATATACATATATTCAAGAAATTAACCTTTAGAATCAACTGTAGTATAATAAAAAGATTCTTCAGAGGCCAAGGTGTCGAAATAGTTAGCAGAAGTTGTTGGCGGTATTGGAAGATCTTGTGACTCTCAGGATCAATGATTTTAATTTCTTCTATGATAATTAACCTAAACTGGAAAGGAAAGAATCTGATGACATTAAAAGACGTAAAAATATCTTTCTTTTCTCTTGCTACTGCATCTTTGCGATAAATCTTCTCGAGGCCTTTTGATCAGTTTGTTGCATGATTCTTGAGTATCTTATGGCATTTGACAAATTGGCAGTAATGAAGATAATGTTATTTCTTTGTCATTAATAAGTAGTTTGTGTACTGAAGTAAGCATATAGAACCAGGGGTGCTGCTCAAATCTACGAGCTATTTGTAAGGGAAAATTTTCGGAAGTTTATCAAATAAATAAAATTACTTATGGATTAAAAAGTTTAATCAAATCTTCATATATGCTCGTTTAGAAACACAAATAGTTGCGTTTTCAAAGAATCGTTGAAATGTATTTCCATCATTTGTGCTTCCAAATCTGGGATTTAGTTTCTCGACGAGAAGTCTTGATTGTAAATGAAATAGTTTTTGCATATTTTATTTTGCAATTTCAGTTTTCTTCTTTTCGTGCAGAGTACGAGCTTTTCATTTTTTTTATCCAGTTGTCTGCCAGGTCTCTCTAAACATCTTTGCATGTAACTTAGATATTCTAAATTCTAAATTATCTCAATCCACTTTTTAAAAAAATGTCAAATCGGTAAGATGCTGTTTTGATGCTGTCTGACATAGGTAGCAACATTGAGTATTACACTAATTCGTTTTTAACGACTTTTTCTTCTGTATCAATGATTGTATTAAACGAAATAAGTTTATTCTGCTAGTATTTAATGCAATCCCATTCATTGACAGTTGCTTCCGTATTTCTTGAAAAAGAAAAATGGATCTTGATTGGCCCGATAAAATCAGCGAAATGAAGATCTCGATATTTTCAAATTGACGATTCATGAATTATTCGCAATATTTATGTATTCTAGTAGAACGGAAGAAAAGAAAAATATATTAGACATAATGCCATCTTCATAGCTAAATATTTGTTTAAATGTACTCAGAATAGATGTGCCATCACATCCTCACTTGCAAATCAAATCCAAATTACTAATATAAGCGAAAGTGATAGTCATAATGATTTTTACTCGCATTAATGAAATACGCTCAGTAGTTTGATCTAGCAAATATAGCCATTGACAAAATAATTCTTCTAATTATAATAGAACAAACAAAATTACTACCTATAAAGATAAGACGATGTTATTCTACCGGATCAGTAATAGAGAATTATTTTCATTTTTCTTATTACCAAGCTTACTTATCAAATTAATGTAATCTTATGATTATAGTACTTATTTACAATATAATAGGAAATAAACTATTATAAAATTGAATAATTCAAAAATTTGAAAAATCTTTATCAGCTAAATTATGTGAAAAGTAGACAATTTCAAAATTTTTGAGGCGGCCGAAAAAGTGGCATTTTTACTTGCAGTTACTAAAATAAGCGTGAAATGCAGAAAGGCAGTTTGGGACAGCTGGTTTTTTATGAATCACTAGACAACAGCCCAAGTTATTATTTCCATTAAATTTCGTTGTGGAACACTGTGGAACATTTAAACTTTTTGATGTTTAAAAGCAAAAAAATAAAAAAAATTCTAAAATTTTTTGTCAAAAATGACAATGAACTTATTAATTTTTACGTGCTTAATATAAATTTTGTAATACATGCAAATAAAGTACATACTATCATAGTGTTAATCCATTTCAAATCATTAAAATCGGATAATATTATAAAATATAGCAAGCGTTTAGAGGAACTGTTGTTTTGCTGTTTTTGTTCGCTCTAAATGATACTCCTTCAAGCATCATATTTGAAATGATGCTGCTTGTAAGGGCAAAGCAAAAATCCTTTTTTAAATACAGATTCTGACTCTTCAAATATCATTCTAGCCAACTGTACAATCGAAATTCCCTAAATCGTAACTTCATTTTTCGACTTTTGGCCAGCTTTTTGGGTTTTTGCCCCACTGTGCATTGGTCCAGTATGTAGAAAGAAAATAGAAGATTGATTCTGGTATGGAACAAGTCATATGAAATAATTAAGTCCTAGTAAAGTTAAAATTATTTACAACGTTAGAACACCAGAATATTCGAATTCCAAGCATACCGGTTTCGGTAGCATATAGCATACCTTCCTCAGTGCTAAAGATAGTGGAGATTTGCTCATATATATAAAGGGAGGATGGGGATTCAAGTGATAAGTTTCTTGACCAATAGGAAAACAGAGGATCCTAGGCAACAGCCAATAGGAAAACAGAGGATCCTAGGCAACAGCCAATAGGAAAACAGGGAACAGTTAATAGGAAAATTGGGTGGAAAATGGAAAAGATATTGCGAGAATTGCATTAAAAGATTAAGAAAAATTAGTTTTAATGTAATATTTCCAACAGTCTGATAATGGTGGAATAGCAAAATCACAATTAACAAGATTAGGAAGATTTTTATGGATATGGAAAGCTTCAAGGAAGTTGAGTTCTTGTATAGAAGTAGGTTTAGTTAGTATCTTAACCGAATTGAAGTCAAAAGCATGACTCGTCTCCCAGCAATGTTTTGCGATTGAGGATTTCTTGATTTCTTGTTTTTCAATATATTGCTTATGTTCTTTAATACAAAATTTTAGACTGCGTTTGGTTTGACCAATGTAAGAAAGACCACACTGACAATTGATATTGTAAATGCCCCATGAATTTGATAAATCAACAGGATCTTTAAGGTTGGAAAGGTTGAGTTTATTAGTAGGAGTAAAAATTATTTTGAAATCGAACCGACTAAGAATTTTAGCAATGGAAAAACTTGATTTTGGAAAGAAAGGTAAGACAATGCTAATATTGGAACGAGTAGAAGACTGAGATGAGTTTGAGGAGTGAGAGTTTTGCAATTTAGAAAGGGCAGTATCAATAATAGAAGGGTTGTAACCTCTATCAAATGCAATTGCTTTAATGTATTGAATTTCATTATTGAGAGACTGAGAATCAGAGCAAACATGAAGAGCACGATTTATGAATGTGTAAAAGGCAGCCATTTTTTGATTTGGAGGGTGACATGAACGAGCGTGGGGGGGTAGAGAAACAGCGAAGCTTTTGCGATAGACAGATGTAGAGAAGCCAGTTTCACTGCGAGTGACAAGGGTGTCCAGGAAAGGGAGTGAACCATTATTTTCTGTTTCATAAGTAAATTGGATATTGTTATCAATAGAGTTCATGATGCTAAGAATGTCCACAATATTGTGAAGAGAAGTGTCAAGTAAGGTGAATGTGTCATCAACGTACCGAATCCAGAAAGGGAAAGAGAATTTATCAAAAAGAGAGCATTCAAAATAGTGCATGTAGAAATCTGCAAGGATGGGAGACAGGGGCGAGCCCATAGCTAAACCATCAGTTTGTCTGTAAAAATTGCCTTGGAATGAAAAGGTGGTTTGAGAAAGACAAGTACGTGTAAGGGAAATAAGTTCTTGAATTTCGAAGCTTGAAAAATGAAATTCACGGAGTCTTTGTTCAAGACAAGAGAGGGCGCCATTTATCGGGACATTTGTGAAAAGGGATTTAACGTCAAATGAAACCATAGTGAAATTAGTCGGAGACAAATTTTGTATCATTTTGGCAAAGGTGATGGAATTCTTCACAGTGTATAAATTTGCTGATAGAAGGGGAGAAAATATTGTTGTTAAATATTTTGCTAAATTGTAAGAGGCTGTGCCAATATTTGAAACAATCGGACGAAAAGGGATATTGGGTTTGTGGACTTTAGGAAGAGCATAAAATCTTGCACAGTGTGCAGCAGAGGGAGAAATGTAGGGATGAGAAGACTTAGGCAAGAGAGGACAGGATTTAACTATGGACTTAATTACTGATAATTCATGATCAGAAGGGTCCCGAGATAGAAGTTTATATGGGCCATCTTTAATAAGGTTAGTTACTCCATCAATATAATGCTTTTTATCTAGAACGACAATCTGGCCCCCCTTATCAGCTTTCATAATTACAATATTGTTATTTGATTTAAGGTCTTTCAAAGCAGTTTTTTCAACAAGAGTGAGATTAGATTTTATACTGGAATTGAAATCAACATTAGCCATAATGAGATGACGTAAACTATCTTTCTGAACTTCAGTAAGACGACAATGATATATATATATGAGCAAATCTCCACTATCTTTAGCACTGAGGAAGGTATGCTATATGCTACCGAAACCGGTATGCTTGGAATTCGAATATTCTGGTGTTCTAACGTTGTAAATAATTTTAACTTTACCATATTACACCAGGCAACAACCTATTATAATTAAGTCCTATTTTAGACATGATGTAAATGCCAATGACAACCTCTATGCTAGACATGTTATACTTCTGTGCTGATGTTGTCAATCCACCATCAGCTTGTGCTGCATATTTATACTTATCCTCAACTGTTGTGTCGCAACACAAAAGAAATTTTCTAAATTTAGAATAAGATTAAATTAAATGTAAACAAAATTTTAAATCAATTATTTTCGATCATATTTCACAATACTAAAGGATTTGACTTATTTTGGGGATGCTTTCGTTTTCAAACTCTTTTTTTTAAAATTTGCGATGTTTCTTTTAATAGGTTACTAGCGAGCTTCGCCCGCTAGCGCCCCCTTTCTGAAAAAAATAATCTCTCTAAGGCCCGGTGCACACTTGCGTTTTCCGCAACCACTGACCACAAACCATCAATCATCCTGTGGCTGTCTTGATTCAGTGCACACTAGGCGATCGTTACCGCTGACCAGAAAGAAAAAACAGGTTCATTTAAATAATGAGACATTTTATGTTTAATATTTTGTATCTATATCTTTCAAGTTATTTTATTTAGAAAAGCATTTAAAACTTTTCCTCAAATAACTTTTTTTCTGAATATAGCTATCTTTCTATAATATAATGTTACAAAATATTCAGTTTTACAGCTGCTTTTACAAAACAAAATAATCAAATAAATAAATACAATTTAAAATAAATAACGAAAATACTTTTTATAAATTATTTAACAAAATGTTTTAAGAATTTTCACAATTGTGTATTATTAGTATAAACCTTCTAGAGTTCACTCAGAGGCCCACTTTGAATATTTGGGGCCTGAGGCCCCAAGTAATCAAAGTGGGCCGCAGGCGTATCAATTATAATCAGCTTTTTCTGTGATACCATTCCTACATGATAATCAATTTCGTGCGGGAAAATGTCGAATACAAATCTTAGTTTTGTTCGTGCTCATAAATATTCCTCCCGTACGTCAAAGTGCATTAAGAAAAATACTTTTTCATTAATTTTCATAATTGTTTTTTCATTACTTAAAATTGTTCTTTTATGTGGATATAAAAAAACCCATTGATTTTTTCATATCGGCATAGCTTGGCTAAGTGCACGCATGCGCAATGCGAAAAACATTGTTTCTGTTTATACAAAAGATGAAGATTTAATATTTATAAAAATATGTTTGTTGTTCTGCAAATGGTTACACCTATTATTTTATTTAAAAGATAGTTCTGATAGCCATATTTTTCCAAAAATTTCATACCTCATTAAAAGTGGATTACCAAGAATGGTATTAGCCGATTTTAAGGAATATTGAAATTAAGTAAAAGTTGTTCCTAAAAATATGAAAAAAAAAAAGAAGTTCGTTCTTTCCCCGTAATTTCGTGGTTTTTATTTATTTAAAAATACTTCTAACTGTTGTATCGTTTCAAAATAGTGATGCAACTTGTACCACGGTATTCTCTAATTGCTTTTATGAAGATTTTAAAGAAATGTCAAATTTAAAAATGTATTTATTTGCAATAATGTTCTCTAACGATATTTTTAAAATATACGGATTACCGAGTGTCGGATTACTGAGGTCGCAATTACACACTTTGAAAAAAACCTCGAGTATAATTTTCGTGTAAAAATATGTATATTTTGTACAAAAATTTTAATTTTTGTTTTTTTCCTTTTTCACATTTAATAATTTAAATTAAAAAATTCGCCTATTATATTATTTAAAATACAGTTACGGCTTCCCGATTTTTTCAAAAATTTTATGCAAGGTGTAAAACCAGTACCCCAAACAGGCATATAAAGATCATTGAAGAATACAGGATTTAAGGGCTACTTTTACCTAAAAATATGGCAGAAAAAAAAAATCGCCCATTTTACGCCGTAATTTCGCGGTTTTTACAGATTTAAAAATACTTCTAACCGTTGTATCTTTTTGAAATTTTGACACATCTCAAAACGATGTATTCACTAAGAGGTGTATAAAGATGGAAAAGAAATATTGAAAATTAGGGATTTTATTCATATAAATATGAGCGGAAAAAGTGTCGAAAAAGCAAACAAAATTGTACGATCGGAGACTCTTTTTCTTGATTTTTTTTCAAAGGGTTAATATTAGAATATTTCAAAAATAAACACACCGTTGGAAATTAGACAGAAGCATCTTTGAGGGGGTATTTTTTTTTCTTTGTCGTGCCTCCAAAATTAAAAAGGATGGAATCATTTTAAAATTCGATAGTTTTCGATCGAAAATTCTGTGGAGAAAAATGGAAAATGAAAGCTTTTGGGAAAACGTTTTTTTCAAAAGGTTAATGTTCGTATTTCTTGAAACCAAATAGACCGTCAGAAAGGTCTTTAAATTTCCTTCAAGAATATGTCATTTGTTTTAAAATCCGTGAATCTGCAGCGCAGATGCGACGTTATATAAAACTCCTTAATTTTCGTATTTTCGACACCTTCGTGGTTCTTCATCCGCAGAAAGCTAGTTTCGACCGGAGAGCTCCGTCAGAGAACCGTCTCGGAACTTGGATTTTTTGTCACGTTTCCCGGGTAGTTTTTAATTAATATCTCGGGTAATTACCGGGTGATTTTCTCGAAATTCATTATCACAAAATCGTCCCGAGTCGATAGACACCCAGAGCGCCACTCCACTCGGCCGTTGAGAAAAGTTTTTAGCGGTACAGACAGACAGACGTTTACTGCGGTTAATAGTATAGATTATTTGACGTATTTTTGTTAACAAATGGGTAAATAATTGTATTATTAGTTTGATGGCACAAGATTTTTGGGATTTTGAATTAAACTCGCACTGTCCACCAAACCTAAATTTGATGCAAAATGAATGTAGCAGCATTTGTTTACATTGGCGATGTTCAAAAGACACTATTTTTGCGCGCGCATGCTCAGAAGATTCTTCTTGGAGTAGGTGCTATCGAAGAAGAGAATTTTAAAGTTATTCAATTATTGCATTATTTTTATGGTTCAGAATTGGTAAATACAAATACTATATCCCTTTATCCTTTCAAAACATGATTCTCGTAACGGAAATACATACCTATGACCTCTCAAATAAAATAAAAAATATTTCAGAAAGTATCACGTGACCTATTTCATGTAATTAAGCCCGATCAGCATTTAAAATATGACAACCAACCATGCTCAAAGTTGACAGGCGCGACGCAAATAAAACTGATGGGCGATTTGATCACGTGATTGTGCGTTTTGTGCTTATCTGTTATTGGTTGCATTTTGTTTGGTAGTCAAAGTTGGTAGGTTGACTGATACAATTTAACAATTGGTGATTTAAAATTTTTAATAATTTCATTTTTATTTATTTAAAAATCATTTATCAGTTGCTTTACACTTTTTGTATTAAATAGAATGCTGTTGATAAAACAAGGTTGAGATATCCACACGGGGGACTAGCTAAGGGGGGAGGGGGAGACAGGGGGGAGCCTCCCCTCCCAAAACATTCACGAATGTTGTTACACTTTGCAAATTTAAAACTTTTATGTCAAGTTTAATTAAAATTTTAATAAAAACTGCAATACATTTTCTATTTTTGATAGAATTTGCAAAAGTTACAACTGTAATTGGGAATATTATTAATTTTTTTACAAATAAGAACTGTATTACATTTTCAAAGTGCGTTAACTTGGCAAAATTATAAAACGAGTTGGCGAATATAAAAATTTGACTTGACAATTTAAGGTTTTCTCCCCCACCAATAAAAAGTCTTAGCAATGGCCCTGTATCCACATATTACAAGATTGATTTGTAATCTACAATACTGGATTGATTTCAATGGAATTTGCATTGTTAGTTAGATAATTTTTCAGAAGAAGTTTTAGTATGTGTATATTTCTTATTTAATGATTGTATATTTTAATACCGTGTGGATAACAGGCCAAAATATGTCATAAAATATGAGAAACAAACAACATCCGAAATTATGTTAGTATAAGCAAAACACTTATTTATACTTTCAATAGAAAAATTATAAACATTCTAATCATTCTTTATTCATTACAAAACTAGAAGACAAACTCCAAATATTTCACCTCTTTAAAATATATGCATGCATATATTCTTAATTTAAAAAAAATGTATATCTTTTACATTTTGCTTTTATAATATTTTCCATTTTGATTTTAACACCGTAAAATATCCAAGCATGCATTATATTTGCATCCTAATCTCAATAAAAATTTACTTCTAAAATTTTCAAAAAAGAAGAAGAAGAACATTAATAATTATTTTATGCGTATTCGGATATTTTCGCAAAAAACTTTTTTTTTTTTTTCATTTGCTTAATATATATATAAATCACTTTGGAACGATATTTAAAATATTAAAAGGATATGATCGGTTATGATGCTAGAACCATTCTAAAATGGTCTAAAATTACTGCAGAGATGAAAGTTTGGTGACCCTGAAATAAATGTTGGCAATATGTGGTAGTGTTTTATTTAAAAGTCAGTAAAGAAACATTTAATTAGTTTAAACAAGTCTAACGTTTATTTGAAAAAATGAAAGCATATTTAAAATAAAAATATATGTATATGTACAAATGATAAACAATAATAAATTATATATGGTGAAATTAACCAAAAACGTAATTTCATATATTATATTACCTTTAAAATTAAAGTCATTTGTTAACACAATAATACATTTAATTAATTAATTAGCATGACGTAACAGAATAAATAATGGCCAGTACAGGTAGCAAAAGAAAAATTACTCACAGTGACATTACTGGGAAAAGGTCGACCTCCTAATTCAAATGATGAAGAAATGAACACTGTCCAAAAATTTCAAAAGAAAATAAAAGTTCCATGTTATCATGATGATCCATCAAAATAAAATATTAAGCGAACATTTCCATAATCAACTAGCAAGATTCATTACTCAAAATAAAACCATATTTTATAACTAAACAACTAGCAAGATTCATTACTTAAAATAGAATCATCTTTCATAACTAAAACAAAGTACGACGTCTTCCAGACCAAACATCTTCAAACCACCGCCGTCAAAACAAACAACATGCTCTTTAAATACACCCGCTAGACTAGACACCGGAAGAGAGCAACGCCCCTTTGCGTCTGCCAGAGTTGAGTGAAGGTGATCCTGTCTTGCGAAAAGGAAATACGACTACTCGCAAGTTGCGATTTGCGATGATTGCAAATCGCGATCAGACGGAGAGGAAAAACGACCATGAACGCACACGTGGACGTTCGAATCGAAAGTAAACAAATAAGTAACCGATTTGAAAGGCAGAATATGCCATGGAACAGAAAAACAAAATAACGAGATCGGGAAATCGAAAGACCGGCAAATAAAAACACAACGATTGGAATAAAAATAAAACCAGTAAGTCATGCTATATTACTCTATTACAATATGTATATAAGTTTATGAAGTGTTAAGAGAATGAGTATGGCTGACAGGATAAAAAGGATAATTAGAATATTAAAACTTTCTCTGTAAAAATCTCATTTTCTCGTATTTAAATAAGTATTTTATTATTATAATAGAAATACATGTGCTTCTGTATTATTAATATAAAATTTACCTTTAATAAAAATGTCTTATTTATTAATAAAAAGCAACCAAAAAAACCCCACAAACCAACTTTTGGCCAGCGCAGGTCTCGAACCCGTATCGTCTGGGTACAAGCTCAGCACTCTGATCATTCGGCCAGCGAGCCCACATTCATTTGTAACAGATTATCTTTATAATTGGCACCACAAGTAATTACATCCGTGATCTGTTCTCCATCTGTTGTTGAGCGCACAGTTACAGTACCGGTGGCACAGTAGCGAGTACTGAACGCACATCCCATCCACTATAGGTACCCACTCCATGTCCGTGGCTCCTGAGCACGCGCGTAACAGCTTGATGGGAACATCAAACTTGTTCTCATTGCCTCCATAAACTTACCTTTTGCATACTTCATTTCAACCTAAGTTAATAGTTCCCTAGTTCCTTTGTTTACATAATATTTATTATACCAATATTCAAAATTCACTTTTACTTTTATTAAATTACTTAAATATAATAACTACTTACCTTTTTCTAATTTATTTCCACCTGTTAAATATCTTTTAATTTACGTTTTATCTAGAATAAACTTCGTTAATTTCACCGTACTTTATCCGCGTGTTTTGTTTTCTTGTAGCATCGGACGATACGATTATTTTAATCGATCGGCAGTCTTTTTCCCGCCAGATGGCAGCATACGTCTCTTTTAATCGAATTTAATCGATTTATCGTTTTTGATATTTGCATATCAAAAAGTAAGTATCACGTAAGATACGTTAGCACGTGCCGTTTCGGCCAGAGTATATATGCTGTGCGATGTCAAGACAGTTTCGCCTTTCTCCGTTCCTTCGCTATGAAGGACGCGATGTATCAAGAAACTTGAATGCACGAAAGTTACCGTCATTCATGGAGTTTGTGTTTAGTTAGTATGAATGATTTTAATCTATTTTAATTGTGTTTTTCCGAATCTTTTATTGATATCATCTTTGTTAAAACGCTGCTAGTTTTTCTGCTGTCATGAAGTTTATTAAAGTGTGTAAGTTCACTTTCATGCTGTTTCATCTGAAGTCATAATAAAAGAGGTCTTGATGTCAACTTGAACTGTTTTAATTTTAACACGTTCTACACTCCTTTGCCAGACCAGCTTTCACTGTGCTCATCTCTGATTAATTTAAGCTCACTTTTAAGTCACTAACTTAGAGTTAGTTGACAAATTATGGGTTATGGGCAGAATAAGGAGTGTCCATAACTGAAGATAGTAATTGATGTGCTTCATTTCAAGTTTATTTTTCTTTGAAGATTTAGTTTAAGTTGGACTTTGATTTATTTTTATGATTTGAATTATGACTTTATTTACAGAACATAATTAGTTTTCTCTGCATATTTTATTTGAACTTTTTGAGTTGCTGGACTATATATTTTGACTTTATGAAGAATTTGATTTACGTTTTTGAACTTTTATTTTTGAACTTTATACTTTTGAACTTTATTAAGCCATATTTGAACTTTGAATAAGAAATGAGGTTCGTCAATTAAGATCGTTTTTTTGAAAAAGTAGGGGGGGGGGGGCAGGTGATGAAAAGTGTAAAATTGGTGTTTTCTTGAAATTTTTTTTTCTTTTGAAGAAAAATGGCGACAACGTCAATTGCAATTGAAAAGTTGAATTCCAGTAATTATGGAACTTGGTCTTGTGACATTAAATATTTGTTACTGGAAAAAGGAATTTGGGAGATAATTGAAAACGAAACTCCAATTCCAGAAGTTAGCACGACTGTCACAATTGACGCTGTGAATGCGGTTAAAGCTAAACATAACCAAGTCCTGTCCCTTATCTACTTGAATATAGAACCAGAGTTTAAGCGAATAATAGATGATTGCACAGATCCGATAACAGCCTGGAAGCAGTTAAAAGATAATTTTCACCTGGATACAAGAGCACATCATATGGCTTTGTTTTCTGAGCTAATGGAGAGTAGAATCAAGAGTGGCGAAAGTATAAATCTCTTTGCAACACGATTAAAGAAAATTTTTTTGAATGTCAAAGCAATTGATAAGAACTTCTCTGAAAATTATTTATCTTATCAATTCTTAAGGTATCTGCCTACCTATTTCGACAGTTGTGTCCAGCATCTTTTGAGAAGGGAAGATAAGTCTTTTAAGTCTGATTTAATCGTAACAGAAGTAGTGGCTGAGGAGGCAAGATTGAAATTGCGGGATTTGGACAACAGTAAGAAAATAGCTGCATTAAATATTCAATCTGAAGTTCCTGTTTCCTTTTCTACGTCTAAAAAGCAGTCATCACGTAAATTTAAAAGTAAAAAATGCTGGTTCTGTGGCCGTTCAGGTCACTTATATGCAAAATGTTTTGAAAGGAAGAAGTCACATTTTCGTCGTGCCTCATCGTCCAGAGATAGATTTCCTTCTCGTCGTTCCAGTAGCACATCTTCAAGATCAACTAGCCCTGATGGTTCCTACTGACGGCGGAGTAGCAGCGGCAGCAGTGAAGTTTCGAACCCGAACCGAAGAAAGTCCTCGTCCAGCCAGTCCAGAAGGAGGTTCCAGAATCGCCATTGTTCCAGCCCTGCTCAGTCACCCGACAGCTACCTTGATGATGCAAATTATAGTGACTCTTCACGTAAGTCATTTTTCATTTCCCAAGCTAGTATTAGTATTTGTGTTAACAGTAAAACTTGAGTTTTTGATACGGGTGCAAGCCACCATTTTAGTCATGACAGAAGTTTGTTCACTAAATTTGAACCTTTAAATGATAAATTGTCAGTAGCTGTTAAAGCTGTCTTGTTCCCAATAATTGGAAAGGGTGAAATTAAGCTGAGATTTGGTCAAAGAATTTTTACTTTAACGAATGTAATGTATTCTCCTCAATTACGTAGAAATTTGATATCTGGACCCCAATTGGACTTATGTGGTTTATCTTTTCATGGAGGTAGAAAGGGGGTGAACATCTGCAGGGGGGACAACTTTTTATTTAGAGCCTCGCTTAAAAATAGGGTGTATAAACTTTTTCCTAAAATTCCCAAATCTAATTCCGTAAGTTTTGAAATTTCTGCAGCCAATAAAATTGACCCTATGGTTCAGTGGCACCGCCGCTGTGGTCATATAAGTCAGTCAATCCTAACTAATACCAGCCGCCAGCAAAGTGTTAGGGGTATGCCTAATTTAAAAGAGACATCTTTGGTCTGTGAGCCTTGTAAATTTGGCAAATTTCGCAGCGTGTCCCACAAATCATTTAAGACCATTCGTTCCACGAGGCCGTTAGAACTTTTATACGCCGACCTCTGGGGTCCGTGTCATTCAGTGGGTCGGAATGGTGAACGCTATTTTCTCTCAATCATTGATGATTTTTCTAGACGTGTCTCCGTATACCCAATTAAATTAAAGTCAGAAGTTTTTAATATTACTAAAAATCACATTCTAAGAGCAGAAAATTTCCTCAATCTTAAAGTTAAAAATTTTAGGTCTGATAATGGCTCGGAATTTAAAAACTATGAATTTGAAAATTTTTTTGAGAGTAAAGGCATTCACCATGAATTTACTAACGTTTATACCCCCCAGCAGAACGGCGTCGCGGAACGTTTTATGGCAACCGCTGCAGATGGCATCAGAACCTTATTAATTGAAAGACAACTAGATCCGAGTTTTTGGCCAGAATCTTTAAAATATTTTGTCAACAATTGGAACAGGGTATGTCCTAAACTTTTAAATAAAACTCCCTTTGAATTATACGGTGGAAGGAAGCCGTCAGTCCGACACCTCAGGCCTTTTGGTATTGTGTCATATGTGGGCGTGCCTAGTCAGAAAAGACTTAAATTACATCCCAAGGCTAGGCGCGGCTACATGGTAGGCTATGCCTTCAGGACCAGAGGATATAGGATCTGGCTTCCCGATACTAATGAAATCATAGAAACATCTAACGTAATTTTTGATGAATCGCGTTGTGGCTTATGGCGCAGTGGAGCTGCACTGGGCACTGAGGATTATGCCCGCTTTTCTCACGATGGTGGAGTAAATCCAGAAAGCACTGGTGGAGTAGCATCTGGTTTGACTCCAGATCCTCCCAGTGAACTACCTCGTGAGGAAGAGGAGGACATGGAATCGGAGTCCAGTGTGTTAGATCAGCCTTCCACTAACCCCCAACTTAGAGAGGTTAGATGGGAAAGGAGGCCTATTGCTCGTAAAACTGGGAATAGGACTGACATCTATCATTTTGAAGAAGGTAGCACCCAGTGTCTCAGGTCTCACAATGAAGTTGAGGAGTACTGTAAAAATAATAATATTGTTTTTAAACCTGAACTTTTTGATTTTTCTGCTTCTAATAAATATGCTGGTATAGTCCCTGTTCCATCCGTTTTATCTAATTCTGATAGTTTTTCTGATAATTCCGACTCAGAATCTGATTCAGTAACCTCAAATTATGCATGCCCTTCCGCATGACTAGGTGTTGTGGATGATATTCCCAGAACATACAAGCAAGCTTGCAGGTCCGATAAGAGTGCGATCTGGCGGAAAGCAATGGAGCAAGAAATTCAGATGATGAGAAACAGGAAGGTGTGGCATTTGACTGATTTACCTGTCCACGTTACTCCAGTAGGTTGCCGGTGGGTTTACACAGCAAAAAGGGATGAATTTGGAAGGATTGCCCGTTATAAAGAACGGCTTGTTGCCCAGGGCTTTAAACAAGTGAAGGGAGTCTCTTATGAAGACACCTTCAGCCCTGTGGTCAATTTCGGGGTAATCCGGTTCTTTTTCTCCCTTCTTGTCTCGTGTAGCGGGTGGTCACACACTCAGTGTGACGTAACCTGCGCCTACTTGTATGCACCTTTGAGAGAAGACGTGTATATGCTTCAACCTCCCGGTTTCATAATCCCTGGAAAAGAGCACCAAGTTTGCAAGCTAGATTGGGCTCTTTATGGCCTGCATCAAAGCGGAAGGGAATGGTTTTATGAGATACATGAGGTTCTTTTAAAGTTGGGTTTCAGAAAATTGTCGTCTTGTAATTGCATATATATTTTTGGGTCTGGGGTAGTTTTGCTTTTGTATGTTGACGATATAGTGATTTTCGGGAAACGTCAGCATCTTATTGATAGGGCTTTATCCTTGCTAAAGAAGGAATTCGACATTAAAGTTTTGGGCAGAACTCCTAAACTTTTGGAAGTAGAATTTGAGGAGACCGACCAAGGTTTATTTCTACATCAAAGTAATTACATTACTGAAGTTTGTCAAAGGTTCTGCAATTTTAAAATTCCGCATGCCTCTTTACCAATTCGCAAGGGTGTTGTCTTTTCTCGATCCAATTGTCCTACTTCAGATTCCGAAAAAGATTTTATGTCTCATCTTCCCTACAGGAGTATTTTAGGATGTCTTTCTTTTATTGCTAACCGGACTCGACCAGATATATGCTATACACTAAATATTTTATCACGATTTCAGTCCAATAATCCTGGCCTTGTTCATTGGGATGGCCTTTTAAGACTTTTGGGTTATGTTAAAGATACCAGTCATTATAAATTAAAGCTTTCTTGCAGTTCCAATTTTCTTTCTATTTTTTCAGATGCTGACTTCGCGGCTAATTGTGACGATCGGACCTCGATCGGCGGCCAAATAGTCATGATAGACAAAGCTCCCGTCGACTGGCGCACTTTTAAAGAAAAGTGCGTCAGCTTATCGACCATGGAGTCGGAATTTGTCGCAATGACTGAGGCCGTCAAGAACTTGGTCTGGTTCGATTGAATACGCCGCGAATGTCAGAAATTCAATATTTTTCCCGATAATGATAATAAAGCAATTATGTTGGTTGATAACCAGGCTGCAATTGATTTTGTAAAATCTCCTGTAGAAAATTATAAATCTAAGCATATAGACGTCAAGTTATTTTTCATTAGGGACCTGTTTTATAAAGGGGAATTTACTTTGAGGCATGTTCGCAGTAAGTCCAATCTTGCAGATGTTTTCACTAAACCCTTGACCAAATATGAATTGTTAAAGTTTGTAAATTCAATTTTTGTAACTTAAGTTACATTTTTCATGTAAACTTTTTATACGTACCATTTTTCTTTGTTAATCTCTTTGTATTGTTGGTATTTTCTGAAATTACTGCACATTGTTTTAACTGTTATGTCACTATTGAATGCACATTGTTTTAGCTAAATTTGCTTGCACATTGTTTTAAATATTTGCTTGCACATTGTTTTAGCTAAATTTTGATCGTACATTGTTTTAAAAAATTTTACTTTGTAAATGGCATATATACGTGCATGTGCATATTTTCAATTTTCATAACCAACAGTATATATTTTCCCTCCTTATCCTTGATCATCAGTTTTTGTGGTAACCATTTCCGTAGTCTTGTTCAGCCTATGGTACCTACGGTTTGTTCATCCTGCGGATGGTATTAAATTTAATGCAGTTTATTTAAAAATCTTTAATTTTCATTTTATTAATATATTTTTCTTACTTCCAGGCATCTAGAATCACCAATTTTTGTGTATGCTTGTTTTTCTGTTCCGGGCAGAAGACTGAGTGATGATGGATAACTGAGATCTACATTCATTTTTAATGGATATGTAAGACAGGTGATGGAAGCAAGGTATGGTGTAATCACCAAGTTTGAAAGTTGCCGTCGTCTTTTGTCATGTTCCAAATTCTGGATGCTGTAGTGGAAGTGCTCTCGCCATAAGTTATAGTCTTCAAAGTTTTCATGGACTTAATAAATTTTTTTTAAATAAAGTTTAGAATTTTTTTTGATGATCAAGGGTACTCATCGATGAAGGAAGATTTGTTATGTAATTTTCCAAATTGGAAATTGCAATGTATTTTTGGTACGTATTTAAATACTAAAACTTTTGTAATTCTAAAATGTATTTCACATTGTATTGTAAAATTTATACTGTGTGAAAGAAAAGAATTGTGAGTGATTGTGGAGACGAGGAGATCTTCTTAAAATTTAAATTTTAATTTTTGGATCATTTTTGATCTTGTTAGGAAAATTTAAAAGTTTTGATTCTTTTAGAATCTTTTTGAGAATTTGATAGTTAAATTATCTATCGTTAAATTTTGATAGAATTAAATTTAAAAATTAGTTATTCGTGTTTTTAAATTTTTTTTAATGTTTTTATTTATAGTAACATAAAAAATTTTTTTTGGCTTCGGGATTTCTTTTATTAAAGAGCTTTATTCTGCATACAGATAGCTCTTACTATATATAAAGCAATGAGAGGGGGGGCATTGATGGGAACATCAAACTTGTTCTCATTGCCTCCATAAACTTACCTTTTGCATACTTCATTTCAACCTAAGTTAATAGTTCCCTAGTTCCTTTGTTTACATAATATTTATTATAACAATATTCAAAATTCACT
This sequence comes from Maratus speculifer, assembly GCA_964019185.1. NCBI lineage: Eukaryota > Metazoa > Arthropoda > Arachnida > Araneae > Salticidae > Maratus > Maratus speculifer. The sequence goes on from OZ025292.1 coordinate 221,991,595, forward strand.
TTTACTTTTATTAAATTACTTAAATATAATAACTACTTACCTTTTTCTAATTTATTTCCACTTGTTAAATATCTTTTAATTTATGTTTTATCTAGAATAAACTTCGTTAATTTCACCGTACTTTATCCGCGTGTTTTGTTTTCTTGTAGCATCGGACGATACGATTATTTTAATCGATCGGCAGTCTTTTTCCCACCAGATGGCAGCATACGTCTCTTTTAATCGAATTTAATCGATTTATCGTTTTTGATATTTGCATATCAAAAACGATATCGGCCGTTCATTGGCTTACGTTAGCACGTGCCGTTTCGGCCAGAGTATATATGCTGTGCGATGTCAAGACAGTTTCACCTTTCTCCGTTCCTTCGCTATGAAGGACGCGATGTATCAAGAAACTTGAATGCACGAAAGTTACCGTCATTCATGGAGTTTGTGTTTAGTTAGTATGAATGATTTTAATCTATTTTAATTGTGTTTTTCCGAATCTTTTATTGATATCATCTTTGTTAAAACGCTGCTAGTTTTTCTGCTGTCATGAAGTTTATTAAAGTGTGTAAGTTCACTTTCATGCTGTTTCATCTGAAGTCATAATAAAAGAGGTCTTGATGTCAACTTGAACTGTTTTAATTTTAACACGTTCTACACTCCTTTGCCAGACCAGCTTTCACTGTGCTCATCTCTGTTTAATTTAAGCTCACTTAGTAGTCACTAACTTAGAGTTAGTTGACACAGCTGAACATGGCCCTAGTGGCGAGTGGTTAATCGGGGGATTGATTGATTGGCATTTGTTGAGTTGAATTTGTGCGCTTAGCTTGGCGACCGCTAATCATGATATTCAATCACTTTGGTTGATTGTATTCGCTGCAATGTTGATAAATTCATTATATCAGATAGTAAAATTAGTTATTTTGATTACTTTTGGAACAGTGGAAATTAATGGTTTAATTTTTGGAACTACTGGAAGTATTTGATTAAATTTTTGGTTATTAGAAATAATTTTTAAACTATCACTTTTTGAGTTTTATTATTTTTGATAAAGCTATTTTGGTTAATTTTAATTTTATTTGCCTTTTCAATTTTCTTTACTAATACTCTTGCTTAACTGTGACTGTAAAATGCCTCCATCATGTTGCTGAATTTTCCCGCCTGACTGGGAAATGACTGACCTCAAGAGTAGTGTCATCACTTGACCAGATGCACACAAGAATATTTATTTTTGAAAGGATTTTGAAAGGAAAAAAAAAAAAAGGAACACAATGTAATTTTAATATGGATACACAGATATTAGATCATGCTACATTTAAGTTTTTCAATGGAAGAGCCTGCAAATTAAATTACAACAATTAATGCAATATTTTTGAAAAGGCACTATTTTCTTGGCGTGCATTCTGGAGGTGGGGTGAGTGTCGCCAAGAGGGGAGAATTTTGGGAGGGAAAATTGATTCTGAGACAAAACTGCATATATTTCAAGCGTTCCAACTTCTATGGAAGAGGTGTCCGCAAGATTAAAGGCGGGGTCAAGGCATACGGCATCTAGCGGCAGGGGTGCATAACTAGAGGATTATTAAGTAGATTACAGTTTCTTTTGTGTGAATGGCAACAAAACTTTTTTGTTTCTATAAAATGTTTTTTTAATATTTTGCGTAGAATAAGTTTTAGGTTTGAAATGTTGTAAATAAATATAGAATAAATACTTGTAGTACGACTAAATATTAACATAAAATATACTAAGATGAAATATTATTTAACTATGCGATACAAATATTGCTGATTAAAATATGTTCGATTTTAATTAAGTTTTTAATTTAATGAAAGATGACTCATTAAATTTAGTAAGTAATTATATAAATGCAGAATTCTGAAGTAGTGTCACATTTTACTAAATTCTTAATGAGCTAAGTTATACGAAATTGTATACACCGTAGTATTTCCTATGATAATATAATGTTTAGCAATGTTTAGGAATGTATAGAATTTAAAACTAAATAAAATATTCAACTTTAGGTCCATTTTTCATTTACGAATAGCAGACGATAAAAATCCAATGTTTTCTTGGTCTTATCGACTTTTATTATTTAATTTGCAAACATTTCATTCTTTCAATTTAAAAACCTATTTCATTATACGTATATTTGGAATAACTTTAATTTTAAATGTATGTATTAAATGTTGTTTTGTTTAACAAAGAAATATTGTTAATTTATTTGTTTAAATATTTTACGGTTCTAGATAATAACTTTCCTAAAATCGTAAATTAGACTCTCTCTGTCTCTCTCTTTTTTTTTTTTTTTTTTTTTTTTTTTATTTAACAGACAAAGCTATTTCAAGACTTAGTATTGAAAATTCAATCACAAATTTCAAGCTATTCTCTCAATCATAACAGATTAATCAAGTCTACGAGATATATTGCAAAATATTTTTGTTACAGTTTGTTTCGATAAAATCATGTACATTTAAAAAAATAGTCACAATATCATTTTAATTTCGGGAGAAAAAGCACTAATTAGTACTCATAAGTACCATATAATGCTATGAAAAATATTGACTTTTACTCTAAAATTAAAATGACAATGTGAATTTTTTTAAATACCCAGATTTTTTTAATTAAAAATATGTGTATTTAAAAAAAGTCGCATTGTTATTTTAATTTTATTGTAAAAGTCAATATTTTTTGTAGCATTATATGGTACTTATGAGTACTAATTAGTGCTTTTTCTCCCAAAATTAAAATGATATTGTGACTATTTTTTTAAATGTACATGATTTTATCGAAACAAGCTATAACAAAAATATTTTGCAATATATCTCGTAGACTTGATTAATCTGTCATGATTGAGTGAAAATTCAGAAAATATGTGCAAGAGATGCTGAGATAATAAACATCTATGCATATATGACGTCAAACACGCGCATTCATTTGCACCCCTGCCACCAGCTGGCACAGCTTGTAAACTTACGACAGATTCCAGCATTAAGTTGGAACGCTCTAGCAGCTCTGTTCTGAGATCATTCTGTTCCTGGTGATGAAGAGAAGACAGAAAATTTTTGATATGGAGGAGTGCCCGGGTCCCCCTTTTTCATCTTACTAATGGCTAAGTTCTTTAATCTAATTTTTTTATTTCCACATGCATGACTAATCTTCCTTTAATAATTTTTTTATTCAATTAAAATTTTATTAGAATAAACTTAATATTTTTAAAATGTGCATATTTTTTTTCTATTATTTAATCCAGTGGTTCCAATAAATTATTATTTTAAAGTTATAATGCAGAAAACATTAATTTCTCAATAATTAATTAGCATTAATGTAAAGAATTTTTGGTTCTAAATTATTTTAATTTTGAGAAACTTATGAATTGTGATGAGAATCTTGACAATATAGAATTATGAATTTTCTTTGCTAATTTTAGATGTGTAAGACCTGTACACTATGTAGCTGAATTTTTAAATTGTTAATGCTTGTTGAAGAGAATGCTGGTTTTTAAATTGAATTGTCACAAAATTTCTAAATAAAACTATTTTTCCTGCAAATCTTGATTTAGTTACTAAGCAGAGTGCCATTTTCATTATTGAACAATTTTATTTTTACAGGGAGTGTAGACAATTTCTCATGGCTATTCAGTTAGGATCATTTTAAATTATGTCATGTTTTATTATCAATAATTTAGATAATTTAGTGTAATTGTTTTTGATAAAATGTTTTAATTGTTTTAATTATTAATTGGATCCTTGGTAGATTGTCTACATTCATAGAAACAAAGAATGACTATTTTAGAAAATATGATTAAGAAAAACAACGAAGGATGGCAGAATTAGTATTATATTTTTGTATTTTGATAATTAAGGAATTTTGCTGGAGTTATTAGTTTTTGATAATGTTTTAAGGTCGGTTAAGTTTTAATAGTTAGTATTTTAAATTTGGATTTAGTATGATGATGATTCTGCCATCCTTTATATTTAAATGAAAGATTGAGAGACATAGCTAATGAAATGAATGAATTTTGGAAATGAAAAATTTACTATAATATTGAAATGAGACAGCAAAATTCAATCAGGAGGTCTAGTAGTTCATAACTGTAATTTGGATTTGTTTGTATTGTTATGGAATTTAATTTTATTCATTAAGTTGCTTTGTTGGATATTTGAATTTTGCTGACTCATTTCTTCATTGTGCAGAGATTAGAATTTTTCAGATGGTAACATGATCCCTAGGCATAGCACTTTAGGTTTTTGCGATGTAATTTCATTTTATCTGGAAATGATCAGAAACACAATGCAATCAATTCCTTTAAATTTAATTGTAAGAAGTTTCAGATAACTTTTGTTTGGGGTAAGTTTTAAATGGAGTTGGGATAAGTTTTAATGTGTGTTTGGAATATATTTGGGTTTTCAGTCTTTTTAATAGTTAATTATTTTATTGGAAATTTTAACAAGTTAGCTGTTGTGATAAGACACAAAACATCTCAGTCACATCCTTTGAAAACTGTTCATATTATATTGGCTTAGTTCAACTCTTTTGAATTTTCACAGTGTTTTTTTTTTTTTTTTTTTTTTTTTTTTTTTTTTTTTTCTTAACAGCTTAGCTTGATCTATTAAAAAAATTGGCTTATTCTGTCAGCACAGCCTGCTGGAAATTTTTCTTTCATTTTACTAAGCCAGGCCCAGGCTTTTGCAGATCTCTACTCTTAAGGGGCTACTTCAGTCAAACGAAAAGACCCATTCACTAATGCTAATCCTATGGAAGAAATTTATACAGATATCTCGGTTGCATTTCGATATTTTTAAGTGGTTTTTTGGCTTTGGATATCTGAGATCGATCTGTATGCATGCCGTTAGTTACTTTTTTCATTTTGTTTACAGTTATTTTTTTACGAGGAAGCTTTCATTTTCAGAACCGGTTTGGAAAGCGAAAGCAACCCCATAAAAAATATCTGCAACCAAAATCGAAAAACTAAAAAACGACCTCCATTCAGATCAATCTGAGTTATCCAATGCAAAAAGAATCATCTAAAAATATTAAAATGCAACTGAGATATCTTTATAAATTTCTCCCATAGGGTTAGCATTAGCGAACGGGTCTTTTCATTTGAGTGAAGTAGCCTCTTAACATTATGCTAATAAACTTGGATAAAACAAAGAAACATTTTAAAAACTCCTCAACCAAACATATCACCGCATGTTTGATCTACAGTTTAGATAAATACTACGTGAAATCATGTATATTTCAGCTATTTATCACAATTGATTTATTTTTTAAAAATAAAATCAGAAAAAGGTGGAAGGGCAAGTATATGTATTTTTATACCGTATTTTCGGGCGTAAGCGCCGCGGCGCATACAAGTTTAAAGTTAAAATTATGCTTACTGCGGCACTTCTGCCGGGGCGGCGGATACGATATATTTTTTTCCCCTAGCAGCGATATTCATTACAGAGGTGATTCTGATCGGAATTTTTCTGAAAATTGTGAAAAGTCAATCATCAGGAAGAAAATGCAAAGCATAAAAAATATCGCGAATTTTGACAAATGATAGCTTAATTTCTGTCAATAATTCTCAGAAAAAGCAAGAAATTTATCAAAGAATCGGGAGAAAAAAACACGACTTTTATCAAAGGTTCGCGGGAAAAGCGGGAATATGTAAAGAGAAAAAAATGTGTATTTCATGAAAGGATCCCTTAAAAAACTACAATTTTATTATCGTAAAATCCTGTTAATCCGCCCTTCCCAATCAAACGCTAGTCCCCACAATAAAATAATCGCTGCAAAAAAAAAAAAAAAAAACGCTAATTTTGCCAAAGAATCACGAAAAATAACAGCAAATTTATTGAAAGGATCGCTAAAAAATCATGAATTTTGCCAAAGTATCGCTAAAAAACCCACATTTCGATGAAAGTTTGCAGTAAAAACGCGAAATATGTAAAAAAATCTCTAAAAAACATAAATTATGTCAAAAGCAGAAAAATCGTGAATTTCTCAAAGGATCGCCAAAAAGAATTGTCAAAAAAATTGTTAGAAAAAAGGCAAATATGTCATATCTATAAATAAATGGTAAAAAAACGAGAAAAAATGGAAATTCAGACGAAAAAACGCAGAAAAAAGGAGAAATTTGAAAAAAAAAGCATGAAATCTATTAAAAAATCTCAAAAAAAAAAAACGAACATTTCATTAAAGATTCATGATTCATTCATTTCATCATGATTCACACCGTTCTCAAAGGTGAATGAAAACGGCATGAAGGATAATGAAATGAATGGATAATGTATCTTTGATGAAATGTGTGTTTTTTCGAGATTTTTTTTATAGATTTCATTCTTTTTATGCTTTTTTTTATTTTACAAATTTCTCCTTTTTTCTGCGTTTTTTCAACAGAATTTACATTTTAAAAAAACGCAAATTTTTTCAAGTCTTGCTTCAAGTATCAAAATTCATGATTCATTAAAATATTCATTATTCATTCAATTCATCATGATTCATCCCTTGCTCATCCCCCATAAAAAACGCAAATTTTTTCAAGTATCACGAAAAAACTCTGCGAATTTCATCAAATATCACGATAAAACCCTGCAAATCTTGTTACAAACTATAAAAAACGTATTAAAAAATCGCGAAAAAAGGCTGCACGAATTCAAATTTAATTTTATCATAAAAAATATACAAAATATACTAAATTTAAAATTGGATTTATATTACAAATGTTAAAAAAACATGAAGAAACACTGAATATAATGCAATTTTTAACATTTTGATGTATTTTCGTAAGTGCGGCGCATACGGCGGTGCGGTGCTTCTGATGAATATTTGTTTTATTTTAATGCATTTTCGGAGGTGCGGCGCATACGCCCGAAAATACGGTAGTATAAAGATTGCTGTAGCATTGTAAATGGAGGAGTGGATATTGCAGTCTTTTTCTTGTGTTGTATTTAGTCAGTTTTCAATAAAAAATTATGCTGTTAAATATGACGATTAGAGGGAAATGTCTCTAACTCTTGAAGTGAAAGTCAAGATAATTAAAAAAGTGGGAGATGGACAATGAATATGACACTAAAAAGAATGCACTTTCTACCTATCTAAAAAATAAAGATTCAATTATTCAATCTTGGCAAAATGAAAAGTTCAGAAAAGGAAGAAAGCGGATGAGGGATACTGTACACAAAAACTTAGTAAATGCAGTAAAGAGACAATTACTGCAGTGTTTGGACCAATATGGATGGGAGTGAAAAACTAAAACTACTTATTATTGGTAAATTTCAAAATTTGGGGTATTATAAAGGAATCTTGATGTTATCTGTTGAATAAACCTAATCTATTTGAGTAGACATGTACAGCTCATGTATCAGGCCGTAATAGAGAATTTAAAATTTCACTATCATAACAATAGCAGGATGTTATAAACATGCTGGATTTACAAAAAGCCAGATAGAATACACTGAAAAAGCATGTGGGAATTTTCAAGGTGAAAATGCAGGTTTTACAGTTGTACACTATTTCATTGTGAGAATATCATATCCAGATTATGTGGCTGTTGATAATATATTAGAAGTTTGTGGAAGTCTTGGCAATTAATATTTCCCAAAAGTAATTTATGATACATGTAAAGAACATTTCGATCCTAAGGACACTTTGAACAATGAATAGTTCTCATGTCTGACAAAAGTGCCCATAACTCAGTCCATATTGTATGTTTATGCAAATTCATACAAATGCAACCATTTTTAGAAAAGGAACTTCACTAATTGTAGCAAATAGAAAAGCTAATAATTAAGGCTAAAAACATTAAGCCTAAGCAAACAATCTCGGATAAATATTTTTTATGGTGGTTTGTAAAGTTACTTCCTATATTTATTTTGTGTAATTGATTAAAAAATAATTAAATTGTTAGAGAATACCTAATTTAATTTCTGTTATTATTAATAACACTTTGAAAAATATTTTTCCATTTATTTATTTATTTGGTATAAACAGTTAAAAAAAAAAAAAAAAAAAAAAAAAAAAAAGCCTTTATCTGGAAATGAAATCTTACACTATGCTCTCCCTCTAATTTTGTTTTCTCTCTAACCACTTTCAATAATTCGAAATTTAGAAAATTAGAACAATATTTGTTGTCTCCGTGAATTTGAATTATCAAGAGTCCATTTGGTTTCTGACTAAAAAATAAATAAAATGTATTTTTTATAGAACAGTATTTTTTGATTTATCACATAGCAGTATTAAAAAAAAAAAAATGATGTGTTAATCATATCTTCAGTTTTAATTGAAAGTTTTGTCAGCTGAAGTCAATGAACAGGTAAATAAGCTTGACAATAACTAAACTTGATGATGCCTAAATTTCTATTCAAAGTTAGAACTCATGCCATGTTGATTTTCAACATTAAAATGAAAAAAAGAAAAAAAAATCAATCATTTAATAAATTATAAACTTAAAAGATATATGAATTAATAAATGAAAAACATTATACAACATAAATAAACACTTTTGGAAATGAAGAGAACAATTTTAGCAACAAATTAAAAGAAGAACCTGGTATAATGACAGTTAGAACATTAAATTCAATCAAATGAAGATAATTATGTTTTAAATGCTTCAATACTGCAAAACTTATCATAGATTATAAATAAACATACAGACATACACATTATATGAAACTTACTTGAAAAACAATTTCTAATGTTTGCCTAGGTAATGGAATAAGCTTAGTTTCTCCTAATGTACCAGCTACTATGATCCAAGCATTAGCAGATGTAGTTGAAGCGCTTAATTTACGGCTCGGAAAAACAACAACTCGATATGGCATGACTAGGGAAAAAAAAGGACGCATAAAAGCAATACTTAAAAGGAATAATTTATGGCAATTTTTGAAAAAAAGAAAAAAACTTTTTAATAATAAAACTTAAAAAACAATAAATCAGAGGAAAAAAAACTATGGAAAAAAAAAGAAAGCATTTCATTATTTTTTTTATTTTTGGGGGATATACTTTAGTGAAAGGAAAGTATTGTAAGTATGATAGAAGCCTGAATATGGAAATTTTTTATATATCTTTACATTTTGAGATACATCAGTTTGGCTATTTTTATAATAATACATATGTATGTGTTAATGTATGAATATATATATTACCTTTTCAGGCCCCCAGAGTCTTTTTTCATACTTTTACAATAATATCAACATTCATGTATTTAAGTGAACATAACAGTGCCGAAACTGTGTTCATGAAACGAGCTCCCATTTTGTGACTATATTATAATAAGCCATAATTGTAAGACCTAAAATAACTTTTTGTACAAATCAGATAACGGTTTTGGTATTATTATTTTGAATCTTTTTTGAATATTTTAATTCATTAAAAATTAGGTCATAATTTTAGAAAAAAAAATTTTTTGAATGAAAGTGCAGATTATAATTAGAACATGAAATCATTTTCACTTGTAAAAGATTCTATTTTTGTAAAATAAGGATAGAAATTTTTATTTATTTTAGCATATACAGTAGAACCCCGATCCATCGTTTTTCAAGGAAAGCAAGAAAAAAATGATAAATGCGGGAAAACGATGAATGTGGGTTAACTTCAAAACACACACACAAAAAAAAACAATGCTTTTATACATTACTAATGCATGCAATATATATAGTATACTAATAAATATTAATTTGCTAACGAAACTGCAAAAGAAATAAATCGAAGTTATAGAAAATTGATATCTATTTTAAAAAATAAATTGTTTTTCGTTCCTTTTTTAAATTAGAAAATAAATTTTCAAGATACACAAAATTTTTCTGGTCATTTTCTGTAATTTTATATGACAAATAAATATATAAATAAATGTTACTTTTCTGTTATATAGACACCATGCCAAAATGTATACTAATGCAGCAACTATTTCAACCCTCATTATGAAAACGATTTTTATTGTAAACCATGTAAAATTTTGTGATTTGCTATTTATAAAATGTAAATCACGTGAATGATTATTATTTAACCTTAACCTCAGAAAGCTTATCAATTTGCTATTATTCAAATTAAAAATACTTTTTTATAAAGTTATAATTTATTTTTACTGCTGATGATGAGATGGAGTTTACCATTTGGCAATTACCAAATAATGAGAAAGTTGTGATAAAAGTGTTTCAAGAATTTGGAATTCTGCATAATAATAGGTTGTGTTAGAAAAATCATGAAATGAAATTATGGATGACTTCTGGAAATCTGAAATGGAGTTGTAGTTTACAATCATGCAAAGAAAGCAAAAGAATATGATTATTTTATTATTTATAGTTTAATATAAGTTTTATTTTATTACATCACATAACAGTTATTTGTTCACTTAGTTTAAACATATATTTGTGATTTAATAAATCTGTAATTTTGGTCTGTAATTTTCAAAAGTTATACTTTTAAAATGCTCACTTTACTATTGACAATGTTTTTTCTTTTATTTTTCAAATGTTTCAATTCACATGATTTTCATTTTACGCCAACTATTATGCTTGGAAATAGTATCCATATATTGGAAAAGTAACAAATATATATATATATATAAACTCTATTATTTAACTAAATGTTTTTAGCATTGTTTACACTCATATTATGTTGATATACCAATCTACATTTCACTAAAACCTGACTTAATTTAGCAAAACTTTTCTTTACAAGCAAAACCTGATAAAAGAGTAGAGAAATTTAAACAATGTATGTTGTTCAGTAAAAATGGTTGAAATACAATCAATCTTTAAAAATATTTAAAGCTCCAATTAATATGACTATTTAAATTTAATATTAACTTATAAGCTTTAATTTCTACATGAACAAAATGAAAATTCATTAAAAATTAGGTCATAATTTTAGAAAAAAATTTTTTTTGAATGAAAGTGCAGATTATAATTAGAACATGAAATCATTTTCACTTGTAAAAGATTCTATTTTTGTAAAATAAGGATAGAAATTTTTATTTATTTTAGCATATACAGTAGAACCCCGATCCATCGTTTTTCAAGGAAAGCGAGAAAAAAATGATAAATGCGGGAAAACGATGAATGTGGGTTAACTTCAAAACACACACACAAAAAAAAAACAATGCTTTTATACATTACTAATGCATGCAATATATATAGTATACTAATAAATATTAATTTGCTAACGAAACTGCAAAAGAAATAAATCGAAGTTATAGAAAATTGATATCTATTTAAAAAAATTAATTGTTTTTCGTTCCTTTTTAAAATTACAAAATAAATTTTCAAGATACACAAAATTTTTCTGGTCATTTTCTGTAATTTTATATGCATATAAAAGTTCATACAGTTTCAAATGCCATAATTGCATCAGACAGACTTGGCACTTGTGGCTCAGCTTCATTGGCATCCTCTGCTTCTTCGCCATTAGTTTCATTTTTTTGCATTATCACACATTTCTCTTATTTTTAGGACACCACATGTAACAACATCTTAATCAATGGAAACAGAATCATATTGTCAGCTATATACAATCACTCTTTATCTACATTATTGTCGCCATCATTAACACAAGCAGCACAAATGAGTTAAAAGAAGTAATTCCAGTTTCTATGTCATATGGATTCGCAGGCCTTTAATTTTATTTTGGAGAGCAGGAAAATTTTACAGCGATGAATGCAGGAAAACAATTTTTTGAAGAATGACGGATGTGGGTTTCTTTAACATTATTTAAGTATGATTTGTACAAGGACCGTAGAAATAAAACGATCAATGCGGGAAAACGATAGATCGGGGTTTCACTGTAGTATACTGCAAAATGTTTGAAAAGTTAAGTTGAGTCATTGCAGATTTTTTAAATTTTAAAATTTCTATAAATTAGTATATTATGAATAATTTATATGAAAACATATATCAAATAAAAGGAAAGAAAAAACAAATCTTAAAAAATTAGCAAGTATGAAAAGTAAAAGTAACTAGAATGAAAACTTACTAGTTGAAGTAAATGTGTTTGTGAAGCAAAAATAATCAACAGCATTCAGTGTTAATAAATGATATAAAAACTGTTCTTTTTCCTCTTCACACCGAAGGAAGGCATATCGCTTATATAAACTCCTGAAATAGTAATTAATTGAAAATACAAGAAATTTTAAATAATTTTGGTCATTATTTAGAAATTAAAAACAATAAAAATGTTAAAACATTAAACAAATGATGAAATCTATGCTAACAACTTTCTAGGAGATCAAGCTATTAAAAAATAAAATAACACACCATTATTATTGCTAGCATCATCTAAGAAACTCAAGCAATAAATGAAATTATTCAAAATGATTTCCAAATTAGTCATTATCTGCATGTACCAATGTATATAGAGAGAACTAGAAATTGTCTATAATATTTTGCAACATACCGGATGTCCCAAAAATGACTGATGGATTTTAAAATTCAATAACTTGCAAACGGTGACAGCTATTTAAAAATTTTTTGCAGGAGAGTTATATATAATGGCAGGAGTTTTTTTTACCGTAATTTTTTATTTTAGTTTGCATCTCAAACAATAGGTGGTGCTGATGGTGGTTGAAGGCCAGGTCGATGCTTCACTCAGCACTGATCAGCTGGCCTTCAATTGTCATCAGTGCCACCTATTGTTTAAGATGCGAACTAAAATAAAAAATTACAGTAAAAAAACTCCTGACATTATACATAACCTTCCTGCAAAAATTTTTTAAATAGCTGTCACCGTTTGCAAGTTATTGAATTTTAAAATCCATCAGTCATTTTTGGGACACCCAGTACCTTTTTCAATAGCCTGTTTTCAAGTATAATGATTTTACTCTGCTATTTGAGGTCTCCAATGGTTGGGCCAATCTGAAAGACTTGGTCCTTCATGTAACTTTACAGGAAAAAAATTACACAAATTCAGGCTAGGTCTATAAAAAAATGACCACTGAATGTTTAATAAAAGTCAAAAGTGTCCAAAATGATTATGAAAGGTGCTCTCTAGCCAAGAAAAGATGCTAACAATTCCACAAGAAGACATAGTAGCAGCATGCACTACTCTCCATGAATCAATAAATATGGATCATATGATGATGATGTACTTGGAGTTGAAACTCCTTAATCAATAATCACCAACAACTGGCACCAGTAATAGTTCTGAATATGGGAGCGATTATGTGTTTTGTACCGATTACACATCATACTGTTAGATGTTGAGAGTGCAAAGGTGCCACTATTTGAATGTGTGAGTTTTCACAAACACCATAGTCTCCAATTTTCAGGATGTTCTGTAGAATGTTATAGATAATTTCTTTTTCCATCATTATACATTGTTTGTGAAGAGATAGCCATTTTGAAAATCTTTTTAATTCTACATATAGCTTAAATTTCTCTAAAGATGCCAGGAAGTTTTGAATTTTGGTTTGTGAACATATAGCTATTTTGAAAATATTTTTCATTATTTTATTTTAAACATAGTTTACATTTCTCTAAAGATGTCAGAAAGTTTTATTTAGAAATAATGACAATATGTCATTTGAATTTTGAAAATCTTTTTTTCTGGACCAACATGATTTGTATCAGTCAACTGAATAAATGTTATAACTGGAAATGTTTATCAAAATGAGGTAAAAATGGAAATATAAATAAATTATCCACAGATTATAAAGAAAAATGTACCAGGGCGGGATGGTGGGATTCGCACCCAAAATTTTGAAATCCCGCCCAAAAAAATCACGAATTTTCGGAAAATTTTTGCATTTTGAAACTACGATTAACTTTCACAATCTTTTTGCGAATTTTGTGATATTTTCGTGCGAGTTTTTTACTGCAAAAAATCGTTGGAATTCACGATATTTTTCTGCAACCGATCGTCAAATTTAGCATTTTTTTCTGCGATCGATTGACAAGTTTCGTACGATTTTTTGTCGCGAGAACGGAGTAATTCCGTTTCGAACTCTCCAATTGAGCATTCAATTCCAAAAGTTATGAAACATCGTTTATCAGCCCGAAAATTTATATAGTTATGTCTGAATTTCCGGGCTAATAATCGATTTTTTATAGCTTTTGAGCCGAGCTGAATTGCATATTTTCACAATCAATTTCATCAATCATTCGCAGAAAATTTCGTTAGATTATCGCGATAGAAATGCAAATTTTCTCAAAAAATCGCACAAAAAAAAAAAAAAACCCTCGACTTTTTTTAAAAGATTGCGATAAAACAAAATTTCTCAAATCGCGAAAAAAAAAAGGCTATTTTCATCAAAATATTATGGAATAAAAATCAAATTTTCATCGGAAGCTTGCAAAAAAATCAGTATTTTCACTGAAAGACCGGAAAAAATGGTATTTTCATCAAAATATCGTGAGAGAAACACGGTTTTCGACAAGACATCGTAAGAAAAACGCGGATTCTGTCAAAATATCGTGAGAAAAACGCGGATTCCATCAAAATGTCGCGAGAAAAACACGGATTGTGTCAAGAGACTGCGAAAAAAAAAAAAAAAAACGAGATTTTTGTCAAAATATTGCAGAATGAAAATGCAATTTTCAACGAAAGATCGCGCGAAAAAAACCATTTTCGTAAAAAGATCGCTGAAAAAAGCCATTTTCGTTGAAAGATGGAGAGAAAAATGCAGTTTTCGTTAAAATATCGCAAGAAAAACGTGGATTTCGTGAAAAAAAAATCACAAGAAAAACGCAGATTTCGTCATAAGATCGTGAGAAAACCATGATTTTCATAAAAAGATCGCGATAAACCGTGATTTTCGGCAAGTGAATCGTTAAAACATCGCGAGAAGAACGCGTATTCCGTCAAAATATCACAAGAAAAATGCAGATTTTGTCATAAGATAGCGAGAAAACCGTGATTTTCGGCAAAAGATCGCGAGAAAACACAATTTTCGGCAAAAGATCGCAGAAAAAATACAAATTTCGTGATACAATTGCAGAAAATTTGCTGTAATATTGTTTTCAACAACTTTCTTGCAATTGAGTGGCAAATTAAACATTAGCTTGCCATGTTTGTTAATTGATGTTTTAAAAGTGAAAAAAAATTTAAATGTCCAACTACCTAAGATTGCTGTGGAAAACACTGTGTCAGAAGTATGAACTTAAAATAGAAACTTAAATTTCAGAACTATTTATAATATTTGCATAAATAAATTCACTCTGACCTCTTCTCCCCCTTCCCAAAAAATAATATAAATAAAATAAAACAAGATTTAAACAAAAGTATTGACAATTTTTTTGTGAATAAAATAAGCTTCTTAATTGTCTTACATACATGCTATTTAAAATAGTTTCTCATTTTCTGGTTCACATGCTTTTCTTCTTTTTTTAACTTTTTGCAATCTCATGTCTGTTATTCTGAGTTATTGATAAAAATTGTTTCAGTGGTATTTTGTCATGTCTGTATTTGTGTAATTTTCTAAATAGCACATAAAATAACAGTAGGTTTTAAAGATTTTTTTTCTCCCTCCCAAACAGGTAAACTCCCCTCCATTTATAAATGTTGGGGGTGGGGGAGGGACTCCTCTCTTCTGGAAAATTGAATTTCAAGCCCTGTGTACTTTCAAACTATTTTAAATGAATATACATATCGTAAGTACACAATATCATAACTTTTTGAAACATTTTAAATTTCACTTTTTAGAATTATGGCTACAGCGAAATTAATAGATTTTTATAGTCATGTACAGCACATTTATTATTGAAAGTAGTACTCATAAGTGTGCATGCATATTATTCTTTTACAGGGTCACACAAAAAGAATTGTAATATATTATTTTGGATGATCAGCGACTAATGAAAATCAATTGTAACAGCAAAATGCCAGGAGTGCAAAAAATGTTTCAACTCTTAATATTTCCTCCAATTCACTTGAAAATTTCTTCAAAATTTTACAACATGTTACAAGTAAATGCTATATTAATATAAGTATAGAAAATTTATTTTATTGATGTATGGACACTTATGCATGAGTAAATAAGCAGGAGTGGTTGTGAATGAAAAGAAATTCTTCTGAAATTTACAGCAAATTTTTTGAAAGATTACAGTAGAGTTGGGAAAGGGGAGGGGAGGAGAGGGGGATTCCATTCCTAGCACTATGTTTTTTTTTCACAGCCCTTTGACAAAATTTAAAATTTGTGATCTTTTGATGAAATTTGTAATTATTTCATAATATTTTGATGAGTTTGCGATTATTTCACATTTTTGGCAAAATTGGCAGTTATTTCCCCTTTTTTGATGAAATTCACTTATTCTGCAATTATTTGAGGAAATTCACAGTAGTTTTGTTTTCTTTTGAAGAAATTTGTTGTTTTTTGCGATTAATTGACGAAATTTGTGTTTTTTTTTGCAATCTTTTAACAAAATTTGCAGTTATTCTGTCTCTTTTGATGAAATGCGCATTTGTTTTACAATCTTTTGGCAAAATTTGTGGTTGTTTTGCGATCTTTTGGCGAAATTATTGGTTGAAATCTATGCCCTCCAAGAGGAATCTTCGGTTCAGTGCCCAAGTAAGTTAAAATTTTTTGAATCCCTTTTTAGATGGAGATAGCTTGTTAAGGGTGAGAGGAAGGTTGAAAAAGTCTAATTTGAATTTTGACCACAAATATCCTATAATTTGCCCGCTGTCACTTTACGAAACTAATTTTTCAATATTATCATATACAAGATTTTCATGTAGGGCCCCAAGCTCTTTTGAACACTGTGCGTCAAAATTATTGGCCACTCGGTGGTAGAAACATTGTGCATAAGCCTGTACATGAGTGTGTACAATGCTTTAAAACTAAGCCTATACCGGCTAATCAAATGATCAGGGATCTCCTCCCTCAAAGAATAATACCCAGTTTCCCACTTTCAAATGAGAGATTGGATTTAAGTAGGCCTTTTGAAATAAAATATAAAGGTCAGAGAACGGGTACTTTCTAAAAAATCTATGTTGCTATATTTATATGTACGGTCACTAAAGCTGTAAACTTGGTTTTTGTCTGACTTGACATCTGATGCTATAATAGCAACTCTAAAGAGATTCTTCTCTCGTCATGAGGAAAGTTCTGTAATCTTTAGTGATAATGCTACATATTTTGTTGGGGCTTTAGTAGAACTAAGGCATTTATGCAAATTTGTAAACAGTGGAGAAGTTTCAAATTTTTTAAGCTTCTGAATGTATTAACTGAAAGTTCTCTCTTCTTGGAGCACCTAATTTTGGTGGCCTTTGGGAGACAGTAGTCAAATCCCTCAAATACCACTTAAAAAGAAGTGTAGGTTCAGCTCATCTCACAATTGAAAAATTTCTTACAGTAATTACACAGATAGAGGCTATATTAAACTCGTGAACACTTTGTCCTTTGTCAACAGATTCTGACAATATTCAGATTTTGACTCCTAGCCACTTTCTCATAGGAAAGCCTCTTAATTTAATTCCTGAACATAATTAGGTGAGGTAAAGGATAATTTGCTAAACAAATGGCAAAAAACTCAAAAATTAACTCAAATAATATGGAAACGTTGGCAAAATAATTACCTGAGCCAGTTACAAGAAATAAATAAAAGGCTGTTTAAAAAGCTTAATATTTTGCCAAGAATGTTAGTTTTTTCTTAAGGACTCACTACTTCCCATTTGCACTTGGTCACTAGGTTGCATTAATAAGGTATTCACAGGTGCTGATGGAATAGTCCGGGTAGTTGAAGTTTGCACCGCTAAGAGTAATTTTAAACGACTTATTTTAAAAACCAGTATATTACCAATTGCAGATAATCTTATCTTATACTATAATGCGAGCAAAAATTGTGTGTGTGTGTGTGGGTAAATTTTATCTCAAAAACGGCTCTAACGATTTTCGCAAAAATTTGGATTTTACCATTTTTGGGCACGAGAAGACCATTGGGCTAGGTCACATGTTCGAGAAAATTCGATTATTGGGTCATTTTGGGTCATAATGGGTCAAGATCAAGCTATATATATCTAGAGAACGGCTGGATCGATTTTAAGGAAATTTACTATCCAATCGTTTTTTGGCACGAGAAAACTATTGGGCTGGGTCACATGCTCGAAAAATTTCGATTAGTGGGTCATTTTTGGGTCATTATGGGTCAAGCCATTTTTATCTAAAAAACGGCTCTAACGATTTTGACCAAATTTTATATTGTATCGTTTTAGATTACAAGAAGACAATTGGGTTAGGTAACATGTTCGAGAAAATTCGGTTAGTGGGTCATTTTTGGGGTCATTGTGGGTCATGCTATTTTTATCTAGGGATTTTCTCACGCAATTTTGAATAAAATTGCATTCTATGGTTTTCGGGCACGAGAAAAACATTGGGCTAGGTTACATGTTCGAGAAAAAATTTTAATGGGTCATATTGGGTCATTAAGGGTCTGGGTCAAGCTATTTATATTTAAAGAACGGCGTGATGGATTATAACGAAATTTTGTATGTAACAGTTTTTTGACATGAGAAAACTAATGGGCTAAATCACATGTTTGAGAAATTTTGACTATGAGGGTCATTTGTGGGTCATGATGGGTCATAATGGGTCATTGTCAAGCTATAGCTAAAGAACAGGTGGATCGATTTTAATGAAATTTTGTATGCAACATTTTTTTGGCATGATAAAATCACTGGACTAGGTTACATGTTCGAAAAATTTCGATTAATGGGTCATTTTGGATAATAAAGGGTCTGGGTCAAGCTATATATAATTAAAGAACGGCAGGATTAATTTTAACGAAATTCTGTATGTAACAATTTTTAGAAACAAGAAAACTAATGGACTAAGTCACATATTCGAGAGCTTTCGATTATAAGGGTCATTTGTGGGTCATAATGGCTCAAGGTCAAGCTATATATAAAGAATGGGTGAGTCGATTTTAACGAAATTTTGTATACAACATATTTTTGGCATGAGAAAATCATTGGATAGGTCACATGTTCGAGAAATTTCGATTAGTGGGCCACTTTTGGGTCATTCTAATTTTATCTAGACAACGTTTCGCGCAACTTTGACTAAATTTTGTATTTTATCGTTTTCGGACACAAGAAAATCATTGGGTTATGACAGATTTTTGAGAAAATTCGATCAATGGGTCATTTTGGATCATAAGGGGTCAGGGTCAAACTAACTATATCTAAAAAACGGCTCAATCGATTTTATCTAAATTTTGTATCTAATGTTTTTCGGCATGCTAAAACTAATGAGCTAGGCCACACGTTCGAAAGATTTCGATTATAAGGGTCATTTGTTGGTCATGATGGGTCATCCTAATTTTATATAGAAAATGGTACTCACCATTTTGACTATACTTTGTATTATATCGTTTTTGAGCAAGAGAAAACCATTTGGATGGACACATGCTCGCGAAAATTCGATTAGTGGGTCAATTTGGGTCTTAATGAGCTAGGGTCATTCTAATTATATATAACAACGACTCAATCAATTTTACCTAAATTTTGAAACCAAACGTTTTTGTCACGAGAAGACTATTGGGCTGAGTCGAGTGTTAAACAAAATTATATTAGTGGGTCATTTTGCTTCATTGCTGAATGCTGCCAAGCTAATTTTACCTAAAAAATGGCTTAAAAGATTTTGATTCAATTTTATATTCTACTGTTTTTGATTACCTGAAGATTACCATTGAGCTATGTCACATGCTTGATCAAATTTGATTAGTGGCTCATTTTGGGTAATACGGGTCAGGGTCAAGAGAATATGGCAAAAGCCAATAACTTGGTGATATTTGAAAAAATATCGGCGACATATGGCTAAAAAATCGACTATAAAAATTACGAAAACCAAAGCACGTATTTGGAGCCAAATGAAAGAATGCCTCCAAATTTGGCTATATCTAGCAGAAAATATAGTCTTTCAGAATGTAAAGAATTTTTTTTATACTTTCTTAAGAGGATTTTAGATGCATGGTTAAACCAATCAGAGTCGAGCTAAAAAAGTGATTTATATCGATGTCCTTTCGTTGTAAATTTTAAAATCAAGTAAAATTTATAAACATGCGTATAAAAACATAGTTTTCTTATTGATTGTTTTTCTAAATAAACAACATGTTTTACAGTAATAATACCGAGTGAATGACACAGTGAAAATACTATATCGAGTTGAACACAAAGTTAATTTTGACCGAGCTAAGCTCAGTCTCCCCTGCTAGTAAACTCTAAATCGTAAAAATTATGCTTCACTGTGTATTAATTGTGCTTATTTTTTTGCTCATAATCTGTATCATGTTGTGTTTGTTTATTATTTGTATTGAATTTATATATCTTGAAATATAAAAATATTTCAACGTCAGGCAAGATTTTCCGCACCTGTAAATTTTTAGATGTTTCATACCTGTAATCTTTTAACACTGCTTTTGGTGATGGAACACCACCCTTGCATCTATGCCAATTGGCAATCTTGTGTGTAATCCTGCTCATGGGTTTTTGTGACGCAGAACTTGAGAAACATTCTCTAAGGCAGTAACAAGCTGCAATTCTTGCTATCATTAATTTTTTTAATTAATACAGTCCGCTATGTTATTTCTAACTTAGTACACCTCCGTACAGTCACTTTCTGCATACAATTTGCTTCTGTACTAGTTTTTCATGAATAGCAAAATAGGAAAAGCACATTCACACAAGTATGTCCCGTTGAAACCCATCATATCAAGGACCTCAAAGCTCATTTCGATATTTTTAAATATTCTACTCTTATATCCATCCAGAAGGAAATTAATCTAATGTTTTTCTAGGATTTTTCTAGTATTGCCAACACGATTACTGAGGTATCTCACAACAAGATCATAACATAATACAACTGACTGTCTTTTCACAAAGTTCTACTTTAAGCTAATAGCTTTCATGACTATTATGGTTATAAAATATTGTATTTTTTATCTTTTTTTAAACAAATAAATTAAAAGATATATTTTTATGACAAAGCTCGATTGTTTTGCAATCCACCAGTGGGTCACACCCCATAGATTGGGAACCAGTGTATTAATGTATCAAACCTCTTAAAATATTAAATACAGTTTCTTGAAATGATGTTCTTGTACATTTTTCGAATAAAAAATACATTTTTCAAGGTGGGAGTTCTGTTTACCAACTTGAAAACTCCCACAATCTCCCCAATTTTGCATTTGTAATTTCCTAGTGATTGTTGTATATTTTATATCCTATCAAAAACATGAATGTGAAAAAATGCCAAGTTCATTAAAGGTTTCGCTAATAAAAGAAGTGAGATCTAACTGCAAACCAAGTTCTTTCGGAGCTCCTTAAATCATAGCTCCTGTCACGCATAATATTATTCAATTGCTTAAAATTATTTCTTATGTTACTTGTTATTCAATAGAGCGACTTAGCAAGTTTTCCCTTATTCCATTTTTTCTATTTAGTTGATCAGAAATTAAAGTTGATCCCTTTCTTAACTTATCAATACCTTAACTTCAATATACTTATTCGAACACTCGATTGACTAGATCTTTGCCAATCAGATTCTAGATTAAATTGTACTCCGACTCAAAGATTGAAGTTGGTAGCTGAAAACTTGCCAAGTCGCTCTATTGAATAACAAGTAACATAACAAATAATTTTAAGCAATTGAATAATATTATGCGTGACAGGAGCTATGATTTAAGGAGCTCTGAAAGAACTTGGTTTGCAGTTAGATCTCACTTCTTTTATTAGCGAAACCTTTAACGAATTTGGCATTTTTTCACATTCATGTTTTTGATAGGATATCATTATTTTTTGTTAAATATGTAGGTATTTGTTTCCTTTTTGAAATAAATAGGTTAAATTAGTTAAATTAGTTTTATTTAATATTAATTAATCTTTCAGCTTTTTCCTGCATTTATTCACTATTTTTTTTTCAGTCAAATTTAAAAATTTTAACATTAGGACTGCTTATGTTCCTTTAAATTCCACTAATAAGGATGTTTTTTTTACATGATTGGGTACTACTTGCTTATTTCGTCGACCAAAAACGTTTGTAGCCAACTTGGAGAAATATCGCTATATTGACGACAAAAAATTACGCACCAAAATGGATGCTAATATGGCGCTATTTCTGGTATTTCGCCAAATTCCCTTAGATTCCCATTGTAATCTGGTAATTTATCCAATAATTTTGTTAGAGCAAGGACTGACGCCATCATTTTGGCATCTTTTTTTCTTTAAATCGGTTCGCTAACTACCCAAGATTGCTTAAATATTGCTATTTAGAAAGTTTTTAGAATGCTTTTCGCCATTTTAACCCCTTTTAAATTTTGTATTTGTTAACAAATGTTCTTAGTGATGATTTATATCTTATAATTAATAAACATGCCAAATTTTATGTTTTTAGGCCTTTAACATACAGACATCGCATTTTTAGAACGCTTTTTGCTCTTTTAACCCCTTTGGATTAGTGGAATCGACATAAGATATAGTCTATATTGGAGCAAGGACTATCACCATCAATTTGATATCATTACTTTTAAGATCGGTTTGTTGTTTACTGAGATTGCTTAAAAATCCCAATTTAGAACATTTTTAGAACACTTTTCGTGCATTTTCACCCCTTTTGAATTCCGTATTTTTTAGCAAATGCCCTTACAGATCATTTATATGTTATAAATAATTAACATGCCAAATCTTATATTTCTAGATCCTACAGTAACACAAAAGTTGCATTTTTAGAATGTTTTTTTGCTTCTTCACCCTCTTTTGGTTAATGGTATACGCATAAAATACAGCCTATGTTTGAACCGGGGTGAATACCATCATTTTGGTATCATTAATTTTGAAATTGGTTTGGTGGTTTCAGAGAATAGCCCAATACTCGCCAAAAGTGTCGCCAACTTGGCATTATTTCTGATATTTCGCGAAATTCCCATAAACTTCCATTGTAATCCAATAATTTATCTTCTAACCAACCATTAATGTTTAATTAATGGTGATTTCTGATTTTTTCCTATTTATAGATCCAATAACCTACCTCCACACCAAATTTCAACTTCCTAAGTCACCTGGAAGTAGTCAAACATTTATATATGAGTGAGTCAGTGAGTCAGTAAGTCAGTGGTAAAAACAGTGGTTTTCAGACGTCAATTTCTCGTGAACGGTAAAGGATTTTTAAAAATTTTTTTAGGATTCGGAAAGTAGAAGATAGTCTTACACGACACAAAAAAATGCAAGTGTGTAGGTCAAATAAAATGTAAGTTATTCAGGGGTCAAAAGTGGCCCGAAATGGTTCGGGTAATATAACTCATGGCCGGTGTGTCGCCTTTTACTTTGTGAACTTGGCTGACACACTGCCGTGTGTCTAGATTACATTTTGTACAATAAATCAGCAGAGCTCTGTGCACACTTTTTTGTGACAATTATCAGAGAACAGAGAAACTGAAACACCCGAGACAGACAGACATAACCCAAACACTTTTTGTATCTTGAGAATAAGCGTCAATTGAAATTTCAGAAACAAATATATTCAGAAGCAATTGTTTTAATACAGTTAGCTTTCTTTATGACAGAACTGATTGGGAGCAAAAAATTTTCTGCAAAGGACAGAATTTCGTGAATTAAAAATCATTTTATAGAACTGTTAAAATCTTTCTATTTAAAAAAAATTTCTGTATTAAATAAAATTTGCCTTAAACGTATTTTATTGTACATATATAGAAAAGTACAATAGTTCATTAGTTTGTTTTCATAATTGTTTATATCATTTGGCAACAAATCTCACTTCTTTAATCTCAAATTGCATGAAACTTTAAATAATAATATTAAAAAAACTAAAGCATAACAAGGAAGTACACACATTTTCAACTTCCATAATTTAAATGAGAAAAATATGATTTATTTTACAATAACAATTGTTTTTACTTTTGTAACTATCTTTAATTTTACATTTTTTTTCTTTTTAAATAGAGAATGAAAATAAGAGTGAAAGAAATTTACTATATGATTGTGATTTTTTAAAAAAACTAGTAAATTAATTATATATTACCTAAGTAATTCTTGATTTGATAAAAGTTTCTGTAAATGTTTATGCAGCAACTTTTTTTCAAGTGCTAGTCTGACCCATGCTCTAGCATAGCCAATATCTGTTTTTATTTCAGTCATGGCTTGAACATTTCTAAAAATAGAATAATAAACAAAATGACATTGTAAGAACTGTCAACATGTTCATATGAAAAAAATTGACACTTAAGCATACAAAATAAGCATTTTTCTTAATCACAGGATAGTACAAAAGTCATTCTACAGAAAACATATTGTGTGAATTAATTTTTAACAAACTAGTTATTTTTTTAAATAAAAAAAACAAACAAATTAGAAATATGAAGATTAGATATTTATTAATAATTTTATTTTACTTATAAACAGAGGGATATTTTGTATACCCTCATTTCATGTTACAACATGTTTTTTGATTAACACTCTTATTTATTTTTTGTTTGCAATAAATACAGTGGACTCTCGCTATTCCGAACACTCATGGGACCGATAAAAAATGTTCAGACTATGCGGGTGTTCAGTATAGAGGGAGAATTGGAAATGCATTACTACTACTACTATGTATTGAATTTACAGTCAGTATAAAATATTTAGCATGGTTAGTCATGCCATTGCGCATTGCCAAACTAATTTTAATCAATTTTGTACACTACCATCTTTTTTTTTTTTTTCTTTTTTTTTAAGCAAAACATACATTTACATTACAATACACCTCTTGAAAACATAATCAGTATATTACTTAAATGAATAATTTTAGTCTGTTTTTGCATCGTATGTGCTAATGCAATGT
This sequence comes from Maratus speculifer, assembly GCA_964019185.1. Taxonomy (NCBI): domain Eukaryota; kingdom Metazoa; phylum Arthropoda; class Arachnida; order Araneae; family Salticidae; genus Maratus; species Maratus speculifer. Next base: position 222,016,329 of record OZ025292.1, read on the forward strand.
ACATGTTTAAAAAGTAATGACTGTTTAAGAAGTGGAAAACCTTTGAAGTGATGTTCAAACACAAAATTCAACAGGTTTTGAACGAGTCTCTTAGTCATATTGCCTGAATGTAATCAACATTTGTCTTATTTCGTCAGTCTCTTCTAGTTCTGCTTCTCCTTCACTTTCCTCTTCCTCTTCAATAATGTTCTTCTTGCAAACCATGAGGATTTCATCGGTTTCGAGATAAGCTCCAAATTCTGTTTCAGTATGAAGCTTCTGAAGTATTGATCCCAAGTCACTCGCAGCTGTTGCTTCTTGGTCCTCTATTGTTGTTTGTCCGTTCTCAGATAGGAATGCAACTTTATAGAAGCATCTTTGGATGGTGTAAGAGGTTAATGTCGATATCCAATTGACATCATCCATTACATTGAGCTTTTTCTGCCGAATTTGTCGCTGCCATCACCAGGAACACTTTCTTCAGAAAATAAATTTGGTAGTAAGTTTCAATGGTCTTGATTATTCTTTGATCTAGTGGTTGGATTATAGAAGTACAGTTTGATAACAGGAACTTCAAGGTTATATTGCTCAGTGCATGTTTGTAAGTGATCTGGTATTAACAACAACAACAATTTTTTTTTCTTCCTTTCTCTCTTCATTATCTCATTAATTCTCTCAAACCACTATGAGAAAATTGTGAAGAAAATCTACACTTTCCAATTTAGTTTATAGTGTGTAGACAATGACGTGATCTTCACATTTTTAAAATGTTTTCCGATCACAGGTGATTTGAGCTTCTCATCTATAAAATTGGTACACTCCATAATGGCAAATCTTTCTTTTGACATTTTCCTAACTATGCAATTTTCGCTCCTTTTTGCTTGAGTTTTGTTTGGAAGAGCTGTGAAAAACAGGTCGGTTTCGTCAGCATTGAAAATGTTTGCTGTATCGAAATCCTTCGTTATGTTCAGAAGTTTTATTTTCTATTCTTTCACAGTGCAGATATTTACATCTGCAGCTTCACCATTGACTATTTTGAATTTAATGTTATGTTAAATTTTGAAATGAGTCAACAATCCTTCCGATGCCTTTAATTCTGCAATTTTCTGCTTTTCTGAAAAATCTGAAGTAGGAGTCCAGTGACAGGATGATTCTTTGTTCTCATTTGACAAAAAATCTTACAAACATTAATGTTTATGTTCTTGTTTCCCAATTTCTATTCCAAAATTCTATACTTATTTGAGTTCATTAGACCTTTTTATTCTTCTGCAACAAGATTTGCTGAATTTCCATGATGCGGGAATCTCCTGAATTCCGATTCCAAACACATGTTCACTTTACAGAGAGGTGAGGTTAAAATGGGGATTGAAAGTAGTGCTCATAATAGCGGGGTGTTCAGAATACAGAGAGTTTATCTTATGTTAAGTTTATGGAGCTTTGCCGGGACAACTGAAATGCGTTCATAATACCGGGGTGTTCAGATTAAAGAGTGTTCAGATAGAGAGAGTCCACTGTATATTATTCTTTCAATGAAATAATTTTTTCTCTAAAATCTTCTTTATAAGTGAATTACATTTTGTTATAAGAAATATACAGTATTAAAATGTTTTTCTTCCATACAGAAATAATTCCATGCAATAATTTCTAAAATATAACAGTATTAGTCATCTGATAAAATATTAACATGCAGTAAGAAGCTATTTTTAATTTCATTTGTTAGTACTAAATGTACACATTATAGTTTATTAATCATTTCAAATATTTTTAATAAACTATAAAAGATACAATTTTTCTTTTTTTTAATAATAACCTGCCAAATCTTTAAAAGCTAAGCATAATTTATAGTTTTATTACTCATATATACAAAACCTTCTTTTTCTTTTTGAGATATTCAATTTTCTCTCCTACCCTAAATAAACATGGCACTACAAAACAAAACATTCCATACAGTGGCTCACAAAAGTGTTCGTACACTTTAAAAATTTGTACTAAAAAGAAATTTCCCTGAAATTAAATTCGTATATAAAGTAGAGAAATTTTTTATATTATCTTCAAGTTATTCTAAATAACACACAACCTTTTTGTTTAACATTAAGGGATTTTTTTTTAATCTAAAAATGAAAACAGGAGATGCCACAGAAAGAAGACGCCACAAAAGTCTTCGTACACAGAAACATTTTCGGATAATTTCATTATTAAAAATATTATTTGTCGCTTTATTTTTATTTTTGCATTATACTGACATTTAAAAAATCGCTTGGCTTTATATTTTGCAGAATTGGTCCGTAATATTCTATTTATTAATTAAAAATGGTTTGTAATCGTAATGTCACGACTAATAGCGTTTGAAATTAGTTATTTTTCTTCAAAATAGTAGTAAATCAATTCAAAATATTGCAAAATTAGTTAATTTATTCCATTCTATGGTGAAGTATGCGATAAAAGGCTTTGTAGAAAAAAAATGGATTGAAAACTAGGTATGAAAAGGTCGTCAATCTAAGTGAACGCAATGAGATCAAATACTTACAATTAGAAAAGTCTTAAAAAATCCATGTTTAAGTGCTATAAAAGTTGCTATAGAATTTAATGAAACAGTTTCTACTTCATTACTTACCCATCATACGTAGTATAGGGTAAGTCTTGCAATCGTTTTGAAAATCGAGAAATTTTTTTTGACGGATTTACACGTTTTAGATAGTGGAGATTCTGAAAAACATATTTTTAGAAAAAAAATTTTGCCGTTCGTCCGTCTGTCTGTCTGTCTGTCTGTAAATGCTCTATCTCCCGAACAAATTGAGATAGAGACTTGAAATTTTGTATGTAGTTAGTATGTAAGAATGGGACGAACCCTATTTAATATCAGCAACCTCGATTATCCGGAACTATTTTTTTCGGACTCTCGAAAAATGCGTTCTGATGAAAGGTATATAAAAATTTTCGAATTTTTTTGTTTTAAGGAATGGACGTAAAAGGCAATAAAATAACACACATTTTGCATATAGAACGAAGTCGATCGGATTATTAGTTGCCGAGATATTTGTAATCTTGTTTTCCACATTCTTCGATTTTTCATGATCCTGTATTTCATTCAAATTGCAATTCATAAGTATATTTTAATTGGAAATGAGACGCTTAATCCGACGCAGTTAATTGTTAGTTAATAGAATTATTATTTTTGGAGTTATAAGGATGTTTCTTTTACGGAGTTCGGTTCTACTTGAGTAGTTTGGCGTTTTATATAATTTGTCGAAATTGGTACATCAGCAGTTCTTTAATATAGCATTTCTATGTATATTAACAATATTTAAATTTTGTTTATGAATTGCAATGCATTGTATAAATAGTTTCACATGTTATTTTCATATACATATCCATGATGGGTAAGTATTACGGTGGCCCCCAACGACTAGTTTTTACCTGAAACTGTTCGAAGAATGGTAAGCCCAGCTGCATTGTATAGGTATTCTGCCCATAGAAAATTTTTTGTTAATGCGAAAACCAGAAAGCTTAGGCTTTCTTTAGCAAAATCAATGATAAATAAACCCGAATCGTATTAAATTAATGTTTTATTTACATATTAAATCTAGTATGCCATTCTTTGTCCAATGAGTGCATAATAGTATGGAGAAAAAAAAATTAAGAATTTAATTCAAAGAACTTAGTTGGAACAGTTAAGCATGGCAGTGGAGTTGTCCTTGTGTGAGGGTGCATATCAGCATCAGGATTTGGTAATTTGGTATATATTGATAGCATAATAAATCACGATCTTTGTTCCAATATTTTAAAAGGCAATTTAAAATCATCAGGCCAATATATGGGTAACAGATACAACTTTGTTTTTTATCAGGATAATGATACAAGGCACATGGCTCTCAACGTTCACCTCTAGCGTCTTTACAATTGTTCACAAGTTCTGAAAACATCACCTCAATTGCTGAATTTACCCAGTAAAACATATTTGGAGGTAACTGGAAGTTAGAACACGAAAACACAGCATTGAAACAAAAAGCGAAGTAAAAACAGCAATGTTCGATGAAGGCATCAACTTTCATGCAGAAATTACAAAAACACTAATTAAATCTATTCCCAGGTGTTTGAAAAACTTTTGTGGGTGCTAAATAATATCCTATTAAGTACATTTTTAGCGAAATATTACAATATTTACAAATATACAGTGATTTTTTTAAAGTGTACGAAGACTTTTGTGAGGTAAATTTTTTGTTATTTTTTGATTAGTGATTTTTTCAAAATAAAGTTTTGCTATGTTTTTAAAATATTTTATGTAGTTTTGTTAATGATGAGTCATAGATCTTACTCTTAAATACCCATTCTAAAATATTAATTTTAATTAATAGATAGAGCCCTATTTCATTGAAATTCCTATGTATACGAACACTTTTGTGAGCCACTGTAGTTGTGCCCTTTGTAAATGAATTATTCTGATTCAATATTATTAAGGAATCTTTATAAAATAAATTAAGCACTATATACTAAATAAATCTATACAATCACCTATATAAATCTGAAAAGGAATGAGAAAAGAACTTTATATTATGTATTAATACAACAAATCTGCATTTAATTTTATATTAAAACTTTTTCGGAAAAAAAAAATAAATAAAAAAAAAAAAATAAAACTTTTGGTAGAATAATCCACAAACTACCGGGTATCCTGAAAAGGACTGAACGATTTTAAAAATCAATACTTGAAAACTTTTACAGATATTAAAAAAATTCTTGCACGAGAGTCATCTAAAAGGTCAAAAGTTTTTTTTCTGCGATTCTTGGATTTTAGTTCGAATTACAAATAATAGATGGTGCTAGGTGCTGTGTTGAGACGGATATCGACGTCACTTGGTACTGAAGCAAAATAAGGAGGTTAAGGCTGTGGAGTGGATCTTATTCGAAAATGAACGTTTGCTTTTAGTGTCCAATTTTGAATGCAATCCATATAATTTTGATTTTGCTGCCGTCAGTGCAATAATAGAGAAAAATATTGTTTTATGGGTACGACTCTTTTGAAATTGAAATGCGTGAAACAACAACGTTCGAATTACCGACTTTTTTTTCTTTTTTTTTTTTTTTTTTACATTCCAAGAATGTAAATATTTTTGAGAATCCTATCTATTTATTTATCTGGGTATTTTTTAAACCTTTTTTATGTCACCTAGTCATGTCCTGTATTGTATATCAAGTATGTGGGATTAACAGTTCATATACAGGTACACCCAAAAGATTGCATCACATTATAGTCTATGGGGGAAAATCGCTTGCAGTGTATATTAATGAAATACACTATTTCAAATGTATTGAAACTGATATAAATCACTGAATTTCAGTATAAGATGATTATGATAGAATAGTGCATTTGGTATTTATGGCATTTAACGTTCATTTACAGGGGCACGCAAAAAGAAATCGGTTACTGTACTGTCTTTAAGTAATAATTGCTGGAAATGCGTTTTCAATTTCGGCATGCACGTTTAAACTTAACTATTTTTTAGATACGTTAGTAATTACATAAATGCGTATCACCTATACTCGTCTCTGGTCCGTCTGTCCACCTGTCTGTCCACATATAACAATGCAAAAATTACTCTGTCGAATCGTTTGAAATTTTAAATATATATTTGTTGAAGAGTTTTGTTCAGTTATTTCAAATTTTATGAAAATCGGATGTGTATTTCCAATACAGGAACAGTCAAAAGTATTCCGTTACATTATGGCCGACGGGGGGAAAAAGTTTCAAGTGCTTTTAGGTAGCTTTCATTACAAAAAGTAAAAAGCTATCTATTGCAGCCGTCCGGAGGAAAACACTTCCGGAAAATTTTGGTATATTTTCACCGATCATGACCCCCAGACCCCAAAACCACCCTCCGTTCAAATGTTGACATATATATATATATATATATATATATCTGATTTTTGTCATGCGATAACTAACGTATTTATGAACCGATTTGAATGAAACTTGGTATGTACATAGTATATACAAATGTCTCGACCGAGTTCGTTGGTCAGCATCATCTGCCATTTTGTTTCAAAATGGCGGCCATTTTAAATTTTTTTAAAAATTTAAAATTTAAAATTAAATGCGAAAAAATCAAAATTTGAAAAATATTTTTCTTTTACATGTTAGAACTTAAAACAACGATTCCAGAACACTTTTTATTTTGTCTATATCTTACAAAATGATTGAGTTATAGCACTTTGAATTTTTCTTATGGCTGACACTTTGAAACGATCTGATATTTGTCACGTGATAACACGCTTATTTATGAACCGATTTCAATGAAACATGGTATGTACATAGTACATACAAATGTCTCGACCGAGTTCGTTGGCCAGCATCATCCGCCATTTTGTTTCAAAATGGTGGCCATTTTAAATTTTTTAAAAAATTTAAAATTTAAAATTAAATGCGAAAAAATTAAAATTTGAAAAATATTTTTTATTTACGTGTTAGAACTTAAAACAACAATTCCAGAACACTTTTTATTTTGTCTATATCTTACAAAATGATTGAGTTATAGCACTTTGAATTTTTCTTATGGCTGACATTTTGAAACGATCTGATTTTTGTCACGTGATAATACACGTATTTATGAACCGATTTAAATTAAACTTGGTATGTACATAGTACATACAAATGTCTCGACTGAGTTCGTTGGCCAGCATCATCCACCATTTTGTTTCAAAATGGTGGCCATTTTAAATTTTTTAAAAAATTTAAAATTTAAAATTAAATGCGAAAAAATTAAAAGTTGAAAAATATTTTTCTTTTACGTGTTAAAACTTAAAACAACGATTCCAGAACACTTTTTATTTTGTCTATATCTTGAAAAATGATTGAGTTGTAGCACTTTGAATTTTGCTTATGGCTGACATTTTGAAACGGTCTGATCTGAACGATCCATCATGTTTCTTTAAAATAGCATACACTTTATGATATCATGGAATTTGACGACTCTCTAAATCGCTTAAAATAAAACCAGGTTGAATAAAAGATGACTAATTTCTAAAAATTCCTATTAATATTTAGTCTTGACAAAAACTAGTATTTAATCTTATAAAATCACTAATTTTATAAGATTATTTCCACTAATTTGAGCTTAGTGTTTTTGAACAATGTAACTTACCTTAAAATAAATAAATAAATATATAAGTATATGAAAGCTACCTCTTCCTCCCGGCATTGCCGGAAGGACTTTTTGATTATATTACACCTGTCCGAACATAATGAAATTAATATGTATTTATGAATTAAATTAAAATACAAATGATGTAGAATATGCTGCACAAAGAATAGTTATTATTCATTTACAGGGCCACACAAAATAATAATGTAACATAACGGTATAGAAGGGAACATACTTTGCAGCCTATTTCAATTTTGTTACATATATAATAAAATTGTTATAAGTTGCTTAGGTTTACTAAGAGTTACTTACTGTGTAATAGAAAATACGAAGTATTTATAGGGACACACAAAAGATTTTGGAAACTATGATGCATCAAAAATGCTGTACGCTAACGGTAATTGCTTGAAGTTTTTAGTCTTGATATGATTTTTTTTAAAGTTTCACAAAAGTTTTGCATGTTACGCTGTGTATATAATTGGTGCAAATCATATACAGGGCTACACAAAAGAATTCGCAATCCTTACTAACTGTGTAAGTAAATATATTAAAGATGGTTTGTAAATGAGTTATGCATTTTTTGCGGTGAACAGCTTTATTACAACTAGTATTAAAAAATGCTCTGACGAGCACCAAAAAAGGTTAATATGTTTTAAAGTATGAAAAAGTGTTTGACAAGAGCTTCTAATTGAGAATGAAAAAGAACAAAGGGTCCCTTCTTGGCTGCAATTCACTGTCAATGCCAAATTTGAAAAAATCATACTTGCGCTTTTTCCATATAAAAGAAATTTACGTAAAACTTTCTATCTTTACTTTCTAGTAAAACTTTCAATCGCGCTTTACATGTTAACTGCATTTTTGACTCTGCACTGCAACTGCACTACAAATCAGTTTTCTGTGCTGTTTTACACTGCGACAGTTTATGGTGGGGCTGCGTGAATGTGATACGCTGCAGGCAGTGTTGAATGCAGGAGGTGGGCCGGGGGGACATTCCCTACCAAAGGTATCAAATGCTCCCCTCCCCCCCAATAAAATTTGAGATTTTGTGTTTTTAATGGTAAAAAAGTATAATCCCCTTAGAACTCTATTGTGTCCACCCCCAAAGCCACAGAAGACCTCCCGGAGAAGTGCCTGAATTCAACACTGGCTGTGGGAACTAGCCCTATTTTGCTTTACATTCATATTTAATCACGCTGTGTCTTTTCTAATTATGCCTTTACACTACATAATTTTATTGTAACAGTGACTGATTTCTTTTATACCGAAAAAGTGCAAATATGATTTTTTCAAATTTGGCATTGACAGTGAATTGCAGCCAAGAAGGGACCCTCTTTTTGTTCTTTCTCATTCTCAATTAGAAGCTCTTGTCAAACACTTTTTCATACTTTAAAACATATTAACCTTTTTTGGTGCTCGTCAGAGCATTTTTTATTACTAGTCATTTAAATTTTTTGATAATTATATATTGAATATAAGAAAACCTCAGTTGCTTTTAAATATTCCCAGTACTTTTTCTTATTTCGCTCAATATTGAACTATTTAATCAATGGAGAAAAAATGTGAAAAAACGAAATTAATTTTAATTTGTTCGTACAGAAATTGACAGATTCAATTAATTTTGGATAATACATATTTTGTAGAAAAATAATGAGAATAGAAATTTTTATTCTTTTCACATAAGATTCGTGGCATTCCTATCTACTTGTTTTAAAAATCAGATGTTATAAATATGAAATGTTTCCGCCATTAACGAGATTTTTGTGACCATGGCACCCAAAGGTTGTTAAGCATAATTTTATAGTCAATGCACATAAAAACGAATTTTCCCATTTAAATTAAAAAAAAAAAAAAAAAAAAAAAAAATAAGTAAAATATTTTTATTTCTCCTTCCTGATATCTATTGAAATAGCTTATTCCAATTATTGAATAATATTCTAGGACATTTTCAGGGAAATTATAGGTTAAATTATCTTCCTTGGAGAAAGTCGCTCGAAATACAGCCTTAATAGATTTACGTCAAACCAAGGATGAAAATATACTGAAAATTCATTTCTAGTATTATTTGTAAAATTGACATTGAAATCACCAACTGTAATTAAATTTTTATATAATATACAGTGGAACCTCAGTTCACGATCATAATCCATTCTTGTATCTGACTTTCTGTATGTGATATAAATTTTTTGGGCACTCTATCTCAAGAACTAATGCATGGGATTTAAAAAAAATAAATTCAGGTAATCCCTGATATAAATTGATGCTGTTTACATTTTGATTTAAATCGTTCAACAGATGGCTTAACCGTGTTGCATTTTTCATTATTTTTGCACATTCACGCACATTTTAGTGATTCCTGCACAGCGAGTTGCGTGGATCGAGTTGGGTGTTTTTTTGGTTTTAATGGGCGCGCAGTGCTCATACACTCATTAGTGATTGCGTCGTTAACGAGTTTCATACATTTTAGTGATTCCTGCACAGTGAGTTTCGTGAATCTAGTGATGTTTTTTTTTGTTTTAATGGGCGCGCAGCGCTCATACACACGTTAGTGATTGCGGCGTTGGCGAGTTTCGTGCATTTTAGTGTTTCCTGCACAGCAAGTTTGACGGATTTAAATTTTGAATATTAAAGATTAGCAGAGATTAAAATTAATTAGCACAATGAAAGCTTTTGCTTTTAGTCGCTAAACCTGTAAAAAGTTAAAGTCTAGAAAATTAAATAACTAAAATACTGTATGTTGATGAAATAAATACAAATAGGTTAAAAACAAACTAACGTTTATTTAAAAAGAAATAAAGATAAAAACAATATAATTAACAAAGGTATTTAAATATATTAAACAATTAAAACAGGAAACAAAATAAACTGACCCCATGGCAGGCAAAAATTATACTTCGGTAAACAAGATATATTACATCTGATGGCTTGACGATCTGTAGCCATAATGTTGATTCAAAAGAGCAGTAGTGCACCTGAGTAAAACTACTGACTAAATAAATGTTATCATAAAACTTTCCCCACTTCACCAGCTGTCAGTCTTCATACGTAAACACGGAGAAGCTTTCAAAACTCGGCTCGAATACAACGGCCCTTCTTCACGGACTTTAGCCTTTAACATCGCTCACAGTAAAGTGGAGAAAACATCAAAAGAGATAACACCACACTTCTGCTTCTCGGTCTCAAGTAAAATTAGTTTTACTAAACATTTAACAAAACTAAAGAACGGCACTTCGACAACCACATAAATGAAACTAAAGCTAAAAGTTAAATCATAATTATCAAACTGAACAAGACGAACGTAAACACTTCATACTGGAACATTAAGACAAGGATCTAAGCTATTGTCGAAGTATTTATACTAGAAGGGGAAACTAAAAGAAACTTATTACGCATGCAAAAGGGCAGGTGAAGCGATGGTCAAATGAGAAACCATCATGACGAAACGTCATACCGGAAATGAGCGATAGACAAATGACGTCACCTTGTGACGGTAAAGAAACACGTCATTACAGCTTCCGATTGCATACGAAGTACGACGGGAAAACAACAACAAGCCGGGAGTTTTAAAAGGTAAAAAGTGTTGGAAATAAATGTAAGGTAAGTTAAATAACTATTGTTTATATGAATAAGAACTTTAATAAAGAGATATTAATAAAGTTAACAGATTTAATAAAAGGAAACTTATTAAACGAAAAAGTAAAAGTGGTATTTGAATGAAAAGGTAAATAATAGACTGTAAAGGTTATAATAAATGAATAAACTTTAAAAATAGGATGAATGTAATTAGGTTAATATAAATAAAGATAGATTGACTATAGAAAAGGAGATATGGCTGGAAAGTGGCAAGAACAGGGTGACATTTCCTGTCAAAGTTTCGGGGATCCAGCGATGCTTGTTTGTCTGTCTGTCTGTTTGTTTGTTAATTTGTTTGTTTATTTGTCTGTCTATCTGTTTGTCGGTTTTTTGTTTGTCTGTCTGTTTGTTCATTTGTCTGTTTGTTTGTTTTTGTATGTCTGTCTGTTTGTTGGTTTGTTCGTTTGTCTGTCTGTCTGTTTTTGTCTATCTGTCTGTTTGTTTGTTGGATTGTTTGTTCGTTTGTCGGTTTATTTGTTTGTCAGTTTGTTTGTATTGACTTCTGTTTGTTTGTTTGTTTGTCGGTTTATTTGTTTGTCAGTTTGTTTGTTTGTTGGTTTGTTTGTTTTTATGTTTGTTTGTTTGTTTGTCTTTTAGTTTGTCAGTTTGTTTTTTATTTGTCTGTATGTTTATTTGTCTGTTTGTCTGTTCGTCTGTTTGTCGGTTTGTTTTTTCTGTCTGTTTGTTTGTCTGTTTGTATGTTTGTTTGTCGGTTTGTTTGTCTCTCTGCCCATTTGTTTGTTTATTTGTAGTATCGTCAAAAAATGGAAATCAAGAAACCATACCTTCCATTTAAAAAAGGGAAATTATCGACAACATGGAGAATTTCTTGGGTGCATTTGTGATAAGAGCCAAAGTTTGGGGTGGGGTCTTGATGCTAGTCTAAAATTCAAAATGTTAGGACACTCGAGAAAATCATCCCATGGGCAGATAAAATGCATGTTATTTGAAAAATTAACCATGGATTCGAACAAAAAAAATAACACTGCGTTCACAACTTTATTATTAGGTACTTACGTATTAACGCCACCGCAGTTATCTTTTGGATTCCTTGTTGCCTTGTTTTTTGCTGATTTTTGATGCCATTTTTTAGTGTTTTAGTGCTTTTTTAATGTTTTTTAGTGCCTTTTAGTGTATTTTTAGTGCCTTTTAGTGTATTTTTAGTGCCTTTTAGTGCATTTTTTTGCTCATTTTTTGATGCCATTATTTTTGTGCGCATGCGAAAAACAAGATTGCTCTTTATTAGCGCATTAGCACAAGTTCTGCTGCGGTGGCGTTAATACGTAAGTACCCTTTATTATTTAAAGAACTGAAACTAAAAGCTTCGCAATAAAAACAAATAACCATGTTTTTCTTGTGATGTGTTTAATTTGAATGAATTATGATACATACATAACAATTTTTTATATTAAATTTGGAGGCAATGAATAAAAAAAAAACTACAATCGCAACAGCAAAAGACAATATTCAACTGGAGATTCAGGACATAAATTCGATTTTCACAGAAACCGTCAAACATACAAAGATGAAAAAAAAAAACTGTTCTTAGTTTTATCAAGACGATAAAAATAAGCCAAAAACGAAGTTAATCCATCCATAATAACGTTAGCTATTGCTTGTTGAATTTTTCGTCTTCATTTTTTCGTCAAAAGTTAAATAAAAAACTACAGTAAACTGTGATAATTTTTTTAATGCTATCATTTTATTCGTCTCATCGAGTTCTATCTTTTGAAAACAAAATCACTGTCGTACGTCAACTGGTTTGCCAGAAATTTCAAAAAGACGTTCGCATTTTCTATTTCATAAACATATTATACCAAACGCTACCGCGTTTGCTATGATTCATAAAATAATAACTGTGAAAAGTATCGGTATGAACGTTTGCACTTGATAACTTTACATATCTTTTTGTTTTGCACAATGAAAAAAATTAATATTAATGTCAATCTTGTGTTAAATCAGTCTTTGAAATAAAATATTACGTGACGGAAAAACATGGTTACGCCGCTTAAACTGTTAAAAAAATTGCTATACGGTCTTTCGGCACCATTTTGGATTTATTCGCCAAATACACCAATCAGAACAGGGTAACGAACTCTCCCGCTAAATCTTACCCTGATCGCTTAAAATTGTTGATTTCATTATATGGACCTTCAGAAAAGCAAATAAATAGAATTATGAATAGAAGTATCATATAACAATGGCTAGCATAAATTTAAGAGAGACCAACTTTTTTTCCAGAGGCAGCTTGTAACGTAAATAAATAGAAATTTAATAAATGATAAAAATGTTTTACTTCGCGCGTGAAAATAGATGATAAATATGATGTATCAAAATAAAAACAAATAAGTATGTTTTTCACGTGATTTATCTAATCTATTAATTTATGTTACATACATAGCAATTTTTATATTCATTTAAACTTACGTGCAACAATTACAAGAAGAAATCACAATAAGAAAAAGACAATGTTTAGCTGAAGATTTAAGGGAAAAATTCGATTTTCTCAGCAACCGTCAAACATACAAAGAAGAAAAAAAAAGCTGTCTTAAGTTTTATCATAAGGATTAAAATAAACCAAAAATGAAGTTAATCCATCCACGGGAACGTTAGCTAGACTTTGTTGAAATTTTTGCCTTCATTTTTTCGTTTAAAGTTAAATAAAAAACTAGAGTAAGCTGCAGTAATTTTTTGAATGCTATCATTTTATTCGTCTCGTCGAGTTCTATCTTTTAAAAAAAATTTCACTGTCATATCGCAACTGGTTCGCCAGAAATTTTAGAAAATCATTCGCACTTTCTATTTCTTAATCATATTATACCAAACGCTACCGCGTTTGCTATGATATGTTTAAAGAATAGAAATGAAATGATATACAGAGGCACTCAAAAATTGGATTAATAGCCGGCTCTGGATGGTATCTCTAGAAGTGCGATTTCATTAGTTTAAAGCATGCTTCGGTTTTAAATAGACTTTAGCTAAATAATGGCGTGCATTTAAAGATAGTAGGTAAACTATAGGGCTATACAAAAGAGTTCAAATATGCTTCCGTCTATTTAAATAAATTGCTTAATGTCAAATTTCAACTTAACTTGTGTTTTTAACGCTTTCCAGTTAGTTGAAAGTGTTTATGATTTCTATTTAGTTAGCCGTCTGCCTGTCTGTCTTTCCAAATTCTAACTTACGTTGAAATAATTGAATTGGTCTGTAAATGATATATGTTAATGAGATTTATTATGCCGTGTTGGGTATTGTAAACAAACTATACATAATTCATGATTCATTTACACAGACACTCAAAACTTTTCTGTTACATTATGGTCTGTGAGGATAATTATATATGTAGCACCTATATTCGTCATCTGGAATGTTCTTTATCTGTCCGCACATATTAGTGCAAAAACTACCCAACAGAATGCTTTGAATTATAATATATATACTCATTGCAGAATTTTCGTTACTCATTTAAAGTTTTATGAAAAGCAAATAAAAGCTTAAAAGGATTATTAATAAATTATCTTCATTCTATTAAAACCTATCATAAGTGACTAATTCAATGATATCCAATGATAGGTGATGATTCTAGGTTGTCATAATTATTATGGCTCATTTAAGATGGAGGTAGTATTATTTCCCTATTACCATGAATTTAATATACATAATCGTAATAAATTTTGTATTTAAGTATTTTTTCAAAAGAGTGCAACAGCTATTGCACCAAGTTTTCAATGTTTATACTATGGTTTATTCTTTGTTCTAAAGAATAAACCATTTCCGCAATTTTTTTACAACATACATAAAACTCTACTAAAGAACTTGTTTAAAAGAACTAGCATTTCTTAGAATAATTTTTTTTTTAAATAGCAAAATTGATTAATTTTTAAAAACAACAACAAAAAAACTACTAAATCGTTTCACTTTGTTTTAAAATATGATGCACAAAATATTCTTTAAATTAGATGATAAAAAGTAATTTAATCCAAGAAAATACAGCTTTCTTAAATGTAAAATCGTCTGCAAAACTCGTATGCTGCTCATTAAATTCATGCCCAGTTTCAATCGCTGCTATAATATAAAAGGATTTATTATTTCCATGACAACAGCACATTTCCTCGACATTTCCTGAGTCCAAAATCGGTCTTCATGTCGAGTACGCAGGTCAAATGTATGTTGTTCAATAAAAAAAAAATAAATAAATAAACAAGAGTTCAAAATCGGGACCTAAGAGCAAGATTGCATTGTCAAACCAGACCCACTCCACAGCTTTAACCTCCTTATTTTGCTTCAGTACCAAGTGATGTCAATATCCATGTCAACACAGCACCTAGCGCTCTCAGCGCCATCTACTGTTTGCAATTCGAACTAAAATCCAGAATCACAGGAAAAAAACTTTTGACCTTTTAGATGACTCTCGTGCAAGAATTTTTTAAATATCTGTAAAAGTTTGCAAGTTATTGATTTTTAAAATCATTCAGTCCTTTTCAGGACACCCAGTATAAATATGCGTAAAATCAATGATGGAAAATATTAAGTCAGAAAAGTGACAGAAACATATTTATTTTCTATCAGCATTTCATAGGATTACAAGAAATGTTATGAATAAAAATTATAATGCATTTAGACTTTGCAATAATATATTTTTTTTAATTTTGTTATAGATAAAATTTAAAAATTCATTTAAGGCAACAAAATCTATACTGCTTTTACAAAATAAGTGTCTGGCAATGACAGTGGCCATGTTTTTTAGATGCTAGAAATTCTGGCAGCTTATTGACAGAATAATCAGAAGTCAGAAGTTGCATGGAGTTTTTTGTATCAAAAGTTAGTGAAATGTTGTACAGCTGGTAAATGAACTAGGTTCTAGTAAACAAAAGTAACATAAATGTCTGTTTTCTAGATGTGTTTTTCGGTATTAAGAACTTCATGAAGACATCAGTTAGGATGCATTTTCCTGTGAAGCCTGGTATACATGTTTTTACTATAAATGTGTTACAATACAGCATGAATAGTTGTTATTTTTTTTAATCAGAAATTTGGGTGCAGAAATGTCTGAAAATATTTGTTGCATCCTTTGTATGTTTCATTGGATAATAGGTCTTTTAGGAGGCTATGAAGCAGTTTAGCACCTGTTATTTTACCTGAATAGTTTTCATTTTGAAGAGAGATTCACAGCAAAAGTACTCTAAAAGGTACAATTTTTTTTTTTTTTTTTTTTTTTTTGAAGTGGGGGCAGAAGGGAATTAAGGAAATAGAAGATAGTTAATAAGTTAGAAGTCATTTAAATCTGTTGCACTATCATTCATAGATGCCCCAGTATTTGTTAGATATAAAATCCTCTAAAAGATTTTTCCTTGTACTAAGTAAGTTCATTTCTAGTAAACTGCAGCTTTAAAGTCCTTTCAGAATAGTGTCAAAGATGGAGCATGCACTGGTTCTATTGAGACTTTTTCTTTTATCTACATTCGTAGCCCTCCTGTAAGGGCCAGAGGGAGGACATGCCTGTGACCTATGCCGTCTTTTCATAAAGATTTTTCCTTATTATTTGAATTCAGAGCCCTTCAGTAAAGTGCTAGAAAGTAATCCTCATGCATAGAGCCCATGTTCTATGTATATATAAAAAAAACACAATATGACTATTTAAAAAACAAAGTAGCATTCTGTATCTTAACACTATATTGAAAATTTGTGATGATTAGCCAATTTTTGCAAAATCCTCCCATATAGTGCCAGGCAGAAAAATTGCCCCTTTGCGGCCTGTGCTGCTGTTCTTTGAATCCCAACAGTTAGCTACGCCCAGAGAAGGCCTAAACGCATTAACAATTCAAAAGCTCCCTGTTTTCCATGGTCTCAATTTCAGGCCAAAAATAAATATTGATAGACCAATTTCTTCAAATTGGTTTAGAATATGCGAAATATCTCTATTATTTTTCTTCAAGATTTTCTTTTCTTTACTCAATTTTTTTCTAATCAACTGTAATAAACACTGATCTTTCAAGTAGAAATTGTTTATATTTTAAACAATGTTTGATAAACATCCTAGTTAATTTGCCCTTTTAGGATATTTTGTTTATTGATATCAAAATCTGGCATACTAAACATTTCCTAAATTTTATTAAAAGTCATTTATCTTATCATTTGGCTGTTTGTTTTAATATATTCCTAATTTAATACAATTTACATTTTATTCACTTTTATGCAATACTATTAATTTATCATTGTTTGTCTCCTTAATTTTAAATAGTAATTGATCATAATTTTATGATTTTATTATATTAATCCACAGATGAGTATTTTATTATTATTTATTATTTATTGCAAAAGTAATAGAGGTTACACTATTAAAAACCTTTAAAAGACTAAATTTAAAGATAAGATTATATAAAGTCTCCTGAGATTTTAATTTGAATAAACATTTGAAATTAAACCTTGAAATTAAAATTATATGTATGTTAATAAGTAAAATAATATTCAGTAAAATATGCAGTTAAATCTGACTTTTGCATTAAAGTTTTTCATTATTAAAAATATTTTTATTTTGCACTAATTGAGAAATTTAGAAGATGCTTAATAAAATTTTTAAAACTGAAATTAATAATTAATCTATCTTTATTTTGAGTTTTAAACACAAAATATGCTTGTGTATATATATATATATATATATGTTACACATTAATTGAAAGTCTCTGAAAGAAATAACTTCATTTTTAAAGTAATACTAGTACATTTAATGAAGGTTTATAATAAGAAAAATTTTCTCCACTTAATTTTTATTTTCTCTATAACTTTCAAGTGATGATTCATTTTCAATTTAACAAATTTATACACACTGTATTTATACACAGATTAAAAAATAATTTTTAAGGAAAAAAATAAAACAAATTTTACAGGATTGCATGCCTATTGACATATTATACATGAGAGTGGTTTGGCATAAGAGTATTTTGATGGCAAATCTTTACTGTTATCACTATTCACTTTAAATATCATTTTGGTCCATGTTCCTCATTTTGATACAAGGAGACAAAACTACATTAAAAATTTTAAACTGTCCTTTAAAAAAAAAAAAAAAAAAAAAAAAAAAAAAAAACAATAGGTATGATGATTATTTAAAAAAACAAAGTAGCATTCTATACTTTAATATTCTATTCAAAATTTGCAATAATTAGCCAATTTTTGCAAAAATTAAATTTATATAAAAAAACAGGCAGAAAGACAAATGTACTACTTTTGGATCATCATGAAATTTATACAGGATAAACTCCAGATCATAATTTGAATTTTTAAGATTTTTATTATTGCAGTTTCATAGTCAGTTGGCATATTTTAAAAAGCATAGTTTGGCACAAAATTAACTTCATTGCTATTATAACTCATATGCAATTATAATTATAAAGAATATTTATCATGTCTCTGGTTATCAGAAAAATATCTTAAAATTAATTTATCAAATGAAAATGAGAGATTAAAAGTGAAAGATTACTGTGCAATGCTTTAAATAACCAGATTTATTAGATACAGCTATTTTAAAAATTTATCATACTTTACATAAATATCATAAAATTATATTTATTTTAAAAATTGTATCATACCAATCCCCCTCATCTAAATAATTAAATAAAAGACATGGGAAGCCATGAATCAATTTTCTTTTTACCATTACTTTATATAGCCTAAAAATATTCTTATAGAAAAAATAAAATTATCAAATTATCAAATGGGGGAAAAAACAATATTTACTTTATATCATACACAAGAGATATAGGAAGAGATTTAAGAGTAGGCATATCTGGAGTTTTCACTTTTTTCCTATCCTTATTGCTTTCTTTACAATGTGGACTTGGATCACTCTCAAGAGTAAGATTAGATATATCTAGAAAAAAGTTAAATAAAAAGGAAAAGTATAGATATTATGTAAAAATGTACATCATTTACTGCTTAATTGAAAAAAAAAAGTAACAATTATATCATTTAGTGCAGTCATCAGTCAGTGGACAATGAATGATGTTCAGACAAGGAAGTTTTGGTTGTTCATTGAAAAACCTATAGCACTCACCTCAAACAAGGAGGATCAAATATTACGCTAAAAATGCGTGATACTTAAATAAGCTTCAATTATTAAAAAAACTAACTTTCAAAATTTTGTTACATTTACGCAACATTTAAAGATAATTCTTTACATTTTTGTATATTAAACAGATGTATTTTATAGTAATAAAATGGAAATTCTTAAATCATTATAGTACAAATGTATTTACATATTTCAAAAAACCATATTAGTGATCCATGGGATTTGAAAATTATCAATTTAGTGGTATGTTATGTGATGTCCTAAAGGTTGAAAATCCCTGATTTTGTTTTACTTAATCTCCTCAGTCCTGATGGTACCAGTAGAAGACACTAAATAATACCCTTTAAATTAATTTAAATGCTTTTGGAATTGTTGAAATTATTCATAGATTTTTAAAAATTAAATTCATGCATATCAAAGAAACGATATATAGGCTGATGCATCTTTGTAGATGTTGTATAATAATTTTTAACTGATTTTTGTGATCCATTGAAATATTTGTTGCAGGATTGAGGAGGTTAATCACAAAATATCTATTAAAAAAAAAAAAAAAAAAAAAAAAAAACAAGGAAAAAATATTTGTGAAGTTTATTAAAACTATAATGAAACAAATGAAATAACTACCGTATTTTCCTGCGTATAATCTGCGGATTATCTGTTAAAAAACCTTGAAAATTTCAAGTGCGGATTATCTGCCGGTGCGGATAATCTGATGAAATTTTTTACTTTCTTCTATCTTTACAAGAAGAAAGTATTGGATTCATGAAAATTTTCGACTTCCGGTTTTCGACGGATTTATACGTTTTAGAAGGTCCTGAACACGTTTTGACTATTTTTAGAAAATGTCTGTCTGTGAGTCTGTCCGTCTGTCTGTCTGTCTGTATGTGACAAGAAATTTGTGGGCGCTCTATCTCAAGAACTAATGCTCGAAATTTAATAAAATTTTATATTCAGTTAGACCTTGATATGAATTAGTGCCTATTGGTTTTTGGTGAAAATTGGCCTGCAGGTGGCGCTGCTATACTACGTTTTTCATGATTTTCCAGATTGCTATATCTCAAGAACTAATGCACATAATTTCACCAAACTTCAGATTCTGTGACCCCTTGATATACATAAATGCTGATTAAGTTTTGGTGTAAATTGGCCAGCAGGTGGCGCTGTTATGCCACGTTTTTCATGATTTTCATGATAGCTATATCTCAAGAACTAATGCACAGAATTTCACCAAACTTCAGATTCCGCGATACCTTGAGATACATAGCCGCTGATAAAGTTTTGGTGTGAACTGCCCTATATATGGCGCTGCTATGCTACATTTTGCACGATTTTTGCGATAGTTATATCTCAAGAACTAATGCAGAGAACTTAATCAAATTTTAGATTCTGTTACACTATATTATATAACATAATTAGACGCTGATTACATTTTGGTATTAACCTTGCAACAGGTGGTGCTGCTATGCTGCATTTTGCACGATTTTTCCGATAGCTATATCTCAACAACCAACGCACAGAATTTCATCAAACTTCAGATTTTGTTACAAAATGACATAACATAATTACACGATGATTACGTTTTGTTATAAATCCTTCAACTGATGGTGCTGCTGTGCTATATTTTACACGTTTTTTTTAAAACTAGCTATATCTCATGAACTAATGCACAGAATTTCATCAAACTTCAGATTATTTTACACCATAACATAATTAGACGCTTTTTTACGTTTTAACATAAATTGTCCTAGATATAGTGTTGCTGTGCAACGTTTTGCAAATTTTTTTGTTATAACTATATCTCAAGAACTAATGGACGAAATTCCATTAAATTTCAGATTCTGTTATGTCTTGACATAAATAGATGCTTATAAGGTTTTAGTATAAATTATCCAACATGAGGCACTACTAAGCTCATTTTCTCAGAATATTAATTAAATTTTGCGTTTTAGGCTTTTCGGATACCAGAATCTCATTAGGCTAGGTCAAATGTTCGAGGAAATTCGATAGTAGGTAACTTTGGGGTCACCACGTTTTTTTTTTTTTTTTTTTTTTTTTTTAAATATTAAAATGTACTTATGAGATAGAAGAAAGTTTTGGGATTGACACATCCAACTAGTTTCAAGCTGAACTGATTTCCCATTCTACCAGCAATTATAAAATGTAAACATATCAAATGATTGTCTGTTTGGGAAACCATTCACAGACCTGCTTGTGATTGGTTCACATATGATGTGACCGTTCTAGTGGGAGTGGCCTCTGATTTTTAAAGAAAATTTGTCTAGTCTTTTTGCAACATGCTTCTATGAAGAATACAGAGTTTCTCAGCTCATCTCGATCAAAAATTGCAATCTAATCATTTGTTAGCTGAATCTTCTTTTATTTGTAACGTGGAAAAAGAATTTTGCTTAAATTACATAGCTGAATTTAGCTGGAAGTAATAGAAAGGGCAGAAGTTGTAATAGATCGTATATAATCGATTGCTATAATCGAATGTTCGATTATGGCAAAAGGAAAAGGAAAAAAATATTATTCACAGAATAAGAGTCTCTTACTTATTTTATTATTAAATACTAAAAATTATTATTAGTAAATAATATTTTTACCTGCTGTTATCAAACAATTGTCATATATTATTAGAAATAGATCGAATAAAATCGATCACCGTAATCGAATTTCTGTTATAGCAGAAGAACAAGAAATAATTATTAAACTATCATCAAATATTATTGATACTATCGATTATTATTTTAACTTGCAGTTATCCTATAATTATTTATTTTATTTACAATTATCATTTAAATAGGACAACTAAATCAATAGAAACTTTATTTATTAGAATTTTTGCAGCGTATAATCTGCGGATTATACGCCGCTGCGGATTATCTGCTGAAATTTTTTTTCAAAGGCAAAAATTTACGGCTGCGGATTATACGCAGGAAAATACGGTAAATGAAATAAATATTCTTTTTTAAAAATTTCCAATTTTTAGTTACAAATAATAATAATAATAATAATAATTTTAGTTTAGTTTATACAAGAACAATTATATACATCAGGGCTGTCCAATGTGGCACCCTTTGTCGGTTTTCATGGCACCCTTTTGAAGGTTTTCTGTTACTAACATTTTTTTAAAACGAAATTCTCTTTTAAAGAATGCTTTATTTAAAATTATTGATATTTGCTTGAGATATTTTTCGAATCTATGAATGAAGCAATAAAACATACTTTAAAAAATCAATCATGTGTTATTATGTTTCTTCACTAATTTATAATTATTCCTTATAAAAAATTTGTGAGAATTATGACAATCAGAATTGGTGAAAGCTAGCCAACTGTCTTAAGACAATAAAGAATAACTTTTAAAATATGATAAGAAGTAAAATGTATTAATATAAGCACCCCCATCTGTCTTTTGTGCATAAAATTTCAGCCATTTTGTTACTGTTATTGATATCCTTTCACTGGCTGTTTTATAAGATAAGAAAAGAGCTGTCATTTTTTCCTTCATACCTTAAGAATCTTTAGATAATTTTAAACATTTAAAATAAAATAAATTGTGCGAAATTACTTCCATCAATGAAAGCTCATCAAGTCTCTCCCTTTGAGAACAGCAATGTATTGGTCACACTATCATGCTTGTCTATGCGTTTCTGTACTTTTTATAACAGTAAAATTGCACTTCCAAACAAAATCATTCTTTTGTGTCCCGAATCACCTTCATAATATCACTGATTACCATTTTTAATAACAAGTGAAATGTAATTTTCTGGCTGCTTCCAAAGAAAAAATTCTGTGGTAGTCTCTCACAGAAAAATGCATAATTCGAAATTTGCAGCAATTTATACTAATTTTGAAGGATTTAACATGGAGTTTTAGATCCATAGGAGCCTTGTGTCTTCTACAATGACATGAATTCAAATATGTATGTCACCATGATGTAATTTTTTTGTATGTTTTGATCCATATTAATAATGGCACTCTTCACTGTTTGCCAAGATCTGAAATGTGTCCCTGCTTAGTGAAAGGTTGGACATGCCGGATATACATCATCTAGGATGTTAATTTGTTTAAAATTTGCACACATCTACTTTATGATTCAAACATTTCTAAGTTCTTGCAAATCAAAAAAATTTAAATAATTCTTACATTGTAGCACTAACATCATTCAATAACAAAATTATTAATTAAAATCATCACATAAAATTTCTTAAATACTTAAGTAGTTACTAAAAATGAAACTATTATATTGCAATATTATCAATATGCTCTATATCTTATGGCACTTTACAATGTTCTTGCATTTGAACTCAAATTCAAAATTTTGTCCTACTGATAACTAATACCTGAACTCCTACTGATATATATATATAACTGATAACTGAACTCCTACTGATATATAAATATATATTTATTTATTTAAAAATAGCCATGATTTTTATGAGGAATTACATATTTTCTTTTCAATCCATTTTTTAACTTTTACAAACAATTTTTCTATGATTGTTTCAGTTTCATAAACTGACATGTGTCATTCAATTACATCATTTAAAATTATTCCAGGCTTCCATGCAACTTTTGAAGTAAAAAATGAAATAATGAGACCAACAGGGGGCCACATATTTTGTAAAAAATAAACCAAAAGGGATATATTTCAGAAAATCAGAAAATAAAATAAACACAGAAACACTTCTCCCCTTTATTTGTCACCTATTTATAAATGTTCAAAGTATAATTTGTTATAAAAAAAAGTTTGCTCTGATTCAAATTCTGAAATTCATTCTCTTAAAGCCATTGTTATTGGCAGAGGTCACAAATCTAGTATTCATACTGCTTTATTTGATATTTGAACCACATACAGCATCCTTGTACCTCATGTTCACCCCCAATCTTCTTTTCTTTCCAATATTTGTATTTTTTTAAATATAAATTTATCTACTTTTCTGTTGTGAATTATCCACATTAGCTAAAGGAATCTGGTTGCAATGTTTTAGCCCAAAATGTTAAATTTTGTCCTCTTTTGAAAAGAACTTATTCTAAAGTCCTAGAGTTATTTATTTTTTATTTTTTTTTATGAGTTTTTAGAATTGTTTCATGTATTGTGGTGATTTTAAGAGATTTATAAAAGGAATCAAATTTCAAACTTTTGGTTCAATACTATGAAATGAAATATTACAATAAATGAATATATATAATAAAATTTTAACAAAGAGTTAAAAAAAAAAAAAAAAAAAAAAAGCATAGTGTGGCCTTCTAAATTCAGACTAGATATATTGTTGAATAATTGCAATATCCATAGTGACTGGATAAAGCAGCGGTTCCCAAACTATGGATCGCAGAACAATCGAAGTTTATCACAAAATTGCCCATTTATTTCGTCTGTTGTAGAATATAAAAATTTTAATAGCAAATGATATTTCAAGAAAAAATTCATAATTTCCTTCTAGGTGAATAAAAGAACTGAATATCCAGGAATATCTAAACAAGCCTTGAATTACTTGTTGGGTTCAACATGACATATGTGTGTGAACATACTTTTTTTTTTTTATTTTACAGTTTTTTTGAAAAACAATTACAGTAACAAATGGTACATAAAAGTGACTTAAATTTAAAATTAATGAGATTTAATCCTGATATGGAAGCTTTAATCTGTAAACATCTGAATAAGAAATCTCACAGATCATTAAGTTATATTTTGACAATAATTAAACGTATTAATAATTATCAGGAGTGATTGCAACTAAGAATGAAAACCCTGAAAGTAAACTGATACAAAGTAAAATACTCTAAAAAATATCGATGCAAAATATACCAATTTCAAAGGTCACACATTCACTCAAAAACAGAATTTGGAACAGCAAAAAAAAAAAACAATTTTGGAGCAAAAAGAAAACAGTTTTTGGGGAAAACAAAGGATTAAAAAAATGAAGCAACAAAATTAGTTTTTAAAGAAGCAAAAACAGTTTATGAAAAAGAAATTTCCACTCCAGCAATACCTTTTTTTTGATAAAATTTGCGGCTTTTTCGCGATCTTTTGACGAAATCTGTCATTTTTTCGCAAGCTTTCCTCGAAATCTGCTATTTTCTCATGCTTATTTGACGAAATTAATTGTTTTCACACTTTTTTTTTAAATAAATTTTGCCGCTTTTGGTGATCTTTTCAAGCAATTTGCAGTTTTTTCGCTCTTATATGACAAAAAAATTTTTTGACAATTTTTTGACGAAATTGGTCATTTTTTTCGCTATTTTTTTTATGACGAAATTGCTCGTTTTTTCACGAAATTAGTCTTGTTTTTACCTCGCAATTCTAGAAAAAAAATTACTTTTGACGTCAAAAAATCGTTTTTTCACAATTTTTTGACAAAACTGATCTTTTTTTTTGCAATTTTTTGACGAAATTGATCGTTTTTTCACTACTTTTTGACAAAACTTTTTTTTTATACAAAATTTCGTTTTTACCTCACGACTCTTTATTGAAATTCATGTTTTTTCCATTAATCTTTGATGAAATTTGTGTTTTTCCCACTATTTTTTCAAAATTCGCAATATCTTTTAATGTCCGAATTTTCCACTAAACGTAATGATACACGTAATGATAAACACAGAAGGGTCAATCGAAAACCCCTGGAAATTCAGGATACACTCAGAACACAATCAACCCCTGATTCTTTGTTGTTTGCGTGTAGATTTTACTTATTCTATTTACACACATTGGAATTAAGTTTTTTTTTTTTTTTTTTTGGTGTGTGTGTGTTTTTTGTACAAAAATATGCTTTTTTTTTGTAGGATAGATTAGTTGATAGCTTATAGAGGTCATACAACAATTTCCATTCTTATATACAACCCTTATACAAGGTGGTTCACCCCCTTTTTTTTTACCAAAAGGCAAGTTGCACATCAATAAAGGTTGGGAACCACTGAGATAAAGTATGTTTGATGGATATCCAGTACATTCCTAATTAATGGGAAGAAAATAATTACATTTGTTACATAGATTTCAGTAAATGGCATATTTGATTAATAATAGTAAACCTTAAATTTTGTCGCTTTTATTTTTTAAGGCCAAAAATATTTCCTCCTTTTCTCTCTGCCTATTAAAGTAGCTTATGATTAATTTACAACACATTATATTTCGAAATCTAATAATTTGAAAATAAGGACAATTAGAATTATATATTTTACTAGCGGCCTTCGCCCGCTACGCTGGTCGGTTTATCTAAAGAAATCTTGAAGAAGTAGTTAGATAAGGTTCAGACATACATTAAAAAAAAAAAAAAAAAAGCAAGTCGATCATTCAAAAAACGTTGGGAAATATCAAATATTTACTGTAATTTTTTAAGAAAAACAAAGTTTCGAAAAAAAAAAATTAAATCGAAAAAAAAATTACACTGACATATTAATGCAAGGAAATTTTCCCAGAGAGAAAATTCGCCTTGAATACAATATTTCAAATTCTTTTAATTGCTTATAGGCGTTAATGCCAACATAGTGAAAAAAAATTCCATGCTGGGAATCGAACCCGGGCCATCAGTATGGCGCACTGACGTTCTACCGACTAAACCACATGGAACGACAGCCAGCTTGAAACTTTCTCATACTTAAGTAGACTGGCGAAAACATAACGATAGCGCGTTTTAAAATCGCACAGTGACATCTATTGGATTTTATATGTACTAAAAAACGTTATGTACTAAAAAACGTGAGCAGCGCACCTAATAGTTTCTTTTGTTTCTTTTTGTTACTTTTTTGTCTGTTGTCCGATTTTGATGAAACAAAGCCTATACACTGCCCGGGAGTGTGCATTCTTCATTAGTGAAAACCGCATAAAAATCCATTCAGTAGTTACGAAGATAACCTCGAACAAACAGACAGACAGACAGACAGACAGACAGACAGACAAAAAATTCAAAAAAAAATTTTTTGTGTTTCATTGGTTTTCTTTTATCGCCCTGACTCCATTTTTGTCAATTATCTTCAATGTACAGACACACCGGGTCCTACTGTTTTATTATATGTATAGATGAAACTCTATTAATTAGCTCTTTTCAATATAAAAATTGAAAATTGAATGGCAACAAATATTCATTGAGCATTATAATACAACACACTGGAATTTAAAAAAATAACTCCATTCAATTTGAAAGATCAATAATTTTTATTTCACTATTGATGAGCTCAGATATATACTTGGTGCTATGATATGAAAACAGCACAAACAAGGTTTATCTGAATACTGTTATTTTAACATTAAATTATATAATAAAAACAAAAACTGCACTAAAGAAAATTTTTTAACATTTTTTGTGCATGAAATATTCTATACAGAAATTTTAACCAAAATCAGTACAGATAAACATATGACTGAACAAACCATTTCATTAATGATCGATAAATTAGAATAAAGGTATTAATTAAACCAGTAAGAAAAATCTTAGTGCTAGAAAATATAAGCTTAAATTTTATTTATAGAATAATAAATTGATAAGAGAAAGAAATGTATGAAAAAGATTAAGAACAATAAGTTTTCTTCATTATATACATATGCATACATGATAGTTTCAATAAAATTACCTAAATTTATTTATGCATAAAAGTACTTTAACAACTAATAAAGAATTATTCGAAAAGAGTTCATCAATTGATTCCTTATGTAAATCACATTTTTAAATGGAAATCAACTGATTATAGTATTTTTCTATCATTTTAACACATCCATAATGATAAAATCATACAAGTTATAATTTTTCCAACACAAAGTGAAAAATTGTCCAGGTTGAAATTTGAATCTATGATCATTGCTTAAACAATTAATGTTCTGCCAACTAAAATATCCTTGACAAATCCAGCAGACAGAATTCACTTCGTGTTACAGCAAAGGAACTCTAATAAATATTGGACATTTGATTACACTATTATTTTAATAAAATGACAAATTAGTACAGAAGTCATACAAGTTGTAATTTTTTCATTGAATGAAAATGTCTCCAAGCCAGAACACAATTCATTCAGCAAGGTTGTTTGAGGGAAATGTGTCAGCAGATTTTGTCCAGAATAGTTTAGTTGGCATAGCTTCGACAGTTTAAGCCAAGTTCCTGGGTACAAATCCCACTATGGACACTTTTTCACTCAACTGAAAAAATTACAGCATGCATAGCACTTCTCACATGAGAGAAAAAAAAAAAATGTAGTAAAAAAAAGTAAAATTAACATAATTAAGATTTGAAAAAAAAAAAAAAAAAAAAAAAAAAAAAAAAAATGATTGGAGATACAAACTTCTAAAACAAAAACTCTCAAAACTTCTTTTAAAAATCAACTAATTTGAAGAACAATAATTTTATAAAATTGTGCTGCACATTAAGCATAGAATGCAAGCTATTATAGCAAAAGCAGAAAGCAGGTCTTCCAGAAGTCTTTTAATTCTTTGATATAAACAGATTAAATAAAAAGAAAAGAAAAACTAGCAATTTATTAGCAAGAAGAAGACAAAATCCAAATGAAATTGCAAGTCAGAGAATCAAGTAATTGGATACAATTCAACTAGCAGGAAATTCTGAGAAGATATGTAAAGAAGTAAAAACAAATAATCCATGCAGAAGAACTGCAACAGAAGTAAATATAAAACATACACCACACATATATACACATAAAAAAGAGAAAGGGAAACAAAAAATATACATAGTTAATAAAATAAAATAAAGGGAAGGGGAGATTTTATGTTAACAATTTTTTCCAATCAAAAGGCATCAGAATCTAATTTCTTATTAACAACTTTATGAAAATTAAAAAGAAATTAAGACAGGGCTAAGTTACATTTTAAATAAAACAGATATTTTACTTTTAAAAATATTAAAGATAGTTCTATATTCTCAAAAATGCTTAACAAGAACATATTTAGAAGTCTTCCTTTTCTTTCTTAACACAATAAACTTTTTAAATAAATTACTTCTGTAACTAATATTTGACCAACAC
Source organism: Maratus speculifer (assembly GCA_964019185.1). Classification (NCBI taxonomy): domain Eukaryota; kingdom Metazoa; phylum Arthropoda; class Arachnida; order Araneae; family Salticidae; genus Maratus; species Maratus speculifer. Next base: position 222,045,111 of record OZ025292.1, read on the forward strand.
AGCTTTATTCATGCATAAGTTGCCTCCACATAATAATCAAAAGTTAATTTTAAAGCAGAAAAACTAGCCAAAATATTTTCCCACATAAAAGACCTGTATTGTTAAATGCTGATCATCTGAAAGCTTTGTTCTTATGAATAAAAAAACAATTAAAGACAAGGAATTTAATTCAAAGATTTCATTAAATGAACTTGTACAACTTTCACAATAAAAAAGACAAGTACAAATGTAATATCGTGAATACCCCTTGCAATAGGGTGGAGCGAAAAAAATTATTTTTTTTAAATCAAAAACGGGTAGGTGCCAAAAGTTGCGTTTATACTAGTACATCAGCTGCGTGAAATTTTACCGCTGAAAAAAAAATGCCTTGAGTCTGCGCTTTTGCACCAAAAATCGAAATTTTGGGTAAAATTTGACATTTTTTTACAATTTTTCAAAAAAATTAAAAAATTCCTACAGAGCTAGTAATTATTTAAAAATTCTATTTAAACATTTGTTATTAATTACTTAATGTAATTAAACTATAAAACAATATCTTTTATCCGTATAGCTGGCTCAAAGCAGACAACTTTTAATAAAAAAACGGCATTACCACTCTATTGGGACATACAACGAATTGTTGTTTTTAATACAACTCTTATTTTCAAAACTATCTTGGACATACGTCGTGGAGGTGGCTATATTTCATAACACACCCGTCCCATCTACTCGATCATCTTAGTACAGTTTTTTATTTATATATTGATTTGTGATTTTCTTTATAAAAATTTGGCATGATTTCGATGCATCCATCTAATTTATCTGTTCTTTGTATCCACATACTGCTGTGACTATCTTCATGTATATTTTTACAGCTTATACAAAAAAATGACAAGCAGAATAATGCACGGTAATAATATTAAAGGGATCTATTATATTTATCAAACTTACATCCAATTGATGAATAGTAATTGAAAGTTCTGTTACCACAACATTTTTTTTAATGAATTATATATTTTTACGTAATGATTTCCTTCAAAGATGATTTCAGGTATTTCAACTATAAGTATGCCGTCATTTATTCTACTTTTGCATTTTTTATATGTTGAGAAGTGAGCTGTTTAATGTGATGGTGATTGTCAGAGAGAATTGCAATGAGAATTTGTTCTGCATGCGCAGAGCAACCGTTGTTGTAAATAACTTTTTTTTACTTTAGTTTTATGCCATTTTCTAAGTGTTTTCGTAGCCAGGTAATTTCCCATTAACTTTTCGATCCCGTTTTTATAAGTGGACAACTTATAATGTACAGTAGTTTTTGAGGGAATGTACAGACTGTAATGGGCAATAAGTACTCATTTAAAATAAGGAGAATTCTATTTGTCGTTGTGAATCCTTTTGCATGGGGTAAACTTAGAATTGTGTATAATAATGGATCATATGTTACTTTAACTCCAGTGAATTTTCTCTGGGTCAATTAATAGAGAAGTCGATATAAAACTTTCTAATTTACATGGAATCAATAAGAAAATTTTTGCCTAAGTACTATTCACTTCCTATTACAATTTTTTTTTATAACATAGTGAAGAATTTTGAAAAATTATTTTCTCAAAATGAGAAAAAGATACTGAGAACAGACTAGAAATTTCTGCCGGAGATTGCAAAGCAAATTCATAAGGAAAGCTATTTCTCAGAAGTACTGGGGAATAAGAATTTTGAAACCTTTCACCCAAAAGACAGCTCATAAAGCGAGCAAACTTTTCCGCTTTATATAAGCAGAGATTGGCAATCAAAGTCTATAGGTTCACTCAGAAAATATATAATTCAAATCTATACCGGAGGATGTTTTATACCAAATGTAATACACACGTAAAGAATAGGTCTAAAAACTTATTGGAAATTACTCGATTACGAAGCAACACAGGAAACGACATAAAACGAATGCTAAAACTTCTTTAGAAATATTGTTGCTTTACATGCAAATTTTGTTTGCAATCCTCTGTGACAATCGTCATAATATTAAACAGCTAGCTTCTCAGCGTATATTCAACGCAATAGGTAAATAATGGCACAATAGAAATTGAATTCATACAACCAATTTTTAGGAAAATCATTATATATCAAATGTAATTGATTGAAAAAATGCTGTGGTAACAGAACTTTCAATCATAATGTACTAATTACATGAAATTTTAGTGAATATAATAGAATGCCGAATAGGTTCAATCAACAACATACCCAATGCATTACTCAGCTTCTCTTCTGTTATACAAGGTATAAAAATATACGTGCAGTGGGTCACACTAGTAGCATCCAAAATTAGTGAATACAAAGAAGAGGTAAACTACACTTTGATACATAGAAAACTTATGCGCGTCTTCGGGAAAAAAATAATAATTAAATACATAAATAAAACACTGGACCTAGATAGTCGGGTGGTTGGGACGGGTGGGATATGAAATGCAGCCACCTCCACGAGTTATATACAGGGTAGTTTTGAAAGTAGCTATGTAAGTATTGCATTCAAAACAACTATTCGTTGTATGCTCCAATAGAGTGGTAAGGCCATTTTCTTATCAAAAGTTGTCTGTTTTGACCCAGCTATACGGATAAAAGATATCGTTTTATAGTTTAATTATATTAAGTAATTAATAATAAAGGTTTAAATAGAATTTTAAAATAATTACCAGCTGTGTAGGAATTTTTTAATCTTTTTAATAAAATGTCAAAAAATGCCAAATTTTACTCAAAATGTCTATTTTCGGACCAAAAGCGCAGACTCAAGACATTTTTTTTCAGCGGTAAAATTTCACGCAGTTGATGTACTAGTATAAAGGCAACTTTTGGCACCTACCCGTTTTTGATTTTTTAAAAATAATTTTTTTCGCTCCACCCTACCTTGCAATGTTATGATATTCAATGGCTCTAGAAACACCAAATATACAGATCTTATAGCCAAAATAAGACAAAATTTCAACAAGGAAACCTTTTGTGTATTATATAATTTATTACTTTTAGTGGCTTGATATCTTAATAAGTAATTAGATTAAAATACAATTTTCAAAACCTACAAGCCAACATAATATAAAGTATTTTGTCATAAATTATTACTTAAATATATTCTCAAACTTCAGATTAACTCTTTTCTCACCTATTTAAAAATCTCTAATTAAATTATTTTCTTCATAAATTTTTAACTTTAATATTATTAACAGTAAGCCATTTAATTGACTTGGAATTAAAACCTAAAATGAAAACATATTCTCGTCTTTATAATTTATCTTTTAAATAAGTTAGAAGCCAATGAATAGACTTAAGTTATTCTTTCCTAACTAAAACTCAGCCTTTGAATTCTAAATTATTTAAAAGATAAACGATAAAGCAGAAAATAGGATTTATGGGGCGTTATGTATGTTAAAAGATACAGCCCAGCTTAAATAGAAACATTTACCATTGTAGAGATGCGCAGTTAACTATATCTCTCTATTCTAAAAAAAAAGGTATTAAGGGTAAGGTAAAAAGGGTTAAAGGTAAAAAGACAAAAACAACTTCGATTTGCGACAAAATATGATGAAATAATCACAAATTTCACCAAATAAATGCGAAAAAGCCTTGTAAATTTCATCAAAAGATCACTAAAAAATGCACCCTTTATTGAAAGATCAAGAAACAATCGCAAACTTTGTCAAGAGACCGTGAAACACCTGCGCATTTCGTCAAAGTGGGCAAAAAAAAAAAAAAAAAAAAAAAAAAAAGTTGTCAAACGATCACAAAAGAACTACAAATTTCACTAAATGATCGCAAAACAAGTGGTAAAACATTCATGAACTTTGTCAAGGAATAGCAAACTGACAGTGAATTTCGCCAGAAGAAAGGCAAAATAACTGCAAATTTCATCAAAGGGCACGAAAATATATACATATATATATATATATATATATAAATAAAATAAAAAAAAATAAAAATGCTGTTAGTGCTAAGAGTAAATCCACCCCTTCCAGGACTGAAACTTATCTCTTTTGCACCTGGGGCAAACATGGAATTTGATGCCTCCCTCCCTTCTTATGCATTTAAGTTTACAAAGATCATTTTACTATGTTTCAAATAGTTGACTTATTTAAAATATATAACATGTTATATTGAACTACATAATCAGCTTTGTCACATATGGATTCATTAAAACCTTGAAAACAGAATCAAGAGAATCCAAAAACATTCTGCTTTATATAGGTTCTTTATACCATATCATCCTTAGATTATTTTATGCTATGACATATTCCAGAAAGATCTATTTTAACAATATAATAAATATAAATGTGAGAAAAATTGATAAATAAAATCCTCATTTGGTGCTCCCTTCTTTTGGCCGCCGAGCCACATGCCCTTTTGCCTTGCTTAGTTTAAGCCTTCCTTGCCTCCCCTCCCCCACTTCGTTGTAACTTTTCAGAAAATTTGCAGTGGAAATGCAGCATTTACCTATAACATAATGTAAAATTTTGGGGGAATTTTCATGTGGATTAGGGGAAATGCTGGGAGAAGAAAAATTTTCTGCACCCTTGCTTTTAAGTATCTTGACCAAAAATTTTACCTTGTGCATTCGTCAAATAAAATATGCAAATCATATTCTGGATTAATTATGGGGCAAGTCTACATTTGATTTTATTTTCCTTTTCAACATTCAATTGTAACTTTTAGCAAAATTTATTTATTAATTCTTAAATTTTAGTAGCCAAGTGACAATGTTTTATTTATTTATGATTACGGCCACATGGTAATTGTGGAGATATATTTTGAATACTGCAATTAATAGTTTTTCTGCATAATTAAAGTTAATCAATTGTTCAATTGATTTTAATTTTCAATTTAAAATTTTACTTTTATTTAACAATTTTTTTTTTTTTTTTTTTTTACATTGGATTGTTGAGACAGATCTGTATAAAAGCTGTTTTTTACTTTTTTGATTTTGTTTACAGATATTTTTAATCAGGATACTTTCATTTTCAGAGCCAGTTTCAAAAGAAAAAACATCCTCATAAAAAAAAAAAAAAAAAAAAAAAATCATAATCAAAGAAGAAAAAAACGGCCTTGTACAGATTGAAACCTTATTTAAAAACATTCAAATGAAGCCAAGATATCCTTATAAATTTCTTCCATAGGATTAGCATTAGTGAGTGGATGTTTTCGAGTGACTGAAGTAGCCCCTTAAATTCCAAAGAAAAGTTAAGACAAGTGTGATTCACCAGAATGTGAAGACTCTTAATAACTGAAGCAGCAGTGTCATTTCAAAATTTAATGGCTGCGGCAGTTTTTTTTTTTTTTTTTTTTTTTTTTAGAGAAGACAAAAATGTTTTTTATCCTTTTGTGCATAGATGAAAAGCAATTGATAGAGATTTATCCTCAAATATATTATTTTAAATTAATAATAAACACCCAACTCGTTATAAGTGTGTTTCCCATTGATGAAAATGTAATAAGGAAGGCTTTAAAAAATACTATTAATTATTCATTTCAGCACTTAAAGGGCTTATTTAATGTTATCATCACTATTTTAATTAAAACCAAGAATTTAGTTTTTGTGCAATTTTTGAAAATTGTTTTCAAGTCTGACCTGTGATGAATATGAAATATCAAACTCTACAAAGGGGGGTGGGGGGGGCAACAACCGGCTTTAGCCTCCTCCAAAGGATGTGCCTAAATTGATTTTTTTTTTTTTCTTTCACTTAAAAAAAAAAAAATTTTTAATCAAATTTTACAGTACAGTGGATTTTCTCTATCTGAATCTCTCTAATGTGAACATCCCGGTATTATGAACACTATCTGATGGTCCCAGCGAAACTCCATAGACTTAACAAAAGATGAACTCTTTCTATTCTGAACATCCCACTATTATGAGTCCTCATTTCTACTCCATCTCTCTGTAAACTGAACATATATTTGCAAATTGAATTTGAATTTTCATCATAGAAATTCAGAGAAACTGTTACAGAAGAAGAAAAAGGTTCAACGAATTCTATTAAAAAATATACAGACAAAATCACAGCTTTTTTAAGAATGTATTTGAAGTTGCAATTTAAATACTTCAGATAAAATCTTTAGTTAAACGTTGAGCACCTGTTGTCATATTGTTGTCAGCTGCTTACTGTAAAAGAAGCCATTTTATGAATTTTTTTAATCAGAAAATGTAAACATTCTGTTTTTGATTAGTAGGAGACAATTGCAGTAAGTTAAAATAATCCACTTCCATTTTCCGTATTTCAAATAATAATTTTATTAAATTATTGTTAATCACAGCTCAAGCATGATGTTTTAAAAATTAATTTTGGAATTTTTAACTAATTTCTTCAATTGATTAACTACTGGGATTATGGCAATTAAAGAAAAGTTTATAAATTTGTTGTTATTTAATTTTAGCAGATTTCATTTTTTCAGAAGATAGGATATTCATTAAGGTTTGTAACAATCATGTTATGTTACTTTTCGGATAGCCGGGCACCAGTGTTATATACATCCATCCATACATAAATACATACTAATGTATGTTTATATACACATATATGTTTATATGTACGTATATATTATACTGGCATCCGGTTAACCAAAAAGTACCCATGTTAGCTTACTTCTAAAACTTAAAAGGAAGAAAATAGAATAAAAACCATAGCATCAACCTTATTTGATCAACTACTGGCTCGATCCCCCTATATAGTAGTATTAGTAATGCATTTCCAATCTCCTTCGATAATGAACATTTTTGGTCGGTCCAATGAGTGTTCAGAATAGAAAGAGTCCAGTATAATTGATTATTATTTTTTTTAATTTAAAAAGGAATTTTGAAAGTAAATTTTTAAATAACTTATATCACAATATGAAAAAAAAAGAAGACAAATCCATTATATATAATTTTAATTAAATTAGAATACCTAAAATGCTTTAAACAATATGAATGAAAATTATTTTGCAAAGGTAATTTCATTTAATGAATATATATATATATATATGATTTAAGATCAACATAAAAAAATAAAATTTTGTGAATGGGAATAAAATGTTAGCAGTTTTTTAGAACCCCTTTTTTAACTACAATTTAAATTTATGGGAACGTTTTGAATGTACTTTAATTTTCCTTTGCATTGCATGAAACATCTTTCGCTAAATTTACAAGTTCCCCAATATTAAATTTTTGCTTGAAAGAAAAAATATATATATCTGTGATTTTTTTTTTGCTAAAGTTTTAAATTGGTGAAAATATAATTTATGAAATTAAATATTTAAAATCACAAAAATATGTAAACAAGCATTTAATATGCTGTCATAACTTACCAATATTTGTAAGTTGACTAACAAGAGTGCTTAATGCACCAGTTCTGACTAGAAGTAAGCCTATGTTCCAAAAAGGTTCAGAACGAGCTATATAACGAACATAAATAAAAACAAACATAAAGAATAACTAAAACTAAGAAGAATAAAAAAATAAGAAAACACAAATGCAGAGTGAAAAAAAAAAAAAAAAAAAGAACTAGGGGAAAAAAAGAAAAACGAAAAAAAAAAAGAGAGAAAAAAGAGAATAAAATGAAAAAAAAAAAGAGAGAGAGAGAGAAAGCAGCATGCAGACATGCATAGAAAAACTTTGTTGAAATGATAACCGATTAATGGTTTAATCTGCTTTAAAAAAGATTTTCTTCTTTAATTCTAACTTCATATATTCCAGTAATTTTGATTTCATAATTAAAATTAAAATCAATCTCTAACTTATTTCTTGTGTATACATAGAAGTATATTTGTTCCTTCTTTCAAGTGTTTTTTTATTTTCATCTCCTCCAAAAGAGCAGATGACTTTATGACCAAAAATACTACATCAACAAAACAAATGATTTATTAGTGTTTCTTGTCAAAAATTAAATATAGTCTAAGTTGAGAAATTTGAACAGATTTTTTGTGCTGGTGAAATAATCATGGATGCAAGAAATCCATCCAAGTCAAGACTGAAATCTTTTCTCAGCATTAGAAATAACTGAATGCAAAAGGGTTAGAAGATTTCTAAGTCTTGCATTATGGCTAAAATTTGATCTCTTGCAATAAAAGAAAGTGATTATATGTTCTTGATGGTAAAACTGCTATTATTTAAGTATATAAAGTAGAATTTTGGGTTAGTCAAAAATCTCTTCAAGACTGAAATCAGTCCTGAGACTGAAATCCTTGCACCCATGGAAATAATGGAAAAATAAAAAGTTTTACTAAAGAATTTAAATTTAAAATTGTCTGATGTAGTAAAGAATATAGCAAAAGAGCTGATGGAAGACAGATTGGGGTAAAAGACCTTCAAGATCAAGAAAGACACAAATAAAAAACTTATCAGAGCAATTAAAACTGTGCGAGTTTCTTGTTTTTGGAGAATCTAGGAATTCTCTAAAATAGAATAAGAACTTATGAAATATTTTGAGGAAATTCACAACGAAGGTTGTTCTGTACCACCAGAAATGCTGAATCTAATTTGAAAAAAATATTTTAAATAAATTTACTTTTTAATATAATATTTTATTAAAATTTGATAACTATCATAAAAAAGTTATTATTTTAATTGTTTTTGAGTTTTATCCTAAAAAAAAATCTAACATCAATAAACATTAAAAAAAAAAAAAAAAAAAAAAAAAAAATTACATTTTATGACTTATTACTCTTGGCAACAAGAAATGGGGAAAAAAGTGTGCAAGATATGAGAATAAAAATGGTATAAGACAATTTAAATTAATTTATGAGTCTTTTATTTATGTATATGTAAGGGGAGAGGGAGGATATTTATGAGAGATGCAATACATTTTACAAGTAAAATGCTATTTTAGAAGTCAATGCTTAAAAGGCAGTTGAAAAAAGATGCTATCAATAATAAACTAGTTCCTCATTTTACACTTTAAACTTGCACAGTACTAAAATATTTGACAGTGAAAGTTTAGTGTCTATTCTCTGTCTAAATCTATACAATAATTTTTCAAATAAACTTTATTTAAAATTCTGAAAATAAATAAATAAAACTATACAAAGGAAGGAAAATATTTTAATTGCTTGAAAAGAGATGATAATGAAACAACATTTTAATGTCTTTTCAGTAATGTTAATAATCCAGATTTTTATGATTTTCTAAACAAATATGGATTCTTAAATTTTAACAAGTGGTACATAATATGCTATTGAAAATACTACTCAAATGGTTCAAATCACACAAACTTTGAATAATCTAATTACGACACAAATTTCATTCAGAAAATATGAGATCATTAGTAGAAATTAGAAACAAAACAAGAAAATATTAGTTCACCTACAATCAATCCTTTTCCTTAGAACACACCATGCCAGTGCTACAGAAAATAAGAATAAAGTATGCAGAATAGTACAGACAAGAGATATAGATTAAACAGTTTAGTAAAGCAGGAAAAATACTTTTTTTTTAAAACTAAGATTAATAAATATTAGTAAATTCCCATGTCAAATATTGAGAAGATATAACAGATAACAGAAAACAAACACAAATGTAAATTTAATATACAAATATTTGAGTACAAGGTCATATGAAATATGTAAGTCAAAATCACATTTTATACTGTTTCACAAAATTTAGCTAAGTTTTACAATTAAAATAAACTAATTAAAAAGGTAATCTATTTTTCTATGATTGAAATTATTTTGAGAAATATTTTGAAGCTGTTGTATTAAGAAGAACTTTATTAAATTAAATTTTACAAAAGAAAAAAAAAATTGGAAAATATCATTACAATAAAATTGTAAGTCTGTTCAATGGTGTTTAATATAAGTTGATCAAGTAATAAAATTGCCTGGGAGTTGATGATTAGAGGTAACTTTCAGCTTTAATTTTTTTAATAAAGCAGTATAAAAAGGACATTTTTAGACATACTGTGAAAAAATAAAAATATCTTGATAGATGAGCTATTCTGAAATATGCAAATATTTTGTTTTTTCAGTTGAAAATCGACAAATTCTACAATATGTAATATAAACAGAAGTTATTCATTTCATTTAAAATAAATAATTTTTAAAATGAAATATGTAACATTTAAATGAAATAATTTCGCTCATTCATGATCAATTGTTTGTACAAATCATGTGTTATTAACTAATCTAATTCCAGAAGATGCAGGAATGGCATTTTTTCTTTATTTTATGTTAGAAATTGGCAATTGTTTCTTTTTCAGGATCAATGAGCCATGTTGTGAACTCTGATCTATTTTAAAAAAATTGGATAAAGTTAAATTCATTTCATCAGTTTTTTTTTTTTTTTTTTTTTTTTTTTGCTCTCTATCTTCCGTTTGAGGAAATAACTTTTCTTATTCTTTGCATTTTGTGTATTTTTTTAATTTAAACCTTTACACTCACGATGTGACTGTCACTCATCACTAGTGTTATCAAATATCCCATGTAAGTTGGGATTCCAAATGCTCTAGATATCACTAATCTCCTAAAGTTTATTTCAGCATCTTTAATCATATAATTCTGCCTGTGCAGGTGATCGTACAAACAAACCCAGGGAGAGAGATCGAGAGCGCAGAGAAATAAACTCCAACATAATTGCAGACAGAATAAGGTGTTTATTTAGATGGACTATGGAAGGTTTACAATACAAGGACGCTAGTAATACGGGAAATCACATCATTTTCCCGAGGGCACGGCATTAGCCGGAGAGGGGCACAGCGCCCCTTTTTGCGTGATGTTACATGGCCAATGCTCCGAGTAGAAGTGAGTGACTGAGGCAGGGAGGATGTACAGCGCTACACTTTTTTTCAGCGTCAAGGTTATGAGAATCCGTTAATGCTTAGTAACAGGGAATGCTAGGGTTGGTATAATATTGCAGTCCTGTGGTTTTTAAGGAGTGTCGACTGCATATGCACGTGTGCATTCATGATATCTGGGAGATTTTAAAGATTAGCTGAGTGCATGAGAATGTTAACGGATAAACGTATTAGAAACCACAGCTGCTTCTTTTAACATGGAAAAGAATGCAGAAATGTGCAGATCTAAGGAAGACTGACATTCGGTTAACTTTTATTGTGACGAGAAAAGAATTAACAGATCTTTCTCAACGTGATAAAAATCCAAAACAAAGAGTGGGAATGAAATGGTGTTTTTTTATCATATGAAAGAGGGGTTTATAAAGGAATTAATTTCACATACAAAGTTATAAAAGGGAAAATAACAAAGTACTGCTTTATAACCTTAAATGCAAGAATATTAACTCTAAGTATTTATTTAAGAGGGGGGGGGGGGGGGTAATTTCCAGTTAAAATTTTGAAGTTTCGATTTTAATTGTTCAGTTTCTGAAAGGGGGGAAGACAAGATAATATGTGACAGAAACGTCGTCACACTGTCATTAAGAAAATTACTTTAATATAACATGTCCAGAGCATTTGGAACCCCAATTTACGCAGGGTATCTAGCAATTCTTGTGATAAGGGATAATCATCTCTGAAGTGCAAAGGATTAAATAGAGGGGAAAATGACTTTTTGCATTATTTACAATTTTGTCAGAAATTAAAGTCATTTTTAGTAAATACTGTGAATGAACTGCCAAATGCATTTATTCTCAGGAATTTAGAGAACAAATGTTAAAGTTTTTATTTTAAAACTCAGAGATAATTTTTTTTTTCATTATATATATATTTTTTTGTTATGATATTTTTAATATAAAATAAAAGAGAAACTACTTTACACTTTTTAAGAGAGATAAGAGACTATTAGTTAATCTATATATATAAAAGAAAGTCTGGATTTCATATTAATCACGACACAAAAAAATCTACCAAACCAAAAATATTTAAAATTGGGGTAAAAATACTACTTATAACATCCAGTGCCGCTAAGAAGGGATTTTCGAAAATTCCACCCCTAAGGTTGGTAAAAAAAAGAACGGACTTAAAAAAAATTCCTTAAAAATCGGGTTTGGAAGTTGTTGTTCAACTGATATAATATTTTTGTGCATTTTTTCATGCTGAATCGAATGGTACTAATCAAATTCTTTTAAATCTATTAGTTCGTTAGATACTTTACATTTTCCAAATTTGGCGATTTTTTCGGCGCAAAAACCTGAAATTTTCAATCCTTATCTATATATATAAAAGAAAGTCTGGATTTTGTATTAATCACGATACAAAAAAATCTATCGAACCAAAAATCTTGAAAATTGGGATAAAAATACTTCTAATAGCATCGAGTGCCGCTAAAAAGGGATTTTCGAAAATTCCACCCCTAAGGGGGTTAAAAAAAGGAACGAACTTTTATAAAAATCCTTAAAAATTGGCTTTTGTAGTTATTTTTCAACTGATAACATATTTCAATGTATTTTTTCATGCTGAATCGAATGGTACCAAGCAAATTCTTTTAAGTTCAGTAGTTCGTGAGATACTTCACATTTTCCTGATTTGACGGTGTTTTCGGCTCAAAAACCTGAAATTTTCAATCCTTATATATATATATAAAAGAAAAGTCTGGATTTCGAATTAATCACAGCACAAAAAAATCTGCCAAACCTAAAATCTTGAAAATTGGGTTAAAAATACTTCTGATAACATCGAGCGCCGCTAAGAAGGGATTTTCGAAGATTCCACCCCTAAGGGGGTTAAAAAAAGGAACGAACTTTTAAAAAATTCCTTAAAAATCGGCTTTTGTAGTTATTTTTCAACTGATAACATATTTTAATGTATTTTTTCATTCTGAATCGAATGGTACCAAGCAAATTCTTTTAAGTTTAGTAGTTCGCGAGATACTTCACATTTTATTGATTTGGCGGTGTGTTCGGCGCAAAAACCTGAAATTTTCATTCCTTATCTATATATATAAAAGAAAGTCTGGATTTCGTACAGTTCCAAAATAATTGTTGTATTTCACGGATATTCAGACTACAGTAAGAACGTAAAAGCTATGGAGCAGCAGAGAAGAACTGCTGCACTTTCAAAAACGTATAAAGTCTGTTTAGATGAAACAATGGTTGTACCAGTTACTCAAGAAAAATTCTTATCAAATCGAAATAACAAAGATATGCTCATTAATACCTTAACTGAAAAATTACAAGCTGCAAATATTACTACTAAACAAGCCAGAGATGATGCGGATGTTCTTATTGTTGAAACTGCAATTGAAGAATCAAATCTGAAAAAACTGCAGTTATAATAGGACAAGATATTGATTTACCTGTCATTTTAATTGGGCGTACACTGTCTTACGAACAAGAAATTTTCTTTAAAAAAGTTGGGAAAGGAAATGTAAAAACGGAGATATACTCGACTAAAAGTTTTGATAATTATCTTCATTCCAAAACACATATTTTATTTCTGCATGCATTAAGTGGCTGTGACACAACTTCTGCGCTTTTTAAAAAGGGAAAAAAATCATTTTTAAAAATTTTTGAGAAACTGATGAATTTGGATGAACTAGCTGCAGCATTTGAGGAAGAAAATAGTTCGGCCCAGAGATTATTAGAGAGTGGAACTCAAATCTTATTGGCAGTATATAATGCTCCGAAATCTGTGAAAAGTCTCGATCATCTTCGTTATATGCATTACGTCAAGACTACAAAACTTAATAAACCTGTGCAGCTTTGAATTCTTCCACCAACAAGTGCAGCTTCTCATCAACATTTCAAATGTGTATATTATCAAGTTCAAACTTGGTTAGGGCATGATTTGGAACCCCAGGTATGGGGTTGGGCAATGCAAAACAATTTTCTGGAGCCTATCATGACAATTTTACCACCTGCTCCAGAAGATTTGCTAAATACAATTTTCTGCAACTGCAAGAGTGGTTGTGGTTCACGATGCGGATGCAGGAAAGTGGGCTTGCAATGCTCTTTAGCTTGTGGCCAATGTAATGGACAAGCTTGTCTCAATGCAGAACCATATCAGAGCGACATTAACGAATATGAAACCTTTGACCCCGAAATTATGGAACAACTTGAGACAAATGTCGTTGAAGACGATAATGAAGACCAGTTTAAAATTTACCAGCAGCCGAAAGACGACGATGAAGAGGAAGAAGATGATTAAAAACATAAATTATAGTTTTTGTACCCTTTATTCCATTTTTTTACTTTTAATAAAAATAAATGTATTGAATAGTATTTTTTAATAAAACGATTAATTCATAATTTATTTGTTTTTTTTTTCATCATGTAAGAAGTTATTAATATTATATTAATTAGGTTAAAATTCAAATATAATTCCTATATTTTCATTAACAATTCTGCAATTACATGGAAAGGTAAGTGTTGTTAAATAAATTAAAACTGAATAAAAAGTGGACAAGTTAGGAAAAAAATGATATATGGCGCGTTTTCGACAGGAGGCACCATTTGACCTGAAGTGATGCTGTGACCGCGCGTTCTCCGCCCTCTATCTCAAAAACGGTTCGACGTATGAAAAATGTTTTCGAACAAAATTTGTAGAGAATTTTGTTTTCTACAATATTGATAATAAATACAAATAGCAAAAAACCTATAGAAAATGAGATATTTACAAAAAAAAGCACAAAAAACCGATTTTTGTGACCTTTGACCTTAAAATTTAATAGTTGCGTACACCCTACCATATGTAAGTTTTGAGACAACTTTTAGGGTGTCAATATACAAGTATTTACAGACTTACAGCTTGGTATCTCGAATTCCGAGGTGAACTTACTATAATGACTGGACTATTTATTTGAAAGGTTCCACTGAATGAATTTTTATTTGATTAAAACTGTTAACATGTTGACCGCTATATCATTCATTGGTGACTAACATTGAACTATCCGTTCAGATGACTGACTTTTCACCCAAGGACAAACAGACTAAAATATGATATAAAACGAAAAAAACTATGATGTAAAAATTTCTGCTAGTTATTATTTCTGCGAAGGCTGCTAGTTATTAAATAAAATTATTTTTTGAGTATTTATTATGAATCTACTTTAAAGAATAGTATTATTTCTTTTTAAAGTTTTTTTTTTCTTCAATTAGTTTGTTATTCTCTTGGCTAACATAGAGCTGAGCTTTGCTCATCTAACTGTTTTATAAAGGTTAAAGCTGGCTATAACAGAAACCTACTATATTTCCCCATATTAGCCTGCATACTGGAAAAAATTAAGGTACACCAGTATACCAGGAAATATGAAGTTTTGCAAGTGGAGGATAGGCAGCTGAATTATTTTGGTTTTTCTAACACTTTTCATTTTAATGAAAAACAACACCTTTTTTTTTTCTCCTTGTCTGTCTCTTTCTATATACATATTTGCCGAAAAGTCAGTGAAGGCTTACTTTGGAGACACAAAATTTTTTTGTGTCTGTCTGTCTGTCCGTCTATCTGTCTGTCTGTCTGTCTGTCAGTTCCACGATAACTTCCATAAAAAGCATCCGATTGGCTTGAAATTAAGTGAGTATGTTAGTGAGGCACTGGGATTAAGCTGTATAGTTTTTTGTAAGATTTGGTTCATTCGTTCGAAAAATATAGAATATTTTATTTTGCGCAATAATGCTTTTCTATGACAAATCCAATGATTTCCATTTTTTTTTCTTGAGAGAAAATGTCACATTATGATAAATGGATGCTGAAATTTATCAGTTAAATTATTCGTATTGTTTTGAAATTTTGTCTATTCATTTGTCAGATTTTTAAAATTATTACAGTAAATTTTGGAGATTTTTTATAAATATATTCCAATAATATAAACTAATTTGTTTTGGAGACTTACTAATTTCAAATGTATTTATTTCATTTTCTTTATTTTCTCTTAATGGTTGCTGAGCAACCATTCATCCTAATATTTATTTTTATAATGTTATAAATTTGAATGCGTGTAATTATTGAACGCGAAAATTTAAATTAAGTCAACGTCAAAACTGATGAATTAATGTCTTTGTATCTTTGTGCATAACTATAACATAGCCCAGAAAAGAACATAGGCTATGTTTTATTGATTTTATTCACATATTTTCCTTAATAATGCAAAATTTCCTTCTTTTTCATGCAGAATCAATAGTGATCTTTTAGATAAAATTTAATTAATTTCCTTTATCGTTGCCAAAAAAAAAAAAAATCAAAATCTGGAATATTTTGTCAACAGTAATAAGTTTCAATTGAGCAAGTTCCATTCGAAAAATTAAACTAAGAAAAAATAAATATGACGTCAGAATTAAAATAAAAATAAATATAGTACTTTGTTAAATATTACACACGGAAATTTGTTTCGTTAATAAGAATTTTTCTGACAAAAATGGTGGCATAGTTAGAAGTAAAAGAAATAAAAAATAACTATATTTTTAATAAATATTTCACCTGATAAAATTTGACATCATAATTGAAATAAAACAGGTATTTTATAGTAGTCATTAAAAATATAAGAAACATGGATAGCAATAACTCAAGTCATCATTGCTGAAACTTCAGTGAAGGCTTATTTTGGCGACAAAAAATTTATTGTTTTCCGCCTGTCAGTCTGTTCTGTCTGTTTGGCCGCGATATCTGCCACAAAATGCAATCAAAACTTCTTTTTTTCGGAAACAAAATAGTAAAACTCTAGATTACTGAGCTTACACTTTCAAAAGTTCCTGATACATCAAATTTAGGTGTGGACAGGTATGTAGCAGTATGAGGATAATGAAAAATGCTTATTAAAACTGTTACTTATCCTTATAAATCAAAATGTATAAAGAAATACAAGATATACGATAACCATTAGCAAATTGATAGAAAGTTACAAATTTAAGTTTAATGAGACTACGGGGGGTTCAGAGGGGCTCCGCCCCCCTGAAGAAATCAACTATGTTATAATAAAAAAACAAAAATAATAGATCGTGAAAATTTCAGAATATTCTAACATAACTAAATCTTTAATTTAACGCTTTTGATGGCTAAAAACTTTTTATTCTTATTTTATTCTTATAAATAATTACGTAATTTGAAAATTTTAAATTACAGTTTCCAGGAAGTTGAATATTACCCAAAGTGTGTTTTAAAAAAGAAATGATGTGCAAAGTTGACGTTGAGGCTCTTGATCTGCATATTTACTAGTTATTTCATTTAAGGAATAGAGAACAGGATTTCACAATATCTGATCAAAGCCAATTTGCTTCATATCTTATGATAGCTCTCTGGGTAAAGAAGGCAGTTTGGTGAAAAGCTTCCTAGGACTTAATTAAACAGACTTTTATAGAATGTGGTTCATTTACAAAAAGAAACAGACTTTTTTACATAATTGTTTGAAAGACCTTATTTAAAATAATGTTATTCTTGGTTCTTATACCAAAGATCAGACTTCTGTTCTAACAGATAAAAAGAGTGAGTGATAATGAATGATAAAATATAAAGCAAATTTTGTACTTCTAATTATTATTAAATAAAATCCTGGATTTTAGTTAAATTTCAGCTTTTTAAATTATCATATAAAATTACTTTTTTGATATAAAATAATCACATACTTATCTCTTTATATGTTTAGATAATTATTCTCTCTCTATATATATATAATAAGAATATTTCTGTTCATGTACTAATTTATGAGATAATCTATTTCTTCATTGTAAATATTGAATGGATGTTGGGAAGAGAGCTTTGAGTGAAAAGGCATGAGATACATGAAACATGCTGTTATTCTCTTGGATATGTAAAAAAATAAACTAAACAATTAGAAATGTGGAGACAAACTCTATATGGCACCTCTCTTCCACAACACCAATCGCTGTTACTGAATACAGCTAAGGAACATCAGTCATTTCTGTTCTTAAAGATCTTCACTTTTTCCAGCATGGGGGAAAGGCCAGAGATTAATATTAAAAATATGGTCTCCACTGAATTTTCTGGCATGGCAGATAATGCAAGAAGATACAGTATATATAACTAAATATAATTATCACAAAATTGGGCTTCAGTCATCAAGTAAACATTTATTTTCATGAGGCACTATGAGATCAGATGGCAAAGCCTAATTATATGCTGCCAAAGACACTGAGTCCCTAAGCAGATTGTCTAGATGGGTAAAGCTAGGATAGTTTTACAAATAATAGTTCAAAAAGTATTTTTGCTGATATATTCTTCAGATTATTCATTTTTACTTACATTTTGTAAGATAATTTTGATTTGTCTTTAAAATCCTACCAATAAGTTAAATAAAACTAATATGAAAAATACTATTGATTAATTTTCAAGGCAAATATTAATACAAAGGCAAAGTGTATTTGATAAATTAACATAATTTACAATTAATTTTAAAATTTTATAAAGTTTTATAGATAAAATATAAAGTTATAGATAGTATGATAAAACTAATACAATTTCAGTAACATTTTAAGTGAGGGGGATTAAGACATTAAAAAAAAATAATAATAATTTAATACTTACCAGGCGTTAAAAAATTTGGATCAATTGGTTTACCAGAAGATTTACACTCTTCCACTTCAAAATAACTCACTAAATGTGACCATAATGCTGATTTCCCCTATATAAGGAATTCAAAACATTAGAAGATATTTTTGAACAATCATTTTACAGGGAAATATAGCATTATTTATAATATGAGTTTAGTACCTGAATAATTTTTTTTCTGTATTTCATGAAATTTTCAATTTTTGTTATGGCACATTTCACAGTATCTTTTAATCTGATCAACCTTAACATACCATCTGTTTGGCTTCAGCATGGAACATTATTAATGCTCATTCAATACTGTGTATGTATGGTTTTACTTTTAATGATTAAACATTAAACATAGATTCTTTCCAATATTTTAATATAACACAGCCCTCAAAATCACAATAAATAAATAACAATGAAGAAAATATAAAGCAACTGATATTATTAGATTCATATATCACTATCAAGAATAGTGCAGTCTGCAATATGAAAATAGGGACATAAAACTTCCAAATATACTAATAAGTTGCTCTGACAACTAAAGAACAATAAAACTGTGAAGCACAAGGACAAAATTGATTACAAAATTGATTTTTTTTTAAATTCCAGTACAAAAGCAAATAAATGTGTATAACCTCTTCAGAACTGAGCATAAAATAACTCTACAAATATATATTTACTGCTTTTCCATTATTGAAATGACACCATAGATGACAGAAAGAGTCATTTTTATGAAATCAGTACTTTAGGGGACTGGCAATTTAGATTACAAATATGGATATAAAAGTACTAATCTCCTTAAAACATCAGTTTTACTATCAGTAATATAAATTTATGTAACAACAAAATTAAGGTCTTTAAACAAGTAATTGATCAGCAAATCCTGAATTTTTTTTTATTGTAAAACATTTAAGTTAAATAATCATAAATATTTCTTACTTTCTTGGCCACAATGTCTTGAAGGTATTTTCAAAACTCAGATGAAAATAATATTTATTTTTGTGTGGTAATATTCATCAGTGCTGATATTTATTGGTTTTGTTTTAAAGCAAAAAGCATTCAACTGTATAGAAATAAAGTAAAAATGCAAAAAATTCGAACAGTTTAGTTTTTATGACAAAAAGAATGGAGGTACACACTTGTGTACCTCAGGTCTGAAGAGGATAAATAACAGATTAGAATTTTAATTAAAAAATACTCTAAAATGAAAAACCTAAAGTGTATGCATATCAATATGAAATAATACTAATCAATAAATAACTTTTTAATTTTCAAAATGTCATGCAAATACTACATTAAATCAAATGAAATTTGGATAGATTTAATATATATATATAGCAACATTCTGAATTGGTGAATTTTTGAATTTTGTTTTTCTTTTCACTCTCAACAAAATATTAATAAAATTTTTAATATAAAGCCATTCAAAATAATAATAACTGATTGAAAGTCACTTCTTAATTCCTCAATATACTATTTTTCTAAAGGAAAGGAAATAAATATTGGTATTTTAACACAGATTTTAACTCAATATTCAAATTTGTTAACTTATATCACATATAAAAATTTTGAAAGATTAGGACAATTTTAAGCACTTCAAACTAAAAATATATGATCCACTGTTTTCTTGCTTTGATAATATAATAAATCAACTGGTAGCATTTGTACTCTATGTGAAATAAAGACACTTATTTTATAACTAAATAATCATATTTGTATACTACCGAAGCAGTGAGGCTCTCATCTCTAAGTTTGTTTGGATAGATTTTCATTTAGAAATATATAAAATCATACAAATTTGAGTATGTATGCTAACAAAGTCAATAAAGCCTCCAGCATTTGGGTCGTTTAGAAAGATTTTTTAGTCCAAGATCCCAGAGCCCCCAGAAGTTACTTATTTTCTCACAAGTAAAATATGTGGGATAAAGTAGTGTTAGTATGTGCTATGAGGGTAGTGAAACCTACTAGCTTGGGTAGATGGCCAATTTACGGGTACCAGGTACTAAAGGTAGGTAAAAACACTACAAACTTTTCTTAAATTCTCAGTGCTGATTTTCATGTATGTTTTACAGAATACTGTTAAAAATTAATGATCAATATTGCCAGACACTTCCAGTGGGCAGAAACTTTTACCAGACGCTTTGAAGCTCCCTAAAAAATGATACAACTTTACTTATTTTCTCAGCCTTGATTTTTACATATGTGGTGTTTGGAATGAAATGAGCCGTTCCGAAGAAAGAAATAAGTACGTGATCCTTTTGAGCAGTGGCATAGCTAAGGGGGGGCAAGGGGGGCGTCCGCCCCGGGCGCCGAGGCCTAGGGGCGCCAAATTGAGAGAAATTGTTATATATCTATATTGGGGTGGGGGCGCAAAATTTCTTGCTGGCCCCGGGCGCCAAAAAACATGACAGTAGGTGGCTACGCCACTGGTTTTGAGTACATTGCATTGATTTGGCCGCAAAAGACCACTTGACATTGATCGACACAGTTCAATAATTTTTTTAATCATGAGCAGGAGAAATAATTGAATAATAAAAATAGAGCTTACCTGCAGAAACTTGAATTATCATGAGAGCAGAAACAAACAAAAGAATAGGCACAGAGAATTTTCTTGCAAAGAAATTTCTTTATTATTTTTTATGAAGATAAAATAAATTCTCATTCTTAGAGAATATAATAACTGTAAGTAGGCATAGCTCTCTTATTTTTAGAGCCGACCATAGAAGGCTCACTTGACTTGTACAAAATTTATAAATAACAGAAAACTCATTTCCAAATGATTATACCTTTTTTTCATTCAATTGGAGAGCAAGGGGTAAAATGTTGAAATGCAATAAAACAAAGGTGTGCTCATTTCTGTAAAGAGCACACAACATACCACGAACGGAAATTCTAGATGAACTGATGTTCCAATAATTTGAACAATCATTATTTCCAGAAAACAAAACATTCTTTCAACTCAAAATATATTATTATACGTAAATACTTCTTTGGAGATCATAAGTAGAATTTTTCATGGACGAACAAACCTTTAGACGTCTCCACGAAGCAATAAATTCGTTTCCTTGTTTTTTTGGAGAAATTACATCTTTTTTTTATATAATAATGCTGATCCTTTACCATAAAACCGAACAAACAATTTTAGCTGGGATCCCACACATCATTACCACAGGCGTTCATTACCGTACTTCTGTTGGTTCTCCTCAGCACTCTCTGACGAAAACGACAGCTGCCGCCAAAGGAAGAAGGGAGGGGTTGCTATAAATTCAAAAAAATATGCCAACTGGCAGGGCAAAAGGAGGTGGCGATAAGATGAAGAGGCCAAGAGTTTCGCCACTAAAAGGGAAACTGCATTTTTAAGAATAAACTTTTATCTCACCAGAAAGATGCGGAGCCAAAACTGGATATCAGGACGCACCTATTTTTAAATTACGCATCAGAAGAATAGTATCTGATTGGACAATAGGAGGAGCCATAAAACGGAAGTGCACACCCCATCGAACATTCGAGAAAACACAGGAAAATTCCACAACCAGAAGGAACAAAATTCTAACTG
Source organism: Maratus speculifer (assembly GCA_964019185.1). Taxonomy (NCBI): domain Eukaryota; kingdom Metazoa; phylum Arthropoda; class Arachnida; order Araneae; family Salticidae; genus Maratus; species Maratus speculifer. Next base: position 222,067,026 of record OZ025292.1, read on the forward strand.
ATTTCAACATTTTGAAATCAACAAAAAGTTAGGTAATAAAAAGAACTTTACAGGGGAGATTAAAAAAAAACGAGAATTAAGATAATTTTTAGAATGCAAAATATATAATAAATGAATAGATTAAAACAAAAATAGATGATAAATTAAATTAAATAAAAATATGGCAGTGGTTAAGAGTAACCACAACAACATATGATGCTCAGAAAACTATTTCAATATTTTATGTAAGCAGCCAGACTGATTGCAAGGGCTAAACATCCAGCCAGACATACATAAAGTGTCGTAGTTCCCTATGCGACCATACATAAAGTGATGCTTTGAAGCTCCCTAAAAAATGATATAACTTTACTTATTTTCTTAGTCTTGATTTTTACATATGATGCTCAGGGAACTATTTCAATACTTTATGTAAGCAGCCAGACCAATTGCAGGGCCAGAAATATAAAAAGGGTTGCGGCTCTGTATGCGACCATACATAAAATGACGCTTTAAAGCTCCCTAAAAAATGATATAACTTTACATATTTTCTCAGGCTTGATTTTAGATATGATGCTTAGGGAAATATTTCAATACTTTATGTAAGCAGTCAGACCAATTTCAGGAGCCAAACATTCAGCCAGACATAAAGTGTCATTATGAGTATGAGCGCGAGCGTGATAATTAGATAGTTTTATAACATAACTTCTTAAAACTTATGTTATTAATAGTCTAATGGAAGTCTTCAGTAATATTAAGTAAGATTTTAACCCTTAATTAAAAAAAAAAAAAAAAAAAACTATCAAAAAACTTGTAAGTACAAAGATTTTAGATAATATAAAGAACATTTAGAAAAATTTAATTGCATTTGATTCTTGAGTTTTTGATAGACCAATCTTTACTGCAGCGAAAAAAAAAAAAAAAAAAGAGGTGTTGGAAGAAGAAATTTTTTTTTCAATGATTTAATAATTATTTTGATTCATTCAACGACTTAGAGCTAGAGAAAAAGGTATTTAACACAATATGACTGGAATAATTGACTTAGATGCTGCCAGACTTCAACTATTCATCAACACTCACATGGTTTCTGATGTTGATGAAGAGTTCAATCGTAAAAATTTGGAAAACTATGATGCAAGCAACTTACCACCGTGTAAAAGTGAGCTTTTACAAGCATTTTTGAAGAGCTAATTATATTCTCTAGTCTCTAGAATAATGATCATAAAAAGGAATTAGATATTTTTAGACCTGAAAATAATGGGTAGGCATTGAAAGGTAATCAATATCATTTAAACTGGTTTGTGGGGACCAACTACCAGGCATTGTAAGTGAATCGCTTCAAGAAGAATCAGGTATTCTACTTTCAATTTAAATATTTATATAAACTTGTAATTATTTGATTCTTAATTATGTATATATTTTTTACAGAAAAAGAAACTAATGATGATGAATTATGAAACTTCAAAGATGATGATAATAAAGATTAAAAAATAATAATAAAATAGATCATAACTTTCTCATTAATAAAATAATGATTAATATTTAAATGAATTATTTTGAATTTTTCTATTTACAAATTTTATTATTTTTTACCTATTATAAGATGTCAAACTATTATTTTAATAAATTGATCGCTGTTGAGAATCATCAATTTCCTCAATATCTCCAATAAAAAACATTATTTATAAAATAATAATTTGTTTATAATTTTGATTACTAATTCAAATATATTCATATTTTAGTATGCTATAACTAGCATCCGTCAGGCCGAAGTGTCGGAGCATTGAGTCACATAAATAATAATACCAAAATAATAATAATAATAATAATAATAATAAATAAATAAATAAAAATAATAATAAAAATAAATAAATAAAATAAAATAAAAAATACTTTATTTTTCATTTATTTTTTAATAATGTGAAAGAATAGCTTCATAAAACAGATGTAATATTTTCGTTTTCAAATATTTATTCAATTACCATTTGCCATAAATAATTCTGGAATGCTATTCTATTAGCAAGTGTCCCCATTCTTTTAATTTGGTTGAGCCTTTTCTTTGTGAAAGGTACTTCTATGAGAATATCTTCTAAATGACAAACTCTGCTGAATGCGACATAAGTTGCTCCAAGTGACAACTCTTTGAGACCAATGTCTACAGTAATTTTTGGCAAAGCTAAACCCTAGGATTTGTGTATCGTGACAGCATATGCAACTTGTAGTGGCAACTGATTTTGGGAACATAAACGCTATTTTCTTTCCAAGATTTAGAACTGGGTGTCTCAGGGAAAAGTCCTCCAGTTAGAAGTGGCCCATGGTAATCATTAAAGCTTGAGGCAAGCATGGAGCCCGATGTTCTGGGCCATATACGATATCTTTTACCATTTCAAGTGCACCATTTACCAATCCACCGTCTGTCCATAGATTAGTTCGTAGCATAGTTCTGCATCCAATTGCTAAGAAAAGTTTTGCTTGAAGTCCAGATGCATGATCATCCTCACTCCATCTTGCTATTTGATTGTTGTGGTCTGTTAATATTCTTGCTGCAGGAGATTTTAATTTATGCAATTTTTCCTTATTATATTCTTACACTTACTGGTTTGTGGGAATAAGGCGTATAGCACCTTGAAATCTTTTAAGGTCATTTGGGGGGCAGCAGGGGTCGCAGCGTCCCTAAAATTTTCGCACTTTCCTACCACAATTTTGAAACAACAATATTTTTCGTAAAATTTCATTGTAGGTGTAAAAGAAATCTTACATGAAGATTTTTGATTTAAAATACTGGTAGAAAAGTGCAAAAGTTTTAGGGATGCTGCGACCCCTGGGGCAGTATACTTTTTGTCATTACATAAGGGATAAATATTGGTAGTATGTAACTTGCCCCACCGAAAGCAAATCAAGAATCTCTCGAAACTGCAGTTGGCAACTTCGTTTTGTCTCATTGACTTTGTTAAGGTGAAACATTTTTCAAAAGTGCTAAGCACTGTTTGTCCACGTATAGCCAAAATATCTTTTATAGAAGGTTTATTTATATAGAGGTGTGTTTTTGACAGGCTGTAGCTGCCTAATATCTCGAATGAGATAAACAAATAAACCTCCAAAAGTCTCATTGCTAACTGGTTTGCCTCCTCAACATCATTGCTCAAGCACACAAACAAATAAATATGTATTCATACAAACATATTAATGCATATTAATATATGCATCCATATATACATATAATAAATACATACATATAATGAATACATGCATAACATGCTATTTTTCTCGATTTCTTAATTTATTAACTCTTGACATGCAACGAATACGGAAATATCCAATTAACATTCTTCATATTGTTTTTGATTTCATTTTAAAAATGTATAAATTTCAGACCAAGTTACATTTATTCGCAAGTCGCAAAAGGTATATTGTTATGTTGGCCGGGTGCGAAAATTCGCCAAATCTTATTTAAATTTCTCATTCAATTGTAATCTTTGGCTGAATTAACGCAAAGAGGAACTAACTTTATATCCTGTTTTAGTTGGTAACAATCTATATTTAAAAATTCTAAATGGTATTAAAAAGTTTTAAAAGCTTAAAAAACGCAAGCCTCTATTTTTTGAGCACATAAAATTAGATACGATGCTTTCATTATGAAATAAAATGTTTTTAGTTTACGTTATCTCTCATTTAAACATTCTTGTTATTGACCAAGATTTTTTTATTTGTATTTATATAACTGTGATTACATATTTTTTATTATTTTTTCCAGCAAAGTAATTTAATATATAACGGAAATTATGAGCTTTTTAGAATTAATCTTAATCATTTTTTGTCAAAATATTTTAATTTATGCATTCACTGACAGAGAGTTTCATCTGACATTACAGTGTGCAACAGTAAATTATTGGCTCTTTGTTAGTGTCTAATGTTGTAAGATTGATGATTGGCGTGATTAAAAAATTTTGGCGATCACTGGCGCTTGGATAACATAAAAGTAGACTTGTCCATCTATTCGTGCTTTTTTTAGAGAAAAAATAAACATGTGGTTTTTGCTTTCATAGGAAATAAAATTTAAGAAGTCAATCTATATCATAAATTACAAATGTGTGCGTCAGTAACATTGACGTCATAACGGTGGGAACAAAAATAAGGCTTCATCCGTCGAATTTGATGAATGAAGTTGTTTAAAAGAATTGTTAAGATAAAAGTTATAAAAACTGGCACAGATGGCATATATGCACCACACTGACGAGTTTTTTTTTTCTGACACCAATTTGGTCAAAATCTTATTTTCTTATATCAGTTACATACTGTACCAGTTACACATATCTTTAATAAGGGAATAACAGTAAATAAAAAAAATAACAACCATAGAACAAACAATTGATATAATTTTAAAAAAGAAGATAAAAGTAAATAAACATAAAAGTGCCTAAACATAATTATAATTATAATAGATAATCAATCTTATATTGTTTGATTAACTCATAAAACAAATATTATTCATAACTAAAGTTTATTTGTAAATTTCATGTTATTGAAAATTTGGTACAGATGTCACACACGTACAACTATGGCACATTTTTTTTTTTAGATTAATAAACACAGGCCTAAGCCCAATGTTAAGTTTTCTAGTTACAATTTTGTAGCTGAATATTTGCATTGTTGACTTTTGGTTCTACTTTGAGTGTCGGCAAAACCCAGAAATGTATGCCTCTTTAGACGTTTTTGTAATCAAATGCTTGATTTTATCAAAAGAAATACTTAATTTATTTTCTATTATGGTGTCATTTTTAATCATTGAAGCCCTATGAAATTAGCATCTCAATTAAATGGGGGAAAAAAAGAAATATAGCAACATTATGAGTAAAAATGCATTTTTTTTAATCGTGACGTCATCTTCTGTTCGAAAGTTTAAAAAAAGTTACGAAAGTTATGCGTGTTTCTTAAAATGTGACATTTTATGATAATTTGTTTTAAAAATTTATTTAAAATTTTTATGAGAAAATGGCATTGATAAAAAAACAAACTTTATTTTTCCTTTCTTTCAACAATGGAAGATTCAAACTCATTATGGGAAAATTAAAAGCTGACATTTTAGGATGTTAATGTCGACGAATATTTCTGATTTTCAATACCCGCCAAGATTTTAGCCCTACCGACGTCCAGCTCATTTTTTGTGTCGATGCGATAAATATTTTGGATGAAATCGAGGTCACAAAAGTGTAATTTTTGCAGGGAAGCTGGAGCTGTGCTCTGACAATTATTTTTAAAATTGAGGGTTAAACTATTACTTAATTATTATTGAAGACTTCCGTTAGACCATTAATAACATAAGTTTTATGAGGCTATGTTATAAAACTATCTAAATATCACGCTTGCGCTCATACTCATAGCGACACTTTATGTATGTCTGGCTGGATGTTTGGCCCCTGAAATTGGTCTGGCTGCTTACATAAAGTATTGAAATACTTCCCTGAGCATCATATGTAAAAATCAAGACTGAGAAAATATGTAAAATTACAGAGTTTCCCCCAGAGGGTTTCAGGGGGGCGCTCCGCCCCTCCTGCCCTTTAGTTTAAAAAATAGTGCCCCTCTTGCCTCTCATCCAAAAACTAGCGCCCTTCTGGTCGCTCATTCTAAAAAATAGCACCCTTCTTGCCCCACATTTGAAAAAACACAGCCCTTCAGCGATGATGCGAATGCGCTATAGCACGTAAATTATGCAAAAATAGCTCTTACAGGTCTCGTGGAATGCGTAATTTCCTCAACAAATCGCGAAAAAACGTCAAATTTTGTTAAAAATCATGAAATAACAACTAATTCTCCAAGATTCGTGAAAAAATGGCTAATTTCGTCACAAAATCCCGAAAAAACGACAGATTTCCTCAAAAAATTGTGAAAAAAACGACAAATTTCGTCGAAAAATCGTGATGAACAGAAATTTTTTTCAAATGTTTCGCGAAAAACGGATCATTTTGCCAAAAGATCCTAAAAAACAGCAACTTTTGTTAAAACTTGTGATAAAATGACAGATTTTGTCAAAAGATTTGCAAAAAAACCCGGCAAATTTCATCCAAAAGTTACAATAAAACGGAAAATTCTGTCAAAAAATTCGCAACAAACTGCTGATTTCGTCAAAAGATCACAAAAAATGCAACTTTGTTAAAGTAGCACAAAAAAAAATAAAAAATCATTGTTTAAAATCACAATTTTTTTTTTTTTTTTTTTTTTTTTTTGAATGAATGTATGAAAAATTATTTTTTATTCATTTTTTACAAAAATTAGATAATTTTTTGAAATTATCGCGCGCAATTTATTTATTTTTTTGGGAGGCTAATTAGTTAAAAGATTTTTTTAATAAGAAATAAGAGAAAAAAGTAATTAAAAGGGACTTTTTGTGTTTTCATTATTTTATGGGGCTAGTGGGATACGAACCCACAATCTACGCTCCCAGACGTTTAATGGCGTGGTGCTTTAATCACTCGGCCACAGAGATCCCCGGATAACGGAGTGTCTCCGTTTTTTGTTTATATTTCCATCCTTTTCGTTAGTTTCAGGAAATATCGTGGAGTTTTCAGATTTGTAACGGAAAAAGCCCTTTTGGTGCGAAAAAGGATTTTTTCTGTGAAATTCAGAAAAAATATATCCGTGAATTTCAGATTTTTTTTAACAGTGCACTGTAATACACCTAAAACATTTAAGTCGCTTTATAAATAATAAATAATATTAAAAATATGAAACTGGTCAATAAAAATCCAAAATCCACCATAAGATTCTTTGTACAGTAGAATACAGCATATCCAGTACTCGAGAAACAACAGGCATACTCACACAACCATGCTCAGATTGCAATAAAGAGTTGTCCACTTCAGAAGGTTCTAGAATGCATTCTTTTGGTCCAAATAAGATAAAATTTGAATTATAGATACAGAAGAAAGCCAAAATAACGTGATCCAATGTGCCGCAAATTCTTATTTAATTCATGGAAAAAAGTTGTCTCTCTCAAAAAAAAAAAAATAAACAAAATAAAAAATTGTAATTTAAGAAATTACCCCAACCATTTGAAAAATGTTTCACTCGATACATTCATCTATCATTTTAAGCTAAATACCAGTTGTTTTATTGTGTATTATCCGTGCCACTGCTATAAATGACTTTATACATGCTGCAATTTGAAGGTACGGTTCGTTTAAGTTATATCACTCTATTGTCGCCAAGCATAAAAGTTGGCGACGAAAGAAACATTTCAAACTATTTAACATTGTTGGTGCAAAAGTAATCATTATTAAAATACAGCTTTGGCATATACTGTTATACTTGTAAGACTTTGGCATATATTGTTTGATTTTACAGAGCAGAATTTTGGTGATGGAGGTTTTAAACCAAAATCGATCGCAGCACATGCATCTGTGAATGGGTCCATCAGACATCGAATCAAAAAAGTTTTTTCCCAGTTTTTCCCAAGCCGATTGCTTTTTAGTTTTCTTTTTAGGTGGTGGAAAATCAAGAGTAATAGCTATAACATTTTCCGGCTTGTTAGAATCACTATTGGCACTCAAATTTTCCTGGTTAGAACCGACCGATAGTAAAACGCCATGGCTAGTGGATTGGTCGCCCTGGCGACATGATGTTTTACAATTAATCGGTTCGGCATTAAATTGCTTCCTTTTTCGTGATCGCCTTTCAACACGTAATTGGTTTTCAGCGGCTCAATAATCTTTTGATTTTATCATTTTCTGCATTGAAAGACGTTTTTGCGCCAAACCAAATACAGTATTACTCAGTTATCCCGTCGACCAATTTCGCCAAATGATACGAATCGCCAAACTAATAAGCAACTTATACATGTTGACTGTGTTTAATATCATTGAATGCGATATTCACGTTCATTCATTTCTTTGGCTTCGGCTTTTTCCGTATCTGTTAATTTCCGTCTACCCATTTTTAAATTTGTTAGTTTTCTCCTTTATTACAATGATTTTAACCATTTTAATTTACTATTCAAATAAAAATTCTTCTAAAAGTAAAGAATTTAATTTAAATTCAAATAAAAATTCTTCTAAAAATAAAGAATTTAATTTAAATTCAAAAGTGGTAACATCATTCAAAAGTGGTAACATCATTCAAAAGTGGTAACATCATCGGGTCCATTCTCCCGAAAACAACAACCATTTTTCAAATGGTTAAAAAAAAAAAAAAAAAAAGTTAATGCCAGAAGTGAAATTTTCTGTTCTCTAAACTAATTTTCCTGTTTCAAAATTGTGTTTTTATTGCTCCAAAAGCAAATTTTCCTGATTCACAATCATTTTCATGCAAAGAGAAAATTGTACCAGGAGCATAATTAGAATTTGATGCCACCCTCTCTCAACTTTTTCTTATAACAGCTTAAAAATTACGTTTGTAGTATAAATTTGGTAACTTCTATATTTCCGCACCCAGGAAATCCCCCCCCCCCCCCACAATGTTCTGTTTTCAATCCGTCACAAATTTGCTGCTTTTTTTACAATCTTTTCACGAAATTTTGCAATTGTTTTGCCTTTTTTTTTAAAGCAAAATTTGCCTTTTTTGTGATCTTACAATAAAACCTGCTGTTTTTTTGTGATCTTTTAACAAAATCGGCTATTTTTATGCAATCTTTTAACAAAATTTATCTTTTCTTTATTTTTTGGATTTTATTCTGGATTTTTTGCTGAAATTTCTGTATTTCCACGATTTTTTGAACTGCTGAATTCTAGATTCAATCCTATAAAAAAGCCCTGAAGAATGTAAAAAGTGCCCTTTTCAGAACAGTAGCCCCCTGCCCCTTTTTAAATCTGGGGGAAACTCTGAATTATATCATTTTTTAGGGAGCTACAAAGCATCACTTTATGTATGGTTCCATAGGAAGCCGTGACACTTTATGTATGTCTGGCTGGATGTTTGGCCCATACAATCGGTCTGGCTGCTTACATAAAGTATTGAAATAGTTCCTTGAGCATCATATATAAAAATCAAGACTGAGAAAATAAGTAAAGTTGTATCATTTTTTAGGGAGCTTCAAAGCGTCTGGTAAAAGTTATTACCCATTGGAAGTATCTGGCAATATTGATCATTAATTTTTAACAGTATTCTGTAAAACATACATGAAAATCAGCACTGAGAATTTAAGAAAAGTTTGTAGCGTTTTTGCCTGCCTTTAGTAACTGGTACCAGTAAATTGGCTGTCGGCCCAAGCTAGCAGGTTTCACTAAGCTTATAGAACATACTAACACTACTTTATCCCACATATTTTACTTGTGAGAAAATAAGTAACGTCTGGGGACCGCGGGATCTTGCTCTATTTGTGTAAAGACATAAAATCTTCCAACACTAATTTCAAATACATTTTTATTATCACAAGCCACACAATGCTGGGAGGGTCAGCATGTAGGTACATATAATGCTCATAAAATTATATAAAACATATCAGAAATATAAAGGGCCCTCTTGGTCATTTAAAATATATACATATACAGTCCTTGGCCAAATTATTAGACGCACTCATATTTTCTTGTGTCGAATCATATTACTAGCTTCAAAGAGATATTACTGTGTCTGTAGTTACAATTGATTATATACATCATCTGTAGGATTATAATAAATTAAAAGCACGCCAATGACTTTTAAATTATTTATTTTTGTAAATTAAACTAATGATTGCTGAAATTGCAAAACTTAAAACATGAAACTAAAAAAATTGTCAATATTTTTCGGAGCCTCTTTTGACCGCAATCAGTGCCTCTATTCTTCGTGGCATGCTGTAAGTACAAAATTGAAATGTTTCTTGCATTTGTGAGTGATGTTTCCAAACACAGATAAGTTTTTCTATGAGCTGTGTTTTGTTCGTTATGAGCTCTTTGGCCAGTTTTTTCTTCATAAGCTCCCAAACATTATCAATGGTATTCATGTCTGATGAATTACTGGTACCAGTTCAGCACAGGGATATTTTTTTTATTGAAAGTAGGCCTTGACGTATTGTGCTGTGTAACAAGGAACTTTACCTGCAAAAATACAAAAATTTCTTTATTTTTAAAACCGTCATTTTAGCTGTAGAATAAACCGATTTTGCAAACCTCTTTATACTTGTCTTAAGAATTTGCTAAGAAGTCATAACAAACAAAACCCAGCTCATAGAAAATCTTACCTATGTCTGGGATCGTCACCCATACAAATAAGAAACACTTCAATTTTGTATTTAACAGCATGCCACGAAGAATAGAGGCACTGATTGCTGCCAAAGGAGGCTCCAAAAAATATTGACTTTTTTTGAGTTTCAAGGTATAAATTTTGCAATTTCAACCATTTTTATTTTAGTTTGCAAAAATAAATAATTTTTAAGTCATAGTCATGTTTTTTATTTATTATAACCCTACAAACAATGTATAAAATTAATTGCAGTTATTCACACAGTAATATTTTTATGAAGCTAGTAATATGATTCTACACAAGGAAAAGAGAGTATTACTGTGAACTACCCCCATCAAAAATGACAGAATTTTGATCTGCATTTCATTTTCATAAGACTTCATACAAACAAATTGGATGAAGATTTTATTATTGAAAAGTTTGTATTGCGAAAAAAATCAATTCTAGAAACAGCAATAGATTTCTTCAAATACAAATAATGAGTTTTTTTTTTTTTTTTTCTTTTTTGGTTCGATATTCAATTTTTTGAAATAGTACAACAATTGGACAAAACAAACAGCAGTATTTATCATCAAAATAACAATAATTAGCAAAGTAAAACGCAATTTCTGAAGATTTCATCAAATATTAAAATTAAATACATATATTTTTTAACTTTTAAAATCCATTATTTTATAAAAAGCAATGACTCAGCAGCGATTTTTATCATATATATAGGAAAGATATAGGACAGATTCTTAGTTCATTGATTAATGAAGCTTTATGCTTTGTTTTTAAATATGGATTTGGGATACAGTAGAACCCCGATAATCTGAATCATTTTTTTTTTTCAAGTTTGAGAAGCGTTTAGCTAATTTCCATAACATTAACTTGTTACATCGTCGTATTCTGAATTTTTTTTTAAAAACTTTTTCGCCAATCGCCTCTCAAACTTAAAAAACAGAAATGAAAAAACCAATCCGGATTATCAGGGTTCTACTGTATATATAAGTGGATAACAATGCTGAATTCAGACATTTTTCTCCGGGAGGGATATCTGTAGCTCCAGAGGGGGTGACGTTATGAAGTGCCAGGGGAGATTGCTCTTTTTTACCATTGAAAACATGTAATCTCAAAATTTCCAGGGGGACATTTAATTGCTCTGGAGGGGAATGTCCCCCCAGGCCACCCCCTGAATTCAACACTTAGCAGAAAAATGTAAACTTAGAAATAATAATAATAAAACTAAACTTAAATTATATCAAAGAAATCATTCTAAAAATATTCCATTTACTATACCTATTGAATGGTACTTTAAAATTATATAATAAAAACTTTTTAAAAAGATCTCTAGTCACATTATTACATCCCGCAATTTTTATCAATTTCATTTCAATGGAAAAGTTCTTCATTTATACTGATGCTGATAGATAGCAGCACTACGAAAGTTGAAATCAGACTATAATTGATGACAAAAACGTTGATTTGGAGAATTATTTATTTATTTTTTTAACATGTTGTAAACAAAATGCACATAAATGTAAACAAAAATGGAAAAGCAATTTAAAAATATATTTATATGCTTTTACAAATATTTTAAAAACATAATTGATATTATTATTATTATTTTAATGAATATCTCAGAGCCGTTTGGTTTTTTTTTTTAGATTTGGATTTGCTCTTTTGAATGGCAATGGTGAAACGTTCATTTGTTTATGGTAGCTTATTTTTAAATTGGAACTTAGTACAATTTAATTGGATATGCTATGTATGTTTTATAGATAAATATGCTCAACAAACATTATTTCAAACAGAAGAAATTATCATTTAGCTGTCATATATTAATATATATGTTTTCCGTTAAGCTTAACCTGATGTTTATTTAGATCAATTTGCAGATCAGAATGGTTCACACCAGAATCGTTCCTACATTTTTTTCCAGTCGCATTTTATTATAAGTAGATTGAAAAATAATTATACCTCATCCAGGCCAACAATTCTATGCTCAAATAATAGAACCATTAATACACAACTTTGAGGTATATCTCATAAACAGCTTCATATAATACGATTTTTCAATATTTATAAATTAACCCAATTTTAAACTTTAATATTGTAAATTACCAGTAAAATAGAGTCCTCTTAGTTCATTTAAAAAGGTTTTCATTTAATAAATATAAATTTTAATAAATCTCATTAAAATAAAAATTTTAATAAATTTACAAATTTGAAGTTTGTTTGAAAAGGCAGATTGGAGAGTATGCTGTCAAAGTCAGAAGGGCCCTAACTGTGAGTTTGAGTAGACAGAGTTTTATTTAAAAATAAAGTCATACAAATACAAGGTTATATACTGCCGTAGGCAGTGGAGCACTATTTAACATAAGATAAATTTGGGGGAAAAAATGTTTCAAAATAGTCATAAAAATCACAAACCCCTAAAATCATAAAAAGTTTAGGGTTTTTTACAAAAACAGATCAGTCAGAATTTAATAATTTTTAGGGTTATATTAAAGGTTATTATGCAAGACAAAAACAGTGCTGAATAATTCAGTTAATTGTTATAAATTAAACAAATAATTAAATGAATCCCTTTATAAAATCAAAATAATGTACCTTAAATGTGAAATAAAAAAACACTAAAAAAACTAAGATCAATATAACAAGCAATGAGAATGTTGTTACTATATAATAAGCAACAAGAGGGCCAATAAAACAACATTAAAAGCTCTATGAATGTTTCAGAAAAAATATCACAGACTTTCATTAGATAATAGTGTGTATAACAACCATAAGTGCCATGAATCCTACATACAATTTTATTATACCAGATGAAGAATTAGGCTGTTTTCAGGCTAAAATTATGAAAGTACTTTTATTATTTTGATATTACTAATAAAAAAAGATTTTATCAATTATTGTTTAAATCAGTATTTCTTTTTAAAAAATGCATTTTAAAAATAAATTTTTGCCAAAAAAAAAAAGTAAGATATTTAATAAATTTATGGAATATGAATAAACTGTCAAAGTGGTAAGAACAATCAGTACAAAATTAATACATTAAGTCGCAAACACTAAATAGAATGAATAATTACCTGCTTTGATTGAAGACCATGGGCCCAAACTCTTTCTAATAAATCACATAAACTTGCAATCAAAGTATTTTCTTCTACACCAGTTATGCTAATCTCATTATGTCCTAATTCAACTGCTTCTTGTCCCATTTTTTCAACCAACATGCGTTTAGTCTGCAAAATATTTAGTGTGTATTTCAAAGAAAAACAGTAACAGTAAAATGAATACAAATATTTTTAATATCATGATCAGGATTAAAACCTTAAAAATACTATTACATTTATTAAAAATACTTTTATATACTATTAGGAAAAGAGCGAATGGGAAAAAAAAATGGAATTGTTTATGGTAGGGGTGCACAACCTTTTCAAGAGAAGGGCCACTTAGAAATATGTCTAGGTGGTCGAGGGCCACATCAATAATAACGAGATAATTCGATTTAAAGAAGGTGATCTGTAGCCTATGATCGGATAAGAAATATGATTTTAGAGGGGAGTGGCAGGGGGTGGGGGTGTTACCCCTTTAAGTTTGCTTACCCAATCAAAATATCCAATTCACATGGTAAGGATATATCAGAAGGTTTTAGTTTATATATAACAGATGTAGCAAGGTTTATTTTCTAGATGTATTTGACTTTTTTCAGGAGAGTAAATTTTGTTTTATTAAAAGTGCTAAAAAACAAGCATAAATTGCTGGTACCAAAAAAAATGAGCTTTCTGAACGAAAGAGAGAGAAGGAACCAATCAACAAGAATTTTCGTGCCTGAACAGCAAAATTCCCGATTTTCTGTGCCTGATCAATGAAATTTGTAATTCTTCCATGCCTGATCAACCAAAAATGCACATTTTACAAAACCTTTCGACAAAATTTGCAATTTTTATGAAGCTGACCAAGAAAATTTGCATTATTTCCTTGCCTGATCAACAAAATTCGCAATTCTTATGAAACCGATCGAGAAAATGCAAGATTTTTTTTGCACTTGATCAACAAAATTCGCTATTTTTACAAAGCTGATTGACGAAATTAATGATTTTTTCTCACATGATTAGTGAAATTCGCGATATTTTTCAGAACATGATCGACGAGATTCACAATTTTCCGCACCTGAACAATGAAATTCACAATTATTACTAAGCAAATCTACAAAATTCCCGATTGTTCTTCACATGATAGGTGAAATTCGCGATTTTTCTGCACTTGATCGACGAAATTCGCGATTTTTCCGAACCTGATCGAAGAAGTTAGCGATTTTTCTGAACCTGATCGACGAAATTTGCAATTTTTCTGAACCTCGTTGTCAAAAACACGATTTTTATGAAGCTGTTTGACGAAATTCGCGATTTTTATGAAACCGATTCATGAAATTCACGATTTTTCTTCGCATGATCGACAAAATTCACGATTTTCCTTCACAGGATTGACGAAATAGGCAACTTTTCTTTGCATAATCGGCAAAATTTGGAATTTTTTCGAGCCTGATTGACAAAATTCGCAATTTTTACAAAGCCGATCGAAAAAATTCAGGATCTTTCCACTCCGGATCTACAAATTCGTTTTTTTTTTTACAAAGTTGATCAACGATATTCGCGATTTTTCAAAGCTGATTTATAAAAATCGTGATTTTTCCTCACATGATCAGTAAAATTCACATTTTTTTCGAGCCTAATCAACAAAATTCGTGAATGTCCCGCACCTGACCAACGAAATTCGGAATTTTTACGCATGCGATCGACGAAATTCACGATTTTTCTGTGCCTGAATGACGAAACTCATGATTTTTACAAAGCAATTCGACGAAATTAGTGATTTTTCTCGCTTGATCGACAAATTTCGCGATTTTCTGCAGCCTATCGAGGAGATTAGCGATTTCTTCTCTCCCGATGGAGGAAATGAGATTTTATTAGAGCCTAATCTACGTAATTAGCAATTTTTACACGAGTGATCAACAAAATTCGCAATATTCCTGTCTCCGATCAATCAAATTTGAGATTTTTCAGTGTCCGATTGATGAAATGTGCCCTTTTTCCACCCCTTAATCCAAGAAATACTCATTTTTAGCACCAGATCAACGAAATTCGCGATTTTTTTTTCGGGATGAATTGATTAAATTCACGATTGTTCAGCAGCCTATTAACTAAATTTTCATTTTTTTCAAAATTTGCGATTTTTCCATGCTTTATCAACGAAATTTGCAATTTTTTCGTCTGTGTCTAATCAACAATATTCGCTTTTTTTTTTTTTTTTTTTTTTTTTTTTTTTTTTTTTTAATGCGATAAATCGAGAAAACATGCCATTTTTTTCAACCGATGAATTTAATTTGCAATTTTTTCAAGCATCATCTAAAAAACTGATGATTTTTTCTTGCCTGATCAATGAAATGTGCGATTTTTGCATAAGACCAACAAAATTCACGATTTTTCTGTGCCTGATGGGGGAAATTTGCTATTTTTTTTCCTAACTCCATGGACAAAATTCATGATTCTTCAATATATGATGAGTAAAACTTGCAATTTTTACAAGCCTCACCAACAAAATTCCCTTTTTTCCCACACTTATCGATGAAATTCGTGATTTTTCGGTACCGATCAATGGAATTTGCGATTCTTAAGTGACGAAAATTTATATTTTCCCATAGAAAATTGACGAAATTTATGATTTTTTCCTATCACATATGCACAAAAATTGCACTTTTTTCCAGTTGTGCATTCCTAGTTTATGGGGGTCAAAAGGAATTCACTCTGTCTCTTTTAGGTAGATTTCATATGAAATACTACATATTGCATTCTCCCCAATGTTGGAATTTTTGAAAAAATTTCCCAGATCTACACCGATCATGATCCCTAGAACCCGAAAATACCATCAGTAAAAAACTTTATATCAATTTCTCTCTTTCTATATATATATACATATATATATTGTTACGAATTTTGTAAATAGTTAGTGTTTGTACTGTAAAATAATGTAAATAATCTTATTAAGCTCCATTCCTTTACTAATATTAGTTTTTGTTACATTGTCTCTGTTATCAAGCAAACTTGTCCATTATTTTCAGTGTATGTCTATGGCAGATTGGCGAAATAATGAAGATATCGCCAAGTTGGCGTCACTTTTGGCGACTAATTTTGGTCGCCAAATTTAGCGATATATCGCCAAGTTGGCGACAAACTTGGCGATGGTAACCCTTCCCTATTTATGGTAACCCCCCCTTAGGTCTACTGATACATTGTTTGTTGTTCCGTGGTTTTCCAGGTTTTTCTAGAAATTTCTAGCACATGCTACGAGACTGTATATAAGGAGAGCGATACGAGCTGTTGTTGTTATTATTTACCAGTCAGTCATTGAGTGAGCTACTAGAGATTGTCCAAGCAAGTTTGCTTGATGTATTGAGTTTTATCTACGTTGTTTTGAATGTGATATAGTGTTGAGACATTGTATAAAGAGTCTCTGCGACCTATATTTGTACTTGTTCGATAGATTTAAACAGTTATTTTGGAATATCTTGTAATATTTGTGAGTTTCGAAGACTCTGTTGTTCTGAAGATCTGTAAATAAATTATTTTCTACTTTTCTAAGAGAAAAGAGTTTGAAGTTGTCTAACCATAAGATCGAAAGAACCCTATATACGCTGCAACAATATATATATCACTTATTTATGGACACGATAGCTTCCATTATTCTGTTCAAATCTCTCGCACACTTATACATAAAATCAAGGAACATAAAATATCAGTCAAGTTCATTAATGAGCAAAATCAGACCAAGGAGGTGAAAATAAGGAGGGTTTTTGTGAAAACCAAAAAAATCCACAAACTTCTTAATGAAAATAGATATGGAATCAGTTTAAAGTTTTTATTATTTCAAAAAAATTATGCATGACAGATTTTTAATAAAATTAAAATGAGCCTGAGGAGCTAATAATGTTTTGGGTAAAGATGTAAATTTTCTGAAAACATTAAAGTGGCAGGGAAAAAAAATTAAGAAAAAAAAAAAAAAAAAAAAAAAAAAAAAAAAAAAAAAAATTTTTTTTTTTTTGATTTTTTTTTTTAGAAAAAATTGTAAAAGTTGGAAAAATGGGCTTTTTACAATTGTTATATCCCAAATAAACTATATTTTCTTAGAGAATATTAAATAATAAACATATTTTTCATTTATCTGTATTAAAAGAAAATTATTTTCATTTTATATAACTATATTGCAAAAGAAAAAAAAAAGAAACAAAGCATGCTTTTAAAACGTTAGGTAAAAACCTCAGCCAATATCTCTGCAGTTTGGAATAAAAAGCATTATACATGGCATTACATAGTATTTTTTTTTTAAGTATGTAAATGACATTAGTTTAAAGAAACAAATTGTTGCAATTTTATAATTATTATGCACATCAGTATTCAAATCTTCCATTGGTTAAAAAATGTACATTTTTACAGTATTACTTTTTTTTCAGTTATAATTTTTATTTCTTTTGAAAAATATATTTAGTTTTGGAATAGCTTTCCAATCTCAACTCACAAAAGTTTTGATTTAGTTTTATAATCTAAACTCAAACAAAACTAAGATTTAGTTTGACTTACTCGGGTCTGCAACAAAAAAACAGCATAGGATTTATCGATTGTTAGATTTTTATGCATTGAAACCAGAAAAATATTTTTTAAAATATATATATTAATCAAGTTTTTTTTTTTGCAAAAACGAGGTTTTTTGTTTAATTAAATGCAGAATTTCCCTTTTTATTCTGAAATCTGGTATTGCATCTGGTATAAAATCATATTCAATAATGTTTTCATAAATAATTTGATATTTCTAAGAGTGGAACTCGAGAGATATGAACTATAAAACACAACAAATAGAAAATATGAGGAATTTGAAGAACAAACAAAAGAAGTTACACACAGAGATAAGCTTCCACCATGCTTCAGACAACTACTGAAATTCAAAGTTTAGTCAAGAGAGAAAGTATAATTTGGAAATAGTTACGTATAATAAAACACTGATTTTTTTTTATTGCAGTTGTACTTTTCTAATATAAATTCTCTACTTTTTGCAACAATACTATAATGCTATAATGAAAGGAGATTCAGCATCCCCCCCCCCCAAAAAAAAACATTCAATTAATCAGCTGTAGCAAAATCATGAAAAATGCAGCACAGCAGCATCACCTGTTGAGGTATTTACATCAAAAAGTAATGAGCACCAAATTAATTCAAAGATTAACTAAATCTGAAATTTTATGAAAATATGTACATTAGAGATAGAGCTCTATCATTGAGATAGAGCTATTGTGGAAATTGTGAATAATGCAGCATAACAGCACCATCTGTTAGGTATTATACACCAATAACTAAACCTCTCCAGTTTATATCAAGTTATAACTGAATCTAAAATTTTGTGAAATTATGTTCATAAGTTCTTGAGATAAAGTGACTGCAAATTTTTTGTCACATACAGATTCACAGAGTGATAGACATTTTCCAAAAACCATCAAATCATGCTCAGGACCTTCTAAAATATAAAAATCTACCAAAAACCTGAAGTCAAAAATTTTCACAAATTTAATACTTACTATATTATAATTCAATGCAAATAGTAATACTTAAAGATAGAAGAAAGTAATAAATGCATGCTTCAAATTTTGCAAAATTTTCAATTTTGCCATTCCATATCGGCATATTATTCAAATAATTTTGCACATGAATTCATTTTTAACAAGAGAAGTTGCATTTAATTATGTATCTAGATTTTTTTTTTTTTTTTTTAATGTAATCTTGTTTTTGTGAAATTTTGAACTTTTATATATATTTGCACAAAATGTAATCGGAATTTATGAATTAGAAATTATTACTTATAAATTATAGAAATCTAAGATTCTCATTTAGACATTTTTAATAAGGTTCTTTATACATATGTGCAACTTGATAAGATTCAGCTGTTATATGGCATGAGATTTTTCTATCTTGAATTATTGCATTTGTGAAAAATTCAATTTGGAGATTTAAAATGTTTCTGAAATGTTTATTTTCAAGAGAAATTTTGTGAAAGGTCTTGTGTTTCAAAGTAGAAAAAAATGTGAAGGCTCTTTTCAAGTCTTCTCAAACAGATTTCTGCTGAGAGATCAGATTACCCAAATTAATGTTTTCATGTGGGACACTTAACATGAAAACAAAATAAAAAGTATCAGAATGTAGCTATTACAAAATTTTCAATACATTATTTATAAATGAAATTTCAATTTTTTCAATTTGAAAAAATAGCAAAATAAGCCTGCAGGAAAAAATCCGAACACTTTTTTTTTTTTTTTACTTTTTCAGTTTTTTTTTTTTTTTTTTTTTTTTTTTTTTTTCAGCATTCCCATTTTTAGTTTTGGAGAGAAAAAATTCATACTTCATAAATTCTCAAGCTATCAAATCCAATTAAATTTATTATAGATTGATTTAATATTATTTAAAAATCTGTATTGATAAGGTTTTGATAAAACCAACTCTTATTGGAAAAAAAAAAAAAAAAAAAAAAAAAGGACCTTATTGAATTACAATAAAGTCTATTATTTGGGAGAAAAATATTCATAACTTTGTCAATCCTCAAGATATTAAATCCAATTAAATTTACTATAAACCTTCTTAATATTATCTAAAACTTTTGTATTGAGAAGTTTTTGATAAGACCAACTCTTACAGCAAAAGAAAAATAAAATTAAAACAATATTATTGGATAACAACTTTAAGGTACTTTATTGAATTATAATGCAAGTCTATGGAAAGTTGGCAAAATACTGGAAATAATGCCAAGTTGGCATCACTTATGATGAGTACTTTAGGTTGACAAATTTGGTGACAGAACCGGATTTCCCCGATGGTACCCCCTTGTGGTTTCGAGGTATCTATGCAGAAATATAAATAAACTTAAGTAGAAATATGAAAAAAAATATATTCAAATACCAAATTGCTCATTTTCAGACTCATTTTTACTCTCAAACACTTGTAAATTGGTAGTTTCTCTTTTTATATAATATGCCGCATTGGTCGATTTTTTTTCATTAAGGCAGAATTTATTTTTAAAATGCTGTTAAAGTGAGTATTTTGAACTGAATTTCCCTTAAAAATATTCTGATAAAAACAGTTCTTAAAGAAAAATAAATTAAAATTCTCGTCAAAAGCACCAAACAAATTTATTAAACTGGTTTTATCTCTAATCATATTTTACTTTTTATTTGTGAAATTAGCACTTAACAATCATCATTACAAATGTAGTGATGACAAGGTTTAAAGAAAGTTTCTATAGCAGAGGCAAACTATGCAGTGAATTAAGTGTCTTGTTGATTTTAAAACCCCCAAAATTAAAAGTTACTTTTGTAAATAAATAAATAAATGAATGTGGTTTTAAATAAAGATGACATAAATTAAAAACAATACTAATGTTTATTTTAACATTTAAAAAATATATAGCATAAATAATACTTAAAAATAAAAACTTTAATATACAATCAAACCTCATTAACATGAACACTCTTAACGTGAATTACTTTTAACATAAACCATTTTCACAGTCGCCTATAAAGACAATTGCAAAGATTTGATACTGATAACATGAATAACTGTTAACATGACGAAAATTTTGATTCCCCTTGAGATCCATGTTAACGAGGTTTGACTGTATTTCATTTCATTCAATTAAAACAAAAAATATATAAAAATTACGGTACTATTCTGTTATCCCATCAACCTAAATACTATCGCCAAATTATAAGATTAAATGCCAATAATAGGTGATCATGAATGTCAATTCAATGACATTAAATACAATACAAGTGATTAAAACGTCATTAAGTGATTTTTATTTTGACTTTTTATTTGTATTTTTATTAATATTCTACTAATTAGTTTTTTTTATTATTTAAAATAAAAATTACATCAATATGTATAAATTGGCTATTAGTTTGCCGATTTGTATAATTTGACAAAATCGATCGACAGGGTAACAGAGTAGTACCACAATTATTTATATGCATAGTTGAAAATCCCATGGCATGACATGAAATTTTCCAAATAAAACAAGTATAAAGATTTACATACAGTGCAGATATATTTCCCTACGCAAATTCTGGAGCTCGTTATTATTCATGTGATGATTTACTGGCTCCAAAACATTTAACAGAAGAAACAACTTTTTAGATTAACATGACTTGTAAAGAATATAGATCATCATTCATTTGAAACTTCCATTACTCTACACCTTTATTCGAAAAGGACGAAATTCAGCTGAAATTATCACCATCTCTCATCCAGCAGTGCACAATGAACAAAGTCAATGAAGCAATTCTCACACATTGCAATATCAGTGAATTGCTGTCAGAAATTACATTCTAATCGGCCGACGACCAACAGAAAAAGATGAGACATTTTTATAAAACACATTATTCCAGAGTAACACTCATGAAATCTTAAACAGACAGCTGCCTTTTGACAGAGAAGAAATATCATGGACCACCTAATATCAATTAAAACAAAGAGAACGTCAAAGGCTAATGTAGACAGTAGACAGAGCTACTCATCTCCTGCCAACGTTAACAGAATTGATAGTACGCATGTCTGTAGTCTTGTCCACCGGCTTCTAGAATGCTATATGCAAATACAGGCGAGGAGGTGTGAATTGTGGAAGTACATCAAATTTATGTCATATCAAAACGCTGTCTGGTAGTGCTAACTGCAACTACTCAGAAAAACAAGGATCGGGCTAGACATGTGAATGGAATTACAGTGACCCAGCAATGTAGGTTATTATGAAATGAAGAAAAGATAAATAATAAAAGAAAATTATATTACTTGCATTAATAAAGTAAAAGTGAAAAGAATAGGATATCCATTATAAAAAGGTAAGTTTATTTTTCTTTAAGAATAAAATAAAAAATATAAATATAAAGGATTTGGGTTACCATAGGAATATTTATGGAAGTAGAAAAATATGCATGTATGCTATACAGCCATACGTATATGCAAGTATTCAAATGCTAATATAAGCAAGGTGATAAGACAGAAGTTCCTCAAAATTCCTATCATTAATTTTGAAATCTACCTGCGCCAGTAACAAAGCTGACAATTTTTATTTTTTATTTATTATTATTGTTATTTTTTTTAAAGCATGGAAAAAAGGAATTTCTTTCATGTGAAAAAGTGGGCGCCAGATTTACCAATGATTAGCAAGTATGACAATTATAGAAATTTGAGTCAATAAATTATATAAAAAAAAAGATTAGTACTTAATGAATAAAGAAGTTTCAAATCTAGTAACACATACCCTCATTTTACATTCTTTCAATAAAGCCACAACAAATTTCCAGTAAGTCTGAGAGATAGATGCTGGTGAGACATCATAATGTTTTTGATTGCGGATAGTTTTTGTTCTAGCTTCTTGAATAAATTTCTAAAAAAAAAAAAAAAGGAACAAATAACTTGAAAATAAAATTAACTTCAATAATCTGGGCTAGGTAACACCTAATTATTTAAGAAAATGCTTTAATGATTGTTGATAGTTATAAATACTCTGAAGAAGAAAATTCTTCTAGGATATAGAGAAAAAAAATACTTAAAAAGGTTCCAACATTAAACAGAATTTGATGCAAATTAATGATGCAGCACTATCTAAATTACTAAAGATCATTTTACATATAACTGCAGTAAAATACAAGTTATTATTAGCTGCTATATTTTAGGAATAAAATATAATTTACAATAACAAAAAATAGCATACATTTATCTCTAATTTATGATTGCTGACAATATACTGATAACTTTTAGAGCATATTGCATACAAAGGTAAGCTGCTAAGCTGTAATATAAAGTACTATTTTCTATAAATTGAACAGATCTCTAAATTTAGCTAGTAATATAAAAGAAAAATTACCAATAATCTGCCATAAAGATCTGGGTTATTATTTCTATAATGATAGACATTTATAGCTTTGCATAAAGTGCATTATTTAAATTAATTTTTACTGCATAAAAAAAAGTTATATTAATGAAAGAAAATCTGCTCTTAAAATTATCCTTAAGGCCCCACGTAGGCACAGAAAAAGACCTGGATGATATTGTAAACTCTATAGGAGCATTCTTTTTAAATATCTCGTTCAAATTTTAATATTTTTACGTGTTTTTTTTTTTTTTTTTTTTTTTTCATAGAATAGCTGAGAATGATCTACAACCGGCCTAGTTTACTTTTTCGATTTTTCTTATATATTTTTTATATTATGATAGTTTCAATTTCAGAACCGGATATTTTAAAGTTAAAGTAATTAAATAAAAAAAAAAAAATCTGACATCAAAACTACAAAAGCAAAAACTAGGCTGGTTGTGGATTGTCCTCGGCTATCTTGTGCAAAAAATCCTGTAAAAATATTAAAATTTGGGCGAAATATTTGAAAAAAACACCCCCATAGATTTTACATTATCATTCGGGTCTTTTTTTGTGCCTAATGTTGCGCCTTAATTGCTGTAATACCCCAAATTAATCTCTATTTAAAAAAAAAAAAAAAAAACTTTTTGTAAGCATTTTAATAAAACATATCTAAAAAATTAATATTAATATGTTATTTTCCCCCCTTAACTGAATACTTTGAGTTTTAGCTTTTACAGCACATTTTGTATAAAGTTTTATTAGAGAATTTTTCCAATTCTACATTAATAGTGACGAAAAAATATATCATAAATCTGGTATTCTAACCCAATGGTTAGGGAGTTTAATTCAATAATTAACTAGAGGAAAATTGGAAATTGTTTTAATCCCTTTAGTTTAGGTCTAGAATGTTAGGAAATATGCACAGATTTACAGTAGAAAAACATGCTTTTTTTTTTTTAAATACCATAACACTATCACAAAATCACTAACTGTATCAAAAGCATAGTCAATATAAATGTTGTAGAGCTTAAAATTCTGAGTAAAATGAGTACCTACAATTAATATTTTTGTTGAATATTAAGGCCATAATTCTACTTCAAATCTTTAGCCTTATGGTCAGAGGGTTGAACACAAAATTAATTAGGGAAAAACTGGAAATTGTTTTAATCCCTTCAGTTTGTCTAAAATAAACATGCTGTTTTCCCCTTCGTACTAAGTGAATATTAGAAAATATGACCATATTTATAGTAGAAAAACACTTTTTAAAATTACCTTAACAATATCTCAAAATAATTAATGCTATCAAAAACATTGTCAAAGCAAATGTTGTAGAGCTTAAAATTCTGAATAAAATGAGCACCTACATTAATGTT
This sequence comes from Maratus speculifer, assembly GCA_964019185.1. NCBI lineage: Eukaryota > Metazoa > Arthropoda > Arachnida > Araneae > Salticidae > Maratus > Maratus speculifer. The sequence goes on from OZ025292.1 coordinate 222,091,460, forward strand.
TTTGTTGAATATTATTATCGCAATTCTGTTTTGAAATTTTGTCTATATAGCTAATCAAGAGCCTGAAGCAAGGAGATATCAAGTTACCTGAATATCTCAAAACAGCTAACTCTGTCAAAAACATTATCAGTATAAACATTGTAAAGCTTAAAATTCTGAATAAAATGAGTACCAGCACTCATACTTTTGTTAAAAATTAAGGTTGCAATGCTATTTCAAAATTTTGTCTTAATCACTAATCAAGAGCTTGAAACCATAAGAAAAACATGTTATTTTAACAATATCTCAAAACAGCTAGCTCTATCAAAAAATTGCCAATACAAATGTTGTAGAGCTTAAAATTCTGAATAAGATGAATATCCACATTAATATTTTTGTATAACATTAAGGTCACAATTTTATTGTGTTGTTAAAATAATTAAAAAAAACCCCATGTTTTTCAATTATAAATACATAGATATTTCCTAATGCTCACCTAGTACAAGGGGAAAAACATAGCATATCCATTTTAAACAAACTTAAAGAGTTTAAAATAATTTCTAGTTTTCCTCAAATTAATTCTGAGTTTAACCCTCTGACCACAGTTAAAATAATTTCTAGTTTTCCTCAAATTAATTCTGAGTTTAACCCTCTGACCACAGGGCTAAAACTTTGAAGTCGCATTGCAACCAAGTATTCAACAAAAGCATTAAGTGTAGGTACTCATTTTATTCAGAATTAAAAGCTATGCAACATTTGTATTGGCAATGTTTTTGAATGAGCTAGTAGTTTTGAGATAATATTATGGTATTTTTTAAAAAGCTATTTTTTTTTTTTTTTTTTTTTTTTTTTTTTTTTTTTTTTTTTTACTATAAATTTTAACATATTTTCTAATGCTCACCTATTACGGGAGGAAAAACTTAGTTGATCCAACATTCTAGATCTAAACTAAATGGAATTAAACAATTAACAGCTTTCTCCTAGTTAATTACGAATTCAACCTTTTTTTCTTTGCGTACCACTGGGCTACTGAAGGTACTAAAAATTTATTTATACATGAAGAAATAACACTGACTTATTAAACTAAAAGCATATACTAGACTTCAAACAGATATTACAAACACCATCATTATAATGCAGAACTATCAAATGTAAAGATCTCCAGTTTTGTTAGAGGGAAAAAATGTTACAAAGCTTTGAATAAGGCTCCATATCTAAGTTTCTGTTGCTCATAAAAAAAAGTTATAAACAAGCAAAAATAAAAAGCAGGTTTCTCATATTTGATAGCTTTTATCAAATGATAGATTATATTGACCATCTTTATATATAAAAATCTTCTGTGCGTGTGTATGTAATTGAACTCCTCCTAAACGACTGGACCGATTTTGATGAAATTTTGTGTGTGCGTTCCAGTAGATTCGAGAATGGTTTAGATTCACATTTCGTCGAAATTGATTCAGTACTTTTTTAGTAACTAGGCAAAAACTAATAGTTAGTGATTTTTCGCTAATTAAAAGTGCTATATATATTAAAGAAAATCAGGATTTCGTATTAATCATAGCACAAAAAAATCTACCTATCCAAAAATCTTGAAAATTTGGGTAGAAATACTTCTTATAACATCGAGTGCCGCTAAAAAGGGATTTTCGAAAATTCCATCCCTAAGATGAGTAGAAAAAAGAACAAACTTTTAAAAAATTCCTTAAAAATCGGCTTTTGTAGTTATTTTTCAACTGATAACATATTCTAGTGCATTTTTTCATTCTGAATCGAATGGTACTAAGCAAATTCGTTTAAATCCAGTAGTTCGAGAGATAATTTACATTTTCCTAATTTGGCGATGTCTTCCTGTGCAAAAACCTGTAATTTTCAATGCTTATCTTTATATATAAAAATCTTCTGTGCGTGTGTATGTCACTGAACTCCTCCTAAACGACTGGACCGATTTTAATGAACTTTTTTGTGTGTATTGCGGTGGATTCGAGAATGGTTTAGATTCACATTTCATCGAAATTGTTTCAGTACTCCGCCCTGGCGATCAGCCTGGTCTCCAGGTCTTAGGATTTGGTCATTGACTTTTTTGTAAAAGGCCTTTAATGATGTCTACCTTTACATTAAATCAAAATATCTTTCATTTAATGCAAAAAAATAAAAAATAAATAAAAAGGTTATGGTTTAGGTATTTAGGTTCCATCGACCAATTCCGCCAAATTGTACAAATCGCCATACTAATTGAATCCGATGACATTCACGATCAACCATTATTAACATTTAATCTTATAGTTTAGCGATCATTTTATGGTTGACGAGAAAAAAAAAACAGGTTATTGATTTCTTCCTCATTTGTAAAGAGCAAAAACATCGCCAAATTATAAGATTAAATGCCAATAATGGATGATCATAAACGTCGCATCCAATGACATTAAATATCTATACACCTGTTTAAAACGTCATTAAGTGATTTTTATTTCGGCATTTTATTCGTATTTTTATCAATATTTTTTCTATTTATTTGTTTTTTCATTATTTAAAATGAAATTTATCTCAATATGGATAATTTGGCTATGAGATTGGTGATTTGTACAATTTGGCAAAACTGATAGATGGGATAATCAAGTTAATTATAATATGCAACCATACATTTATAAATACTTAGGTATTTAGCTTTTGTCAACCAATTTCGCCAAATTGTACAAATTGCCATACTAATAGCCAAATTTTACATATTGACATAATTTTTATTTTAAATCAGAAAAAAAAATTAATTAGTAGAATATTAATAAAAAATACAAATAAAAAGTACAAAATAAATCATCTTTATATATATAAATCTTCTGTGCGTGTGTATGTCACTGAACTCCTCCTAAACGATTGGACCGATTTTAATGAAATTTTGTATGTGCGTTCCAGTGGATTCGAGATTGGTTTAGATTCACATTTCATCAAAATTGATTCAGTACTTTTTTAGTAATCAGGCAAAAACTAATAGTTAGTGATTTTTCGCTAATTAAAAGTGTTGAATAAGTTCGATGAATAGAGTGCGGACGGAACGTCCGAGCGGTCTAAGGCGCCAAATTTAAGCTCAGCTTCTTTAAGAAAGAGATCGCGTGTTCGAACCCCACTCCTGACAAAGGTGTATGCTTTACAATAATATTTGCTGTATTATAATTTTGATTAACCGACTTCAGAAAATCATTAACTTTTAACTAAAAAGAGAAAAGTAAACTTTTCTATCAAAAATTGAACCGACTTCAAAATATACTGAAGAGTGAAAAATAATTTCCTTACATAATTGTAATAAGAAATTAAATTAAGAGTGTAGTGTTTATCGTGCATATTACCATATTTACGTACATTTATTTGATTTTCTGGAGTCGGTGCCAAGAAGAACAACGTCTGTCGGTGACAGGACAACGTCTGTCGGGTCCGCTAGTATATGTATAAAGCAAATTAAACAAAAACATAATTTGCAGAACAAATTAAAAAAAAACAAAATTTATTTCCTGCACTGTTTAAGCCCGAGAAGGGACAGATATTAAGATAGTTGATTTATTTATTTCTACATTTAGTATTAAATTTTTGTATCAAATCATTTAAATTATGTGAACATTAAAAAAATAAAAAGGAAATTCAAACAATATGATATTTAAAGGCCCTAAATCTTAGATACCGTTCAAACGAAATCAAAACAAATCTTAGACTATTTCGCAACATTTGCTTTTTAGATGTGTCTATTCTTTTTATTTATACCTACCATAAACATTATACAAAATCTGCAAAACAAATATTTGCAAGTTAAGTTTGGGAAAAAGTCTCAGATTTATTTCGATTTCGTTTGAACGGTATCTAAGATTTAGGGCCTTTAAGTATCATATTGTTTGTATTTCATTTTTATTTTTTTAATGTTCACATAATTTAAATTATTTGATACAAAAATTTAATACTAAATGTAGAAATAAATAAATCAACTATCTTAATATCTGTCCCTTCTCGGGCTTAAACAGTGCAGGAAATAAATTTTGTTTTTTTTTAATTTGTTCTGCAAATTATGTTTTTGTTTAATATTTGAAGTTTTTTAATAACTACTGCATTCAGATGAACTCATTTCAAAATTAACTGAGGGTACCATCATCAGGACTTCTTTTATGCGGTATTGTATCACAATTACTAATGTAATTTACCCAGGGCCATAGCTAGAAGTGAACTATGGGGGGGGGGGGGTGCGCTCAAGAGAACGTCTGAGGGGCTCATATTTCTCTCTCTTTCTCTGTTTTTCTCTAACGCAGAAAAATAAATTAATGCATATTCACATTCTAAGTACCATTTTTCCTATTAAATTGTTGTAATAGCTCCATTTTATGCTAAAAAAGAATATGGTGATGAAAAATTTGAGTGTATAACTAGTTCAAGATTAAATTTCATATGTGCAAGTAGGGTGAGCGAGTGTTGAAGCACTTATTTTAGTTGCAATTTAGCAATTCTGCAAAACTGTGAAAGGGTCTCAAAATTAAATTAGATTTTAGAACAAAATTTTAGTTGATGAAATACTAACTATCACGTTCTCCCCTACGTAGGAATTTCTGGTTTATATTTCCAGATCTATACCGATCATGATACAAGACTCCAAAACCACCCCCCATTAAAAACTCTATTTATCTATCTCTGCGGTATCTACGTAGATTTTCATTTCTCCATCGGGTTTTGCACAGATTTTTATTGATCCATTTCCAAATCGTTTGCCACATTTCCAAATCGTTAACTTTTATTTTTACATCTAGAACTGAATTCTGTACATGCTTCCTGTCTTGATACCAAATATTTCAAAATTTCTGTTTCATTTCCAATATGACGTCATAAACGTGCGCTTTTTAATTCTTAAAATCAACTTCACTTTTTACGATGGAATCATGCAAAAATCAGATATCACTTTTTTTCTTTGGTGAATTCTTTTATGAATCATGAAGTCATATTCGGCAGAAAAATCTCTTCTGCATGTAACTGATATTTATACTTAACAATCTGTACTGATATACTAACGGCCTACTTCGCCCGCTACAGTGGTCGGTTTATCTAAAGAAGACTTGAAGAACGTGTAATATCAATTCTGTTATATTTGAAAGAATGTACCATCATTAAAATGTACTTGAAACTATGTTTTCCTATTGACCGTAATGTGATAGAATACTTTTGATTGTCCCTGTTATTAAACTATACATCCGATTTTCATAAATTTTTAGTTGATTCTACAAAATTATGCAAAAATTATATATTTTACATCTCAAACGATTTGGTTGGGTAGTTTTTGCTCTATTGTATGTGGACAAACGGACGGACGGACTGACTTAACGATGACTACAACTTGGTATAATCCTGTGCAACGTATATCATTTTCATAAAATATTAAATAGTTTAATACTATTAAAATGCGTACAAAACAATGTCTCAATTTATAACTATGCAATGGAATAATTTTATGTGGCCCCGTAAATCAATAAGAAATATTATTTGCACCACAGATTGTACAGAATGTGTATTATAGTATATACTTCATAGATGCATATCAACTTTATTATGTTCGGAAGAGTGTAAGACCATTAAAATGCACTTGAAACTTTTCCCCCATTGATTGAAATGTATCGGAATCATTTTGATTGTCCCTGTAATTGAACTATGCATCCGATTTTCATAAAATTTGAAATGACTCGGCAAAATTATCTAATAATCATATATTTTAAGTTTCAAACGATTCGGATGGGTGGTTTTTGAGTTGTTAGATGCAGGCAGACGGACGGACAGACGGAAAAATCGGCAACTCTGAATCCCGGGATTTTTTTCCTTCAATTCAAAACAAACGTGACGTTTCTCTGTTTCCAGGATCAGAGGAGATAGCGCCACATACATACATATATACGGTCAGATTTTAATAGTGTAGATTGCGTAGAAGTATAGTTCTAGACCAGCGGTTCCCAAACTATGGGTCGTGACCCACTGGTGGGCCGCGGCAGTTATTTTGGTCGGTCGCGGAACAATCGAGGTTTGTCCACAAAATATATTTTTTATTTCATCTGTTTAAAAAGATATGGCAATTTCAACAGAAAATAATATTTAAGGAAAAATCCTTAATTTCCTTCTAGATTAATGTACGAACACAATATCCAGAAATATTTAAATCAATTTCGTAGTCCTTGATGAAATTCCTTATTAGAACATGCTTCTTCTACTTTGCTGCTTTTGAAAGACAAATACTGAGACAAACAGAGTGATAATGTATGTTACCACATTGGTAAACATCAGTACCAGAAATATCATTGATTGTAAAGTCGTTTTCTTAATAATTAAACATCTTTTAAACTATCTTTGTAGCTTTTGCATTGCTTTAATTACTGTTCATTTACACACAATAAGATTACCGATTCTTGTTTTTGTTGATAATGTATCTTCCATAATAAAATTTGCGTTTTTCGTGTGATAGGATGGCCGAACGTATAGAGATCGTACAAAAATTGCTATACTGTGTAATGTACAACTTTATCTTGTGTGAATCGCGAATTATTTTATTACTGACAGGTGGTTCGGCAAAATTATTTTTCACTGAAAGGTGGGTCGCGAATTTTTATTTCACTGAAATGTGGGTCGCGTACCAAGAAAGTTTGGGAACCGCTGTTCTAGACATTCACCTCCAAACAATATAATATTCCTCAAGATATAGTATCAATAAAATGTATTTATTTTTTTATTTTCTGTATTACGTCATATTTATTTATTTTCTGTATTTCTTCACTTAGAAGCTTCTTGATAAATTAATCAATTTTTGATTTGAAATTCTGCCCAAAATTGAAATTTAACTTCGACAGAACTTCAAACCGCCACCGGAGCTCTGGGCAGGGTTCGGCGTAGAAAAGTTTGGGATAGATGTCATATATGCAACACGTTGGCGCGATTGGAACAAAATGGAGATTATATGCCTCGCGTGCTAACCTGGCTATTGTTGTTTATTTACTAATAAATTGTTTATTTTCTATTACTTAAAAAAAATATGTAGATCGTTTTGTTCCATAGTTATTAATAAACTTTTTTTTATCTATCACTATTTCCTTTTTTAAATATTAGAAAATAATTTTAAAATATATTTGTGATTGGTATTTAAAAGCGAAATTTTCGCCAAATTGGCGTCAGAAAAAAAATTGCGCCAACATGGTAAGTATTAGACATTTGTGCATAAAGGTGAAGCATTATGAATATTCCAAATGTTCTTAAATTTTATTAATTCATAGAGATTGTGAATCAAAAGAGTTTTATAAAAATATTAACTTAAAGTATAAAAAACAGCTATTTTTCAACAGAAACTCTTTACGACATTTTAAAAATTAAATCGTGTAGTGTTTTATCATATTAAAATCATCAGAATAATGAATTTAATACAAGTTAATTCCGTACTACTTCGTTATCCCGTTAACAAATTCCGCCAAATTATATAAGTCGCCAAACTTTTTTTTTTTTTTTGTACTTACGTATTAACGCCACTGCAGTAGAAGTTGCGCAAATGTGCCAATAAAGAGCAAACTTGTTGTTTGTAATTTTTAGTGCTTTTTTTGTTATTTTAACGCCATTTTTTAGTGTTTTAGAGCTTTTTTGTTTATTTTTGACGCCATTTTTTTGTGCGCGTGCGAACAAAAAAATTGCTCTTTATTGGCCATTAGCACAACTTCTGCCGCGGTGGCGTTAATACATAAGTACCTTTTTTTAAATAAGAAAAGTACAAATAAATGGGTAAAACATTAATAAAAATACTAATAAAAAGTAAAAATAAAATCATTTGATGACATCTCTAAATACGTATAGGTATTTAATGTCATTGAATGTGATATTCACGATCATCCATTATTGGCATGTAATCTGATAGTTTGGCGATAGTTTTTTGGACAACGGGATAACCAAGAAGTACCGTTGATTAAAAATTGATTTTATCCAATGATTAATTATTTGTAAAATTACAAATTTAGGCACGGTTATAAAAAAAATCCCCAAATCGGGAATTAAAAAAAACATTTGTAAACATTATTGTTTATATTTGTTTACACTGGATTTGAATATTTAGGTTGATAGAATTGGCGAATTTATTGCAGTGCCTAAAATTCTTACACCAATTAGTTGACAATTCTGCGGTATAGCCCTAAAAAATTGCTATGTTTGAAGAGCTAGTTCTACAGATTTACTAGTTTCATTACATACCAAGGATGAAATACTGTTATTCTCAAATACTATTATTTTTTTAAACTTTTATTCACCTAAATTTATTTTGATTTTCTTCGAACATATCAGGCGAAGAATTTTTTTAAAATGTGGTACAAGTACGAAATCCCGGCGCAATTGTCATATACGCACTGGGTTTGGTGCGATTTTTTTCTGATGCCAATGTGTCAAAAAACTCTCTTTCAAGTACCTGTTACGCATATATATTTAAGTTATTTTCTGTTATTTTGTAGAGACAATAAGTAGAAAAAAGTTTAATTTACTTATTTTCTATAATTTCTTCAGTTAGAAGCTTATTGATCAATGTTTGAAAATGTCCTTTTATTATAAAAATCATGTTTATATTGCTTTCTCTTGACGATTCTTGTCATTGTACCAAATGTTTGCAAATCTCCGTTTTATTTCTAATATGACGTCGTAAATATACGAATTTTAATTCTTGAAAAAAATATTTTTTTTTTCACTTATCACATAAAAATGATTAATTGCTACAGGAAATATGTCCATTGACCTCTCTCTCTCAATATTTTTTTTGACTGGAGGAAATTATTTTTTAAACAATTAGATCCTTTGAAGAAAATCTGTGGCAGCGCGTACAAAATGTGGGAAAATGTCTAGTAAATAACTCGTTCAATGTTAAATTCCCTATTAAAATAACATTACGGAGTCGCACTGGAAATAAATATAGCATAGCACTGCCGTGCTATGCTATAATACTACAATAAATTATTTTTAGGGTTTTGTACTTTAAAATAAGAACCATAATAAGATCACTCCTGTGTCAATTTGTCACAAACATTTTAGGTAGCTTTAATTACAAAAGGTAAAAAGCCACACATTGCAGCCATTCAGAGGAAAGCACATGTAGAAAATTTTGGTATTTTTTCACCATTCATAACCCCCAAACCTCTAAAAACACCTTCTGTCTAAATGTTAATATATATATATATATGATTTATATCATGAGCTAACTCTTATATTTATTAACCGATTTGGCTGAGATTAATTGTATGCATAGTACATACCAATGTCTCGACTGAGTTTGTTGGCCAGTTTCATCCACCATCTTGTTTCAAAATGGCAGCCATTTATTATTATATTATTATTATTATTATTTAGAAAATTGTGCAAAAAAATTAAAAACAAAATTATTTGTTCTCAAAAATTTGACCTATACAAGGATTCTGAATCATATTTTGTTTTGTCTTTATCATAAAAAATGGCTGAGATGACAGTGTGAATTGCTAGGATGGCTGAGTTTTTCGAACAATCTGATTTTTGTCATGCTGTAACTCTTGTATTTATAAACTAATTTGGATGAGATTGCTTGTATGCAAAGTATATACCAATGTCTCAACCGAGTTTCCGTTTGCCAGCTTCATTCACCATCTTGTTTCAAAATTACAGACATTTGCACCATGCATTGCCACACAATGCTTAAATAATATTAATATCCATTACCTTCAAATTCTCGAAAATCTAGGGGGCACTTAACAAAATATCGCCAAATTTGACAATAAAAAAAAGTAACCATAAAGAATACCAACTTGGCAATAGCTTAATAATTTGGGGCAATTCTCATTTATATTCAGTATTGACAAATATTCTCTTATCAGATTCATCGCATTTAAATTTTTTAAAATGTTAATAAAATTAGTTTTGAATAAAATTTGCAAAATTTTAAAACCAAGAAATATGAAAGCTACTTCTTCCTCCTGGCACTAGCCGAAAGGACTTTCACTCATAAATTATGGAAGATAGAAAGTTCAAATTGGCTGCAATAATAAAAGCTGTTGACCCACATATTTATATATTATTAAACATTCACAAAAATGTTTAGAGAAAATGTAGAGGGGTTAATTAAGTTATTTGAAAAAAAAAAAAAAAAATCTTTGCATACAATGTGATGCATTGTGTAAAAGATTTTGCAACACCGAATTCAAAAATACATTTCTTTTTCATTTAATTTTAGTTTTTATATTTTTGAAAATATCATAGAAAATGTAATGCAAAAGAAAATAAGAGTAGTTTAAACCTTACAGGAAAACTATAGGAAACCCTAGTCTGACTATTTTTGAAAAAATCTCATTTTTCTGTAACACACAAATTTCAATATGCGGGTATTCATCATAAGGGTTGAGGAGCACTGAAGGTACCTATCATCACAGAAGTATAAAAGGATTATTTAAAATGATTTTTTAAAATAATTATTGGTACTTAACCAAGGTATAAACAGATATAATATATCCTTAAAGATATGATGGTTTGGACATACATAAAGATATGGGAGTATACTCTATGCGGCATCAATTTTTAAACCCTAAATAACAACTTTTAATGTTATATTTATACATTGCAATGCCCAATAGAAGTATAAAAGAAATAAACTGCAAACTGTTAGATACAAACTAACTAGAATTAATCTCATAATTACTATGAGATAACACAAACACATATTTATTCATTAGATTAGTTTGCATCGAGTGGTTCTCGCAATACGCCACTCCTGTCTTTAAAAGTTAATTAAAATTTATCTGGGAAAAAGCAATACAGACAAAAAGTTGCAACTTTGCAACCTCCTTTCAAAACATGCTTAGCACAATGCCCATTTTAAACTTTGAACAAAGAAAATAAAGATTTATTTTGATTATTTTTAAAGATTATTACATTGCTAAATTTTAGTTTTTGAAACATCAAATGAAATTTAAATATGCACTACTTTTACTGTCAGCACCAAATTAAGTTTATCATAAACAGTTTAGTTATAACATTAAAAAAAATTATAGAGAAAAGCAATATTTGATAATATTTAGGTTCATCTCTCTCTGAATTTTTATGATATACCCATTTATACTTTTCTAGTATATACAACTATGCCCAACTTTAGCCTGTATAGTTTTTAACAAAGTCTTATTATTTTTTAAGCAACAAATTTTTTTGTAATAATACAGTTACTAATTAAAATAAATTTATTGTACTGAATCTTTTGTGTATGAGTGATACTTGCAGTTGACAATTTTTTTTTTCTCTTAATGCAATTGAAACTTAATTGAAAATTGTCTATTATGAAATGAGAAAATGTTAAAAGATAAAAGCATACATGTATTAAAAAGGGAACAAAAATTTCATGCAACACTAAAAATGAAAAATAGCTGTCTTCAGGTAATACTTACTTTCCACAATACAGCATGTTTTTCCGCAAGTTCAAACTAGCAGATAAAACACAGACATTATATACCTAACATGCATAGTTAGTCAAGACAAAAAGCACATGCAGGTATTAACTTAAGCACAGAAATTAAATTTAATAAAAAATCAAAATGGGATTAATTTTAATTATATTTTTAACAGTAATAAGTTAATAAATGCTGAGCTCAGTAATTTTTACTGTTTAGTTCATATGACAAAAGAATAGGTAAAACACAATTTCCCATGCAACAGATAAGAAATGCAATAGACATATTATTATTTTTTTTTTTTAATCGGGGGAAAAAAAAAAAAAAAAAAAAAAAAAAAAAATGAACACATAAGATGCATTGACAATGTGTTATATAGCCCATTTTCAAAACAGAGAAACGGAAGGATCGGAGGAGGGAGGGAGAGAAGATTAAATGTGAAATGAATTATCCATATAAAAACAACATAAATTGTTCAGATATTATATGTAAAACTTTAAGGAACAATATACTTTATTGTACAACTGTAATTAAAGAATTATACTAAGATTTCAATTAAAAGAGCAATGATTTAATGCTTGAAGGCAAAAATATAACTATGGTATAGTCCATGTCAATTCAGGCAACCAAAGAAAAAAATCTTACCTTCATAGTCTCAGATGTTTTTAATTGAACATATGTTAAAATTCAGAAAAAAATAAAATGCCTGTATATGCTTTTTTTGCCGAAATCATTTCCTGGCCCGAGATACAGGGCATCAAAGATGGCATCCCCGGCACCATTTCCCATTCACAATTTTCGATAAAAATCTTTAAAATGCTTTATCTAAAAAAAAATGCAATTTTTTTTTTTTTTTTTTTTTTTTTTTTTTGCCGCGATTTTCTAAAAAAAAATTTTTTTTTATCAAAAATTTTGATTTTTTAAACTTTTAATCCTTAAGATTGAGTATTAACTTCACTGTAAATCACAATTTCCACTTTTGAGTTTAACAAGCTTCAGAAACATTTAAAAAATTCAGAGAATTTTACAGGAACTGTATATTAACAGTTCCAGTAAAAGTCTCTGAATTTTTATTTATTTATATCATATGTAGCCTCCTAAATATCCTAAACAAGTTAGAAATTGCAAGTCAAATGTGGCAAATGAGGTGCGTTATACTATAATGCCAACCTTAAAAAATCTTATACAAAAATGGCAATCTTAAAAAAATTTATTTTTTTGCTGTTGATTAATACCATTGAATACCACCTTTTTGTAAAGGAGAACTTCCATTTTTTATTTTGATAAGTTATAGAAACAAATGTAAAATTTTGCCACATATTTTACCATTTTCCTGTATGGCAGTGACATATTGGTCTCATGAAAACAAAATCTAGTCTTCTTTGACATAGTATTTTATTTCTTAATAAATATAAGAAACAGACAACTTTAAAAATAGCTTACAACACTTCACACACAATTAGCTTACAACAATAGCTTCACATACACATACACAAACACACACACACACAAAAAAATAAATAAATAAATAAATAAAAATAAATAAAATAAAGAAAAATTAAAGCTTACAAAATATATATGTAAATTTCAAAACATATACTTCCAGTGTACTCTGCTTAGAACTGAAATTAGAGATTTAATGAACTAAAATTAGTTGAACTGCACCAGTATCTTCCTTTGATAAGGAGTAAAATGCCTTCCTATTTTAACCAACAGGGACTGGGGTTTCCAGAATCCTTAAAACATTGTGAATAGAAAGTGAGCACTTGTGGTGGTGTTATTGTCTTGAAGATGGAAATCTATATCCAGTAACCGGTCCATGTGGGAGCATAAAGTTCATGACAATTTCATTTAGCTCACAACTAACATCTAAGATCTCTTCAATCTACCAATCATAGCCATATACACAGGTCACAAACATCCCCTTTTTAAATTATTAATCTGAATATTTTGCTGTTGTTTTAGAGATTTTGGTTGGACAAATGAAAATTCTTCTTTCTTGCTGTTCAAAGCTCGTGCAATAAAGGCAGAGGTGATTCTCGTCCGAAATTTCCGAAAATTTAAGGCATCCTCTTCTGAAAATTTGAAATTGGGTTATCAATTTTGCATAGTTGCCAACTTGTACGGTTTTGCACGCGGAAAAAACAATTACGTAGAAATGCAAATTTCGTGAAAGGATCGTCGAAATAGCATACATTTCGTCAATATTTCATGGAAAAGCGACGATTTCCTCAATTTTTTTTAAACGAACTTTGTCAAAACATCGATAAAGGACACGAATTTCCTGTGCGGATCGCGGAAAAAACGTCAATTTCACCAAATATCGCAGATAAAATGCTGATTTCTTCTGAAGACCATGGGAAAACGCCGATTTCATCTAAAGATTGCGAATATAACGCCGATTTCGTTAAAAGATCGCGGGAAAAAACGCCGTTTTCGATAAAAGATCGCTTAAAATATTTTGTCAATAGAATATTTGAAAAAATACGCCGATTTCATCAAAAGATCACGGAAAAAACGCCGATTTCATCAAAAGATCGCGGGAATAAAACGCCGTTTTCGAGAAAAAATCGCGTAAAAATGCAAATTTTGTCTAAAGAACGATGATTTCACTTAAAAAAACATGGGAAAACGCCGATTTCGTCAAAAGATCGCGGAAAAAACGCCGATTTCGGCAAAAGATCGCAATAAATTGCCGATTTTGCTAAAATATTGCTGATTTCGTCAGAAGATAGCGGGAAAACGCCGATTTTGTCCGAAGATCGCTGAAGAGGGGGGGGGGGGACTCACCCCCAATCCGACTGATCCTTTATTATGTACATGAGTAGCTTAATTAGTATTTTTTTTTTCAAAATATTCCAAGTACACCCAGTATGGAGACCTTCCTTGTAAGTAAGTGGAGCATAGTGATCACAAAGAAAAATTTTGCATTTCAGTGACATATTTTGTGATTGTTTGTGGAGATATATCTTCACTTGGAAGATTTAACCAATCACTAGAATATCCATATGTTATAAGTTTATCAGTATCTCTTAGTTCTTGCCTCATGTAATTAAAATAAAATCTTTAAGACCCTATTTAAAATACTAATTTTTGCCAGTGGCAAGAATTATGGCAAAAAGTATTTTTGCCGGGGTGGTTTTTTTCCATGGTTTTTTACACTTTGGCAAAAATTTGCCAACCCTGTTAAATTCTACCATATACAATAAATTTAAAGATATCTCATGACATGTAATGATTCCCGGTTGCCTGGTGATTACGTTTTTCGAAAGATGGATTCATATTCCTGAATTTAACAAATAGAAACATAATAAATTTTTTATTCAAGCTTGTTTGTCCAAGAACACTTATTGCACCAAGATCTAAATATTTATAAAATAAGTCATAGTACAAACGCACCTCATTTCCCACATTTGGCTTGGAATCTGTAACTACTTATTTAGGATACGCAGCAGATTACATATGATACAAATAAACACAAATTCAGAGATTTTTACTGAACTATTAAAATACAGTTTCTGTAAAATTCTCTGAATTTTTGGCCATTTTTGAAATATTGGTCATTTGAATTAGGCTGTTAAGGTACTAAGGAGCCATTCAAATATTAGGTAAGCACCTAGGGGGAGGGAAGGGGTTAGTGATTTGCCTATTTTTTCTGACAAGGGGAAAGAGAGAGTTAAAATGAGGCTTACGTAAGACATTTTCAAAATCTGTTAACTTGTAAAAAAAAATTATTGAAATTTAAAATTGAAAAAAAAAAAAAAAAAAAAGAAAAGAAAAAAGAAATAGCAAAAGAATATTAAACTTGAAGTTCTGGTGTCAGCTATTTTGACTGCACAAGGACAACATAAACAATCCTTATTATCTAGAGGTGACTGTTCATGTTTGAAGTATGAAGACTTATTATCTCTGAGAACTTATTACTATTTCTAATTGTGAGAATAGAACTGAATGGACCAATACAATATGTTGTGCTGTGACAACTGATAATAAGAGTTTTCTGGTAAAATTTCTAAACCATAAATAAAATTCCATCTTCTTTGTTCCCACCCCTCCTCTGTCAAGTGGTTGAACCCCATAACCACAGTGACTTTTTTTACTGCTCTACTGTCTGGTGTCTCGTCAGTTTTGAAAACTTCTCAGTACTGTAGTGTAGTGGTATTTAAAATAAATGAAATTGGAAATTTGTCTTCACTTCGAGAAATCTTGTATAAAAGACTTTTTGAAAGTTTCAAAAATTCTGCATCCGATAAATCTTTGAAGGGTATCCAATGTAAAATAGAATTCTTGCTGCCGCTCGCCACTGTGCCAAATCGCGACAAAATATTTTATTTGACAAGTAAACGAACCATCAGACTCGTCAAATTGTGAATGCTCAATTTCTGCTTTGTTTGTGTGCGTGCTATTACAATGGAGATTCTTATCCATGTTTGTGAACGATTGATGTTGCTTTACATGTTCAATCACACTGTACCATTTATATTGTTCTATTTATGGACATACTAACTCAATAACAATTCAGTTCACAATAGCCAAAGACAAAAATGATTATTTGAATTAAGAGCAAAACAGAGAAAAGTACTGCTGAAATATGGTGTTGAAATAAGCTATTTATCATACTATTTTTTAGATGTATGTAAAGTATCATTGCTAGATCAATTTTCTTTATTGTTTAGAGTCAAAATCTCATAGAAATTTTTAGTGTATAATTTCACAATGGTAAATCAAAGACAGCTATTTTGAATTTTCATTTAAAGTGCTAAAAGAATGTCTGAAACAGTTACACATTTCGGAAACACTTAAAATGTACTTAGTTTTTATAGATTTTGTAGCAGATATTCGAATTTCTAAATAACTACAGAAAATTAAGCTATTTTAGAACAAATAAAGAAAGGGATACAACAAAGGATTAAAGATAGATTTTTAGTGTTTTATTATTTTGCTAACACTTATCTTTATTTAGCTATTGTTTTTTTTTTTTTTTTTTTTTTTTTTTATTCACCAAATCGCTAATGTTGGTCAAAAAGTCAGCAAGAATCCTGAATATAAAACTAATGATATGTGGTGGCAATACAAAAAGTCTTCTAAAACTGACAAAGAGTTAGAGGTATAATGTGCCCATTAAACTTTCTCGGGCTTAGACTGACTATCACCGATTTCACATTGATACTCAATTTGCAATAACATCCATCCACTATTTAGAAACTTTAACTTCAATTCTCGACCCATACAAGTGTTTTTTCTTTCACAGGATGACAGAGTACCTATACCTTTGGGAATTACAGCAACCAATAAACAGGCCCTGATACAGATGCATATGGAGTATCGTGTATCCTTATGTGACAACAACTGGGTCACCGCTGAACACCACAATATTATCCCATCTGTGTATGCTGGTATTGTGATTGCTCCCAAAATGGCAGGTCAAAGTAAAGCCATGGGTTATTCTGTTCTAATGTTTATAGTTTTAAGAAGTAGGAAACACAATTATTCTACAATAAATATTCTTGCTCAGAATTTTGAAACTCTATTAATACTCAAAAACATTGAAAAATTACTGAAAACAGAAGAGGGTTTCATCAAACCTGTAATCATAGTTACGGTTGATGGTGATCCAGGTGAGAATCCCCACTACCAGAAAGTTATATCATTTGATATTAGCCATTTCAAAAAAAAAAAAAAAGGATTTAGATGGAATTTTTGTAGCATACAGTGCTCCTGTAAGAAGTTCATATAATTGAGTAAAAAGACGAATGATACCACTCAGTCGAGAACTGTCTGGTCTTATACTTTCTTATGACTATTATGGTTCCCATCTCAATGAGAATGGTCACATTGTTGATGAAGAAATGAAGCAAAATATATATTGCTGGTAAAATATGCTGGTAAAATATGCTGGTAAAAATCTCACAAAAATCTGGAACTCATTAAACATTGAGGGTTATCCTGTTATTGCCACGTATGTTGATTCAGGCAAACCAGACTCTCTTAGTTATGACTTGGATTGATATTCGAAGCACATACAAGAAAGTCAATATTTTGCTGCAATTTGTAAAATGTGAAGAAAAGAATTGTTGCTGTCCTGCAGGTATGAAGTGGAATATTTCATATATTAAAAGGACGATTCATCCTCCTCCTCCTTCTCTTCCAATTAAAATGATACAATCATCAAATGACATTACTACAAGTGAGGAGAAAGAATTTATAGATTTCAATCTCCGCCTGGCCTTAAATCTGAATGTTACAGCAAAGGGGTTTTTAAAGATGCTGTATGACGATTTTTGCCTTACATAAAGTTGTAATTATCCAAAAGAACTTGTAGAAGTTGTGGCCAATATCATGTTTCTCAGAAGTCAAGAAACAGACAAAAAAAATTCAACACAATGAAAAAAGTTTTGAAGGCCTGCCTTATACAACCATTGAGAACTGCTGCTCGTTCAGCAAAACTTATGTGCGTTGTAAAACTTGTGGAAGATATAAAAGATGTTCAGTGGATCAATGAAGATGAAGTTGATCATGACTGCATCCGAAAAGAAAGCGATGAAGTTAATCAAATAAAACTGGAAACCAGTATCATAACAGATATGAATAAATGGCTTGAACAGCCGTGGTCAGTCTCAGAATAGATAAGGGTATGTTCAAATTTAAATTTTACAAAAGGCTAAATTCTTCTAAAATTGTGATCTAAGAAATTTTTTTAAATAGAATTGTAAGGAAATAAAACAAGCATTTTATTATTATTATTTTTAAGTCGAGTAGAGTTTTTTAAAATTTGAATTAAGTCCTAATTTTTTAATTAAATTTTTACTGCTAAGAAAAAGTGTGTATGTGTGTGTAGGTTGCATTTCACTTATGTAATTATCCAGGGGGGGGGGGGAGTTCGATTTGCTTATTTTTGTTGACAAGGGAGCAGGAAGGGTAAAAAATTGCCAAAAACAAGCTTATGTAATATTTGGACAACCCCTAATGTATGTTTTAAAATTAGCTATCATATCAATACAAATATTTTATTATTACATATATATTTATTTACAGGAACACACATAAAATATTTACCGTAAAATCCTGTTAACCTGCCCTTCCCGATTAAACGCCTCCTCCCCACTTCATAAAAAATTTGAAATTTTCAAAAAGTTACTGAGAAAGCGCCCTGCCCCCCCCAAATTAAAATCACTGAAAAAATGGAAATTTCGTCAAAAAATCGTGAAAAATAAAGGAAATTTTATATAATGATCGCTGAAAAAATACTAATTTCGCCAAAGAATCACTTAAAATAACTGCAAATTTCTTGAAAAGATCGCGAAAAAATCAAGAATTTCGCCGAAGTATCGCCAAAAAACCTATATTTTCGACGAAAGATTGCAGTAAAAAAGCGAATTATTTCGAAATATCTCTAAAAAAAATAAGTCAAAAGATTGGGGAAAAATCGTGAATTTCTGAAAGGATCGCCAAAAAAGAATGCACATTTTGTCAAAAAAAATTGTTAGAAAAAACGCAAACATGTCGTATCTATAGATAAACAGTCAAAAAATCGCGAAAAAAAACTGTAAATTCTGTCGAAAAAACACACAAAAAAAAGAGAAATTTGTAAAAAAAAGAAAGTCAAAAACGCTCGAATTCTATTAAAAAATCTAAAAAAAAAACACACATTTTATCAAAGAATCATGACAGAAACGCTCATCCCTATAAAAAACACAATTTTTTCAAGTATCCTGAAAAAACTGTGCAAATTCGTCAAATATCACAATAAAACCCTGCAAATATCATCAAATATCACAAAAAAAATCCTGCAGATATCTCGCAAAAAATGCAAATTTTGTAAAACGATAGCGGAAAAATCCTGTGTAAGCACCCCCCTCTAATTATTTTGCGATTTTTCTTCACGTTTGGGGGCGGAGGGTGAATTAACAGTATTTTACGGTATATATAATGCATATAAAATATTTACATATGATCATTTACTGTGCATCCAAATAAGCTTTATTGGCCACCAATAGGACTTAAAGTGAATTATATAACAATAAAGGTTTTCCCAAAAATGACCTGTTGTGTCAAATGACTAAAATAGCCAGCCAGGATACAATAAGTCACAAAATAATAGCTGGAAAATAATTTTTTTTTCTTAAAAATCACATTTCTAAATAAGAAATAAACTTATTACAGTTTCAGAGTTATATCTTATTTCAAGCAAGAAAGTGTAAGGCACCTTAAGTTCAATAGGTTTTTCTTTTACAAAATACTTCAAAAAAATTGTATTCACATTATGATGTACAATCATATATTGACAATTTAAAATACTCATAATCAGATTTTTTACTAAATTATATTCCATCAAGTTTTGTGCTTTCCTAAATCCTAAAATTCATTCTTTTCTTGTCTAATATAACTTGATTTTTATCACACACAAAAAAACTTTCTTTTTAAATAAATTTCAATATAGCATGATATAACTGTCAGTTATAAATAAAGTAGATCTAATCATAATATTATTTATTTTCTGTTATTATATATATTTATGTTAGCTAAAGTACTTTCTTTCCTTAATTTTTTTTAATAATTTATAACATAGAAGTGATATTTCTGATCATATAAACAAAAAAATAATATTTTAATGGATGGCAGATAAAATTATAATGGATAATATGTTTAAATGAATAAATGAGATTTATTACCTTTTTCATTTAATCATTATGAAACATTTTTTGTTTGTGATTTATTGCCAGATTGACCTATTAGATTTTGTTTTTTTATTTTAACAGTTTTGTTTCATGGCTCAATAGAATGTATTTCTCAGGAACTTTGCAACCAGCCTTAGAGATGTAAGGTCGCAAAATAATGCTCATGAATGGAGCCACCTCCTCGAAGTTTTGTTCCTATTCAATAAAAGGATTATTCCATGGATTATGGTTGTATTCTCAACATATTATAAATTTGTAGTATAACTTTCTGAAAATACTATTTTTGAGGCCACTTATCAGACTATTAATCTTAACTTCTCAAATTATTTGCTTTATTCTCTACAGGAAACAAATTTACTTGCATTATTTCTATGCAACGTCTTTTGATTATATTTTTCACTGCTCAGTAATCAAGATAAAACAAGGAAATATATCATGTTACAGAAATTCATACAACTAAAGTAACATTATACACATTATTTATGAATAAAATTTCAGAATATTCTAAAAAAAGCAGCATAAAGAATCCATAACTAGATATGGCTGAAATCTGTCAGTTACCACCACTTAAGCAAGGAGATAGATATAATATTTTGTTACAAGTTTTTAAATTAATTAATTTTTACAAAAAGTTTGTAAAAATTATGTCATATTTAAAACGATGTACTATGTCATGTAATAAAGTATTTTCCAATAGTAAATAAAATGTAAAATAACAATATACAAAAGAAAGTTCAAAGTGGAAAATTACATTACAAACAATTACAATTTATACATTACAATTTATTATTTTATCTAATTTTGATTTAAAAATTATTCGAAATATTTACTTTTTTTTAAACATAATTAAATAATATTTTTTCTTGTTACCATATTTTTAGAAGAAATGCAGAAAGAATAAATGTATTTTGATAGCTATAGATTATTTTTAAAATTAATTATATATATATATATATATGTAGTAATTTGGTAATCTGCCTTCTATTTCTCTTCAAACTTCAACTGTTTTTAATAATATGAATGCAAAAATACTGGTTTCATTGGTTCTTTTATTGGTATTGTCTGAATAACTTTGGATGTATTTATAAAAGTATTTCTATATATATATATATATATACCATACCGGTGTATAGTCTGCGGCCTATACAAGAAAAAAACCTTCCAAAAAGCCGCTGCGGCTTATACATGGTGCGGGTTATACAAAGATTTTTTTTTAAAATTGGAAATCGTCATTTTTTTTACAACTTTTAAACCACCAAAAATTTTAAAAAAACATCAAAATTTGTAAATGTTTTTCGTTATGCCGTGAAATTTAGAGAGTTCTCCCATGTTTGTAAAGACTTTTTTTTACTGTTTAAATACAGTTATTTCTGGGTTTGGAAGAAATGTCGCAACTATAGCCAAGTATTGCACCGATAGATCTATAATAGCTACCGTATATACTCTCGTATAAGTCGTGAAATTTTAGACAAAAAAAAGAACTTCAAAGTGGGGGTTCGACTTATACGCGAGACCAAAAAAAAAAAAAAAAAAATCTTTAAATCAAATATCAAAAAATAATTTGCTAGTGAATCGGTGCTGCAGCACCCCATTGTGTTTGTAGAGTACAAAATCCAGAACCCTTCCAACCTCGACGATTCTGAATTTAAGATCATTTAAGATTTAGTTTATTTTTCAAAAAAATTAATCTACCTTACCCAGTTGCAAAGAACAACAAAAAAAAAAAAAAAAAATGCGTGATTTATGGCATTTCTAAACGATTCAGAGCAGTCATTCTTTCCGAAACGATTCCAAGGAATCGTTCCTTTACAGAGTCGTTTCATTTCAGAACGAGTTCAAGGAATCGAACTTTTCCAGAGTTGTTTCATTTCAGAACGAGTTCAAGGAATCGAACTTTTCCGGAGTCGTTTCATTTCAGATAGAGTCCGAGGAATTGTTTCTTTTTGGAGTTGGTACCCTACCCTGTTTCAAAGAACAAAAAAAGTGCGTGATTTATGTCATTTCGGAACGATTCAGAGCAGTCAGTCTTTTTCGAAACAATTCCGAGGAATCGTTCCTTTACAGAGTTGTTTCATTTCGAAACAAGTTCAAGGAATCTAACTTTTCCGGATTCGTTTCATTTCAGATAGAGTACGAGGAATCGTTCCTTTTCGGAGTTGGTGCATTTCGGACCGATTCCGAGGATTCGGTCTTTTTGGGAACTAATGACATACGTATACATTTTATATCCAAAATTTTAAATTTATCACAGATTTTTTTTTTTTTAATTTTTGGAAAAAATATAACGTTTGTATAAAAAAAAAAAAAAAAAAAAAAAAAAAAAAAAAAAAATGCACGAAACGCCACATCGCTTAAAATTTTACCTTAAAACACGTAAACATCGCGGCGTTTCTTCCGAAAATTACTGTACTGATAATCTTAATTTTTTAGCCGAATTACAGTAGGTATTATGCATCACGAAAAAATTTGGTAAATTTGTGTTAAAAATTATGACTAATGGCTTCTAATTTCGAATCCTGATCGAAATATACGTTCGTAAATGGTGTATAGCCCGCAGACTATACACCGATGCATCTCTGCGGGTTATACACGAACTTTTTTTACTGCACTGCTCGATTTAGGGGTGCGGGCTATACACCCAAAAATACGGTATATATATATGTTAAATATGAAAGTCACATTATATTCAGCAGATTACAGACTATGTGTAGTTGAATTTATAAATCAAGAACTTTAAAACTTCCACTGTGAAAATGTCATCATATAATGATGAAAAATCCAGAAAATTTAAATATTTCATTATGATTACACAAAATGTTATAAATTCCAAAAACTTATCTGTCCACAAATCCTTTTCTTGGATCTTTTTAGTTTTTCATTTTATGTTTTGGATAGGGGAAGTCTTTAATTATATTTTATACAATTAAAGGTATTTTTAAATGTTTTTAGTTGATCCTCAAATTTCAACTGAAACTCTGCAATTGCAGCCTTTTTTTTAAAGCAAATTAATATGTTTTAAACACTGCAGTATCGTGGTGGAAGTTGGTGAACATAACTCATGAGCCATAAAGCTTCATAGTAATACATTAAAACACTAAAAAAAATTACTTCTTACTTCTCTTTGACTAGAATTAATCTGTAAATGTTCAGCATGCTGGTGCCTTCTGTCTCTTCGCTTACAATGTGCATTTGCACTTCTCCTCCTAGATCTACGAATAAAGGGAACTGATTTCAATGAATGATACAATAATAAATCTAAAACAATGCAAATTATCTAAATAATCTAAAAAATTACTTTATTTCAATGACCACTTTAAAATTATCATATTATTAATATACACAATGTGTTAAGAAATTATAAGATTTACTTTGTGCATTAACAAATTGGCGCACTGCTGAAGAAGATACAATTATGCAAATTTTTATAGTGTGTATTTAAAATTGATCGTAGAACGTTTTCTGTTATAATTTCTACATCAAAATTTAACATACATTATTAAAATTGTCCAATCTTTTTAAAATATGAATAAAGTGACTGTTAAGAAATTATAAGATCACATGAGAAAATTAACATATTATATGTCACATAAGAATCATTATAAAACGTACATGTTTGTACATTGTAAAGTATTCTTGTGCAAAGGTGGAGATTAAGATAGTGTTATATATGAAATATTTGAAGATGCCACAGGGTAAAGAGTGCCTGCGATAGAAATAATAAAAATTTGGTTTTATAAGGGTGTTGGTAAATCTGAACAAGAAATTGTCTTTTTAATGAAGCATTCTGAAACTGCCACTCATAATGAAATAATTAGAAAAAAGAATTCAATAAAACTAAACAATATGGAATAAAAAGGGTTTCCATTCCATAATCAACAAAGATTTCAACAAGCAGCTCAAACAGGTTTCTTAAATCTGGAAATTTTGACCATTTCAGAAAAAGAACCTCACATGTAATAGTTTAGAAGAGTCTGAAATCAAAAAGTAATGTAAAACTTATTAAACTGTTGAAAAAACTGAGATTAATGAAACATCACAAAGAAGAAAAACTGAAATGGGTTAAAATGTCACGGGACAAAAAATGGGAACAAGTGACATTTTCAGAAGAAATAAAATTTAATCTTGATGGTTCGGATGATTATAAACACTATTGGCATGATCTGAAGAAAAAACCAAAACATTGCTTCTGTCGACAAGTAAAAGGAGGACCAGTAATGGTTTGGGGAGCTTTTAGTCATTATGGATTATGAGATTTAACCTGAATTTCAGAAGTATGAACTCTGTGTAATATCAGACTATGTTATATGATCATTAGATACCATTTGGACTTTTTTTAGGTGATGCTAACTGGATGTTTCAGCAGGATAATGTGCCTTACCATGTGTCTAAATCCACCCAGCAATGTTTAAAAAAAGAAACAAAAATCATGTTTTGCTATGTCCAAGTCAAAGTATAGACTTGAACCCTATGAAAAATCTTTGGAACGTATTAAATTGCAAAGTTTATGCTAACTAGTAAATCTGCAGATCAAGAGCCTCAACGTCAGCTTTGCACATCATTTTTTTAAAACACGCTTTGGGTAATATTCAACTTCCTGGAAACTGTAATTTAAAAATTTCAAATTACGTAATTATTTATAAGAATAAAATAAGAAGTTTTCAGCCATCAAAAGCGTTAAATTAAAGATTTAGTTATGTTAGGATATTCTGAAATTTTCATGAATTTGTTTTTTTATTATAACATAGTAGATTTCTTCAGGGGAGCTCCGCCCCCCTAAACCCCCCATAGTCTCATTAAACTTAAATTTGACAGATGGAAAACAATAAATTTTGTGTCGCCAAAATAAGCCTTCACTGAATTTTTGGCAATGACATCATAATTCATGAGTTATTGCTATCCATGTTTCTTGTATTTTTAACGACTACTATAAAATACCTGTTTTTTTATTATGACGTCATATTTTACCAAGTGAAACGTTAAAAATATAATGCTTTTTTATTTCTTTTACGTCTAATTATGTCTCCATTTTTGTCAGAAAAATTCTTATTAACCAAACAAATATCCATGTTTAATATTTAACAAAAAGTACTATATCTATTTTTATTTTAATTCTGACGTCATATTTATTTATTTATTCTTAGTTTTATATTTCGCAAGGAAATTGTTCAATTGAAACTTATTGCCGTTGAAAAATTAATATTCCAGAATTTGATTTTTTTTGGCAACGATAAAGGAAATTGGTTAAATTTTATCTAAAAAATCGCTATTGATTCTGTATGAAAAAAGAAGGAAATTTTGAATTATTAAAGAAAATATTTGAATAAAATTAATAAAACATAGTCTATGTTCTTTTCTATGCTATGTCATATTTATACGCAAAGATACAAAGACATTAATTAATTCACCAGTTTTGACGTTAACTTCATTTAAATTTTCGTACACGCATTCAAATTTATAATATTATAAAAATAAGGATTAGGATGAATGGCTGCTTAGCAACCATTAAGAGAAAATAAAGAAAATGAAATAAATAGTTTGAAATAAGTAAATCTCTAAAACAAAATAGTTTATATTATCGGAACACATTTATAAAAAATCTCCAAAATTTACAGTAATAATTTGAAAAATCTTACAAATGCGTAGACAAAATTTCAAAACAATACGAATAATTTAACTGGTAAATTTCAGAATTCATTTATCATTGAATTCCATTAATGAAATGTGTCATTTTCTCTCAAGAAAAAAAAAAATGAAAATCATTGGATTTGCCATAGAAAAGCATTATTGCACAAAATAAAATATTCTATATTTTCCGAACATATGAATAAAATCTAACAAAAAACTATACAGCTTAATCTCAGTGCCTCACTAACATACCCACTTAATTTCAAGCCAATCGGATGCTTTTTGCGTTAGTTATTGCGGAACAGACAGACAGAATCCAAAAAATTTCATGTCTTCAAAGTAAGGCTTCACTGACGTTTCAGCAATAAAATATGAATTTTTCTTAAATATTCCTTCCATAGAGAAAACCTCCAATGCTTAACAGCAGGCTCTTCGTGACTGGGTGATTTCATTTCATTTATTTATTTAGACATGATATTTCACCTTATTAAAGAGTAAAGTTTTGTAATACAGTCTAGATGCATTGGAGAATATTTCATGATCTATACTTGAAGCATGGTTTTTTTCTTCTTGTTTAAAAAATGCCAAGGCACATAATAAAAGAAAGTATACATTGTTCATCAATTTGACAGCTACACGTCAGGGCTCGTTGATTTAAATCAGCTTGATTTTAATCATGATTTAAATCACAATTTAAATCAATTGATTTTTTTAAAAAAATCATTAATTTAAATCAGTTTTTCTTTTAAGTTATTTTTTAATAAATTTAAGATGTAAACAAATATAATAATGTGCTTTAATGTAATTTAGTTTTATATAATATATATAATCAAACAACTTTCAGAAAGATAAAGCTTAAGCATTGTAAGTAAAATAAATGTAAAGTTTAGGGAAAAAAAGCTTTAAAATTTCATTTGAATCAAATTATAAAATAATCTTGCAACAATAAAGAAATCTAAACACAATTATATTAAATATTTGAATATTTAATATTATTCAAGGATTATATTAAATATTATATTATATTAAATATGAGGATTATATTAAATATTTGAATAATCATCAGTATTTAGAAAAACTTCTGCAAGTTGAGATAAAATAAAATTATACGACTTTTTGTGCTGTACTTTGGTGAGACCTGTTATATTAAGATTTGGGCAAAATCTGAACCAGTCATTGATTTATTTTAATTTAATATAATTGATCTTGGCCCTTTAGAATAATGGAAAGTTTTTTTTTTTTTTTTTTTTTTTTTTTTTTCTCTGGTTACAGTTATTGAAAAGGCTGATACTAAAAACTTAAAGAATTAATGATCAACTAGCTTTTTACTACAATAGATTTATTTGTTCAGTAGAACAAATGTTTTGTGCCTTTGTTTTGGTACTTTCAGAAATTAGAAATCAACAAATAAACCTGCAATTAAAACTGCTAAACCGCTGCCATCAAAATGCTCAAGGCCAGAGGACAAAAATTGTGATGTATTCACTAATTGACTGACTTCTCACTAGTGTTGGTATTCGCACTGGGAAATTTTGAATAGCAATTTTCTTTTATTTTATTTGTGAAATATCTATCATCTTATAAAACACTGAACTTACTGATTAACTTATGATTAATCACTTCTTAAACTTACTGATGAGAATTCCGAATCCCCCAATAAGAAAACCAGCCAGATGCGGCAACACTGTAGCATTCTTTCTCTGGCTGTTTTGTTTAGGGATTCCAAGTTCTCATTAGTAAGTTTAAGTAGTTATTATTTTATAAGATGATAGATATTCCACAAATAAAATAAAATTACTATTCAAAATTTTCCTGCATAAATTCCAACTCTACTGAAAGTCAATTGATTAGTGGTGACAATTCAATTTGTATCCTCTGGCCTTAAGTATTTTGATGGCAGCAACTAAACTCATCTTTCTCAGCCAGCACTTAAAAAAGTTAAAAATTTAGTTTGCTTCCAATTTTGTTTAAAATTTTTATGTGTTGCAGATGTTTTTATTTTAATTAAAATACTGAAGGTTGAATTAATTTTTGACAACTGATTTGTAGTTTTTTTATACATTTTGTGTAGTCAAGATTTTTTTTCATAACCTAAAATTTTACCTTGAAATAATATGAATCATTTATGTAAACTGTGTAATATCATTAATAGATAATACTTATAACATGCATGTCTATGTATGTAAATTTTATATTTTTTAAATTAAATAAAAAGTAATATAAAATAATAATAATAATGTGTGGCATTTAAAAAAAAATCACAAAAATCTGATTTAAATAAAAAAAATCTAATTATTTTGATTTTTATTAAAAATTTTTTTTAAAAAATCATGAACCCTGCTACATGTGATGATTTATATTTATATTGAAGGTGCGGCAAAAACTTACACATATTAAAAATGCAAATGACATATAATTTACATTTTACACTTACCTATTGCCAACAGGGTCATCATTTAAAAGGTCACTATCTAACAAAGGGAAATAACCAGGAATGTGTCTATTGCTTCCAGATATTTCTGGATCATTGTCAATAGCTTTAGGAGATGGTGCTATTATATCAATATCACTAGTTCGCTTTTCTATATGAGTTTCTGTTAAAAAAATATAATAAAATTATAGAAATTGATATAATGCAGTATTAATATTTGAAAAAATAAAAACATGATAAAAACTACAAACGTTTTGAGAAATAGAAAATGCATAATGAATTGAACCACTAAAAAAGAAAAGACTTGAAAAAATATTTTAATTATTATTTTTTATATCTTATCTATTCTGTTACTATTTTAATTTTTATTATTATTTATCTGCTTAAAGCAAATCACATATATTTAAGCACATCCTCATCTTCTAATTTCCAAAGAATTCAGAGGAGAAGCATACAATCTACTTTAATTTCTAATCTATCATACATCTATGGATTTTTAACCTCTTCAGTCCTGGAGTACCCATTTGGGTACATTAAAAGAAAAGGCAAAATTAACCCCAAAAAATTATAATAAATGCATAATTTTTGGCTAACACTATTTAGATATATCACAGTGTCCTATATTACCAATAGATGTGCTACACGCTTAAAGAAGGAGGAACCATGTGACTTTGAAAATGAGACATTTCCAAAATGGAAGACATAAGCAATTTATCAGCGACTTCACGCCAAAGTATGTGAATAATAGAAATTTGTGAGTAAATTAAAAAAAAAATTATTCCATTTTTTATAAATTATAATGTTTCAAGAATGATTTGGAGTTGATTATATATGTTGTTTACATGTGCATGGATGTTGAAAACATGTGTAAATATGTTGTATCCATTAAGGTACATTGGGTCTTTACTATACATTTCCGGATAAAGAAACTAATTTTCTGTGCAACTATTGTGTAAACTTGGTTATTAACAAATTTTTTAAGGAATGAATAAATTATTTGATTTAGTCTTACAAAACAATTTAAAAGGACTTTTTTTCATTTTTTAAAATAATATGAAGTAATATATTGAATTTACTGCTAAAATATGTCATGCTTTTTAGTAACTTTAAAAATTTCTAATATGTTTGAAATGTTGTACAGTATTTAGTATTATAAAAGCCCGCATGTATTAGTAAAAAAAATCTTCACTCATACCATGAGTGACAAATGCAATGCAAAGAGATATGTTCTTCTTTTTGCGATAAAATTTACACTTTGCTGATTCTGTAATACGTTCTCCTGATAGCGAAGATCGTCTATTGACAGTACGTACTTTACTAAATGTAGTCAGAAATGCCTGTCTTAAATTTCCTGGGACAAAATTTAACTCTATTGATGTGCAAAAGATCCCGTTTGGAGGGAAATGTGGTTTCCATCAATAGCTTCCTTCGAAGCTCAACACCTGAAATATAAAATTTTTGTTCTTGCCTCAAGTGATGGTGTAGTATTGGATTTTCTCTTGTACACTGGAAAAAAAATCCGTACTTGTAGGAGCTATGAAAGACTTACAGCTTGGTGGAGCAGTTGTCAAATAATAAAAATAATAATAATAGTAATAACTGAGATGTACTCGTAAATGAAAGTAGAGTTATATACACTAACAGATATTGCACTCACTGTAGTGAAAACAGCTGAACATCTTCTTTTAAAGGGAATTCTGTCACTGGGACAGTCATGACTAATAGAATAGGTGATGTTGTAAACAAAATGCATGCTGTAAAAGACAGTGCAGTGAAACGTGGTGAGTGGACTGAGTTTGCTAGATCAGATAATAAAATTGTGGTGTTGAAATGGAAGATTAAGAAATATGTGCATATGATATCCACCACATGTGGAAGTGAGTCCAGTAATACAAGTGAGCGCTGGTGTAAAGGTAAAAAAAGGCAAGGTTGGTTACAAGCCTGGTTATAACCAGACCAGCTATAATAAGAATATATAAAGCACATTTGGGTGGAATCAATCTAAACGATAGGTTCATTGATGCGAACACGTAAATAGCCAGTTCGGATCTCTTCTAACTTTCTCAACTTAATTACCGTAAATAGTTGTGTTTTGTGTATAAGAGATTATAGATCCTTCAATATTCCGAAAAGAGATCAAATGAGTTTACTCGAATTTTGTCTTTACATTGCTTATAAAATATATTATAGTCCTTAAAAAATGTGAAAAGGAAAAGTCTGCTGTTGGAAGACCATGAAAATCAGAGCAATCATCCAATGAATCTACATCTTCTACAAAAAGGAGAATAACCATATCTATTCCCAAAAATGAAGTTCTCTATGATCAACTTGGACATTAGCAAGATTTGTTGCTAGGGTATATCAATCTCGATGACGCATGGAAGGATGCAAATTAAAATCAAGAATAAAATGTGTGAAATGTAATCTATTTCTTTTTCTTCAGAATAATAACTATTTCAAAAAAATCCATAATAAATGGTATATTATTAAAAGATCATTATTACAAGGTATGCATAATATTTCAACATATGTATAGTACATGTATAGTATATATAGTATAGTAGCAAGATATATATTACAATTACTGCAAGATATGTATAATATTTTGGCACAATACATAACTTTAGGTAAAAAATCATTTAAGTTGTTTAAATTGATATAGTTTTTTTAATAATAAATAGGTCTATTTATTGTAAAACAAAATTGGTATTATTTATTTAAAGAATGACACTTTTACTCAATTGTGACCCAATGTACCCATATGGGGACATCGATTTTAACTATTTTAAAATTTTAAAAATAAAAAACTAATTTTAATTTCTTTTTCTAACCCTAAAAGCGTTATAATTTGCTAATGAAATAATTTTTCTATGCAGCAGATTTTTCTCGGGACTGAAGAGGTTAATGTCTACATTAACTTCTTAATCATCACAGTTTTCATTTCTTTTGCCTATGAAAGCATTGGGAATGATGATTAAAGGGTTAAAATTTTAAATAAAACAGCCATTTTCATTAAATAAATAAAAATTACTGCTGCAATTTTAGGTACAATCATGCTTTAATATTATATGAATTTGTAAGTATCTGTGTCTGTTCATATAGAATCACATAAAAACTACTGCATGGATTTAAATAGGATTTCCACACAAATGAAGCATGATGCACAATTTACGATTAAAATTATTTTTTGTGAGACTTAATACAGAATTTGAGAAGATACAATTGAAAAACTTAAAAACATAAATATATTATTTTATTTAAATGCATGTTTTATTTAAGAATTTTAATTTTGAACAGAAAATCAATTAAAAATTTCAATCAGTTCACACTAATTGTAATAGAAGCTTTCCTTGTAAATGTAAAAACACTTTTTCTTTTAAATATATCATTACCACTTATAGGGGGGGGGGGGGGATCATATTTTTTTTTTCTTTTTCAGTCAAAAAAGGTCAGAAATTTTATGTCAATTGGAATGAATTTTAACAATTTTTCTTTTTCACTTCAAGACTGAGTACTAGTGAAATGAAACATGAGCAAGAATAATATTTTTTTATCAGAGTCACAATGAAATATTTCAAATTAAAGTGGACAAGTATTAGACAATAATTAAATTAGATAAAATAAAATATGATTGGTTCTCTTTGAATGTGATATCATTTTTATAAGATAGAAACATAACCTTTCTGAGATCAGGGCTCATTATTGAAAAAACTAGGACTTCCCTCAGAGGGATTAGTCTGAGCGATATTGCTGAAAATACATATTTAATAACTTGCGATAAGTAAAGAAAATGAGATGTTACCTTTAATTGGTCACTCATTGTGATAAAATATGATGAAAATAAGCATATTGAATCATAGAATTACAAAAGCTTATATATAAAGTTGCATATACTATTTTTATAAAAGAAAAGCAAACCATGCATGGATATAAAATTGGAAATATGCAAAATGTTAAAAGTAATACAGAAAATAAAACACCAAACTCTTTGAAATGATGTCATGAGAATAAACAGAAGCTTCGCACCGATTTGAGAAACTATAAATAACATAAACTATTATGTTTGAAGTAAATGGAGTGTATTTTATATGGTGTGAAATCCGTCCGAATAGTTTATAATGTTGAATATCTGTTTTCCACGGATGCAATGAGGTTGTCGATAAGAGTTAAAGAATCCTTTTTTAAAAATTTGTCCTAAACGAGCACTTGCATCCTATAAGTTACTGTTACCCCAACAGTATCCTAGAAATTGCAATATTCTCAATAAATTGGGTTTAAAACTTTTTCTAGAAAAAAAAATGTTTAATTTGTGAAATTAAATTGTCGAATGTTTTAGAAATCGTTCATAACGAGAATATTATATCTTAAAGTTGCCACCAAAAAAAAAAAAAAAGATTTAAAATTTTTAGTCATATCAACATCAAAGAATTCTCAATTTTAGAACTTTTTTTACTCGTGCATTGATGGTGATTATTGTTCCTACGCAAAATATAGTATATTTTGCAGCAAAGATGGTTACCAACATTTTTTGCCCACATTATTTTTTAAATCGGCTAGGTACTCCAAATGATAACGAAAAACACACAAATGTTAATGCTTTATAGCATAGAAATACAGAATCAAAAGCTATTTATCTCCTATTATGTACACATAAATTATCTAATTAGTGCTAGCAGATGCACTTCGAAATATACATAGATCAATATAATGCTTCATTTTTCTTTTATTAGTATTTCTTAGTATTGATTTTTCATTTATTTGTATTATTCAGTAAAAAATTCACTTTCTTAAGCCCGAATTACGTCAAACTTTTTATAAAAGCGCCTAAGTCCATATAACAGCGAAATATTGTGAAGAGTATTAAATACAAGGTAGTAAGACACTTAGCCAAACGCAGATAATAAATCGCCAAATATTGTTCTTTTCGCCCTCTCTCGAAATGCATTTTTTTCGTACATTTAAAAAACACGATTTTGAGTCATCATATTTAAAATTCAAATAAATAAATAAGAGGAAGCAATAATAGCATAAGTCAAAACATTTTATTTCAGCATCAATTAATTGTATCGTAGTTACACATGTGGAAAAAAGCTGCTTTTGGCCAAAAAACGTTGTTTTCACTAAATTTGAATCCGATTAAAAAAAAGTACCGTGATTAATTAAAATGTTATAGGCAGAGCTGCCAAGTCTCCGGCATTTTGGATACCAGTATTTTAATACAGAAAATGTTTTATTAAATTGGAACATTCTGCGGATTTAAAAAATAACTTTTCCTATAAGAAAATTTCCCGTAAGAATATTCTGCTGTGCAATAAGCGGGGGCTTGGCATCTCTGTATAGGAACATTTCTTAATCTACTTTTTAACCTTAAAAAAAGCAACGACCATTTTTCGGGTGCAAAAAGTATTGATAATTGTTCCATTTTGCATACAAAGTATTGATTGTAATATTGATACATCTCTCGTGATAAATTTCCAATAATTTTTCAAATCCGATTTATTTCATTAAAAATATAAATCTTTTATTCATTTAGTTTAAAATAAATGGTTTTTAACTAATTTCATAATACTTTTGAAATATCACTTTTCATTGGCCATTTTTTTAAAACATTTAGAAAATGGTTGTTGTTTTCAGTCAAATATAGACTTTGGTCTGTCCGCATTTTATTTTATTATTATTATTATTTATAAAAGGTGGAGAAATATTCATACTTAATCCATAACGTACATAATATATGACTCTGTTATTACATAAGTCACCTTTTTATTATCATAAAAATTATGTTTTTACTGATTTTTATTAACTCAATAGGAAAAATTTTGTGCTTTGAGCAATAGATATCCGCATTTCTTTTATTTATTTATTTTAACAAAATTCTTTGTATTTAGAAGAATTTTTATTAAAATAGGAAATCCAAATGTCGCTGTTAATAAAGAAGAAAGTTACAAAACGAGTAGACGCATCCTATCAAATATATAAAAAAGGCGAATCCAAAAAAGACGTCGTATGAAATATAATCTTTTAAAGCAAAAAAAAAAAAAAAAAAAAAAAAAAGAGGTCTGATTATTGAGCCTACTGATTACGAAATGTGCATTACATAAAAAAAATACTGCAAATATAGATTTTTTTTTCTTTTGTGCAGTTTTGGCTTCGAAAGGTGCGCTGTGTTGCAAAAAGATATAAGCGACTATGAAAACACACTTGGTAAACGTTCATGCTCAGTTTTACAAATAAATATGGCACATATATGCCCTATACACACCGAGGTACCTAATTGGTGCTAAAATGGCGTTCAGTTGCCTAACATACTAATTATTATATAAATGTTATAATAAATTGTTTGTTCTAAAAATATTATCATTTATTGATTGTTATTTCTTTTTTTTTAATAACAGAAAATGTTTCGTTTATTCCTTTTTTTTCATTTTGAAATAAATAAATAACGTGTTATTATAGCATGCTATATGTATCTGGTAATCAAAACGATGTTTTCGCCTAATTGGCATAAAAAATCTCGCCAAACCCGGTGCTTATATCTCTAGTATATTATCTCAAGTACTTTATTTACAAGTATGTATTGTAGTAAGTATGTAATCAAGTATGTATTGTATACTATAATTGTTTTTACATACCACTTACTTCTTCTTCTATATAAAAATAGGTAATGGCTCCTTTATGCAGTATAAATTGTATAAATCTTTAAAAAATAGCCCCCGTTGTTCCTTTTTGGATCGAATAAAAAAAAATCAATGTCTAATTCCAGTATTGCTCCCAGGTATGCATACATATTGCAAATTTCAAAGTTGTATGCCAACAGGAAATGGATGAAAAATGGGAAAAGATGTCACATATGCACCAGGGTACACTATTGACGTCAAAATGGCATTATTTTACTTGAGATGGTAACTCGGCTTTATTTATTTATTATTTGTTTATTTACTCATACAATGTTTATTTACTTTCATTTCCTTTTTTTAATCATATAAAATATTTCTTTTTACAGTTATTAATTATTATTATTATTTTATTTACTGTAAGTTCTTTTTGAAAATAGAAAATAATTTAAAAATGTGTATGTAAGCGTTATTTGAAAACGGAGTTTTCGCCAAATGGGCTTTGAAAAAATTGCGCCAAATCTGATGCGCTTGTGGTATCCGTGCCGAAAAATTGGTGACCAGAATTGACTTGCACACACAAACAAAATATAAGTTAAAAGAAAAGCTGCAGTAAAAATAAATATAAAGGGAAAATGATGTCATAAAAAAAACTTTTTATTTAAAAACGTAATTGTTTCTAATTTTCACACGCGAAATACATAAAACATTCTTTTAGCGTTCAAAACATGCTATTAAGAGATTATCACAAAATCTCAAAAAAGTTTTTATGACATTTTTTTAATATAAAAAAATAACAGTTTTATTTTCCTGCATGATTAAATTTTAAAATGTTTTATTGCATTCAATATTTCTGAGTGCGTAAATGATTACTATTTACTCCATGTGCTGATTCGGTTATCTACGAAAATATCCAGCGCGTGAAAATCACGCATACCAAATTTCTGTGACGTATGCAAATAAATTGTGCTTTTTTATCAGTTTTTTAATATAACTTTTAAACTATTTGGAATTAATTTTTAAAAGTAGGTGCATTCACCAGATTACCTTCATAGGTACCTTCTGGTACAAACAGAATCGAAATCCGACAAGTACTTTTTGAGATTTGCTTGACGAAAGAATTTTTTTGACTTTTAATATCGTTACGTACTCTGAGTATAAGACTTCGCTACGCTCAGACAATTAATTTCTGATTAATCATGGTCCATTTTCATAAAAGAAAAAATATCAGACCAATGTTTTTTAATGTTATGCATTAAACTACATATATGAATTTGTAGAGAATAATTAGACATATAATTTATAATAAAGGATAGAAGAAGTACAATTTAAAGTTACTTATTAAAATAAATAATACATATATGGATATTTTATCTGCAATATCTTTATTATAACTAATTTTAAATTCATGTTTGTGAGCATAAAAATACTACTTAATAAGGATGCACCGAATACTGATTTTGGCCAAATACCGAATGCCGAATATTCGGCCGATAGACAAACTAAATACCGAATATTTGGCTAGCTGAATAGTAATTGTTGGGCCGAGTACCGAATATCCGGCAAGCCGAATAGTAACTATTCGGCCGAATACCAAATATTCGGCTTTCTAACTACTTTTTTTTTTTAAACGTTTAAAGGTAAAATGTTACTTTTTAAAACAATTTGACATAATATTTAATAAAAGAAACTTGCATTTTGATAAATAAGAGCTTTTTATAAGAACATTTAGTAACGAAAAAAAATCTGCCTTGAGTTATTTACAAAGGACAATTATGATACTTTTTTATTAATAAAATTTTAAATTTCATGGTTTCTTCTACGAATTATAACAAATATTTTAAAGTCAAAGAGAAATAATGAAAAAATGGTCGAAGAAAAAATGTACACTTTCATAATTGTCCTTTTTAAATAACTCAAGGCAGATTTTTTTCAATATAAAGTACAAATACTTTCAACTTAATTCTGAATAAAGAAATGTCTAGCTCATAGTTCTTTTTTTATAAATGATGGCATTTCGCACCCTTCCCATCATATCCATATTTTACAGA
Organism: Maratus speculifer; assembly: GCA_964019185.1. NCBI lineage: Eukaryota > Metazoa > Arthropoda > Arachnida > Araneae > Salticidae > Maratus > Maratus speculifer. The sequence continues at coordinate 222,128,267 of OZ025292.1, forward strand.
AATAAAAGCATGCAAGTTGAAAATATAGTTATGATATCTTATTTTTTGTTAATGCAACAAACGAAAACACAAGTTTGACCTAGAGTGAGATGAAGTACATTGTACTTATGACTCAATAAGTTGTTTATGATTATGGTTTCATGAACAAAAATTCTCTGCCTTGATAGTTATTACTAATCTTCAAAGTTTTTCTTTCTTGTTTAAGGACTTATTTGGGAAAAGCAAGAAACAGATTACTTACTAAACAAAATTAAGGAACTTGCATCTGCACATCATTTATTCCTAAGGAGAATCCTAATAAATCACCATTTTAATCCTTCTCATGGTTAATTTTCTTAAGTTATACTTTACAAACAGCAAATAGATAATGCAAAAACATTCAATTTCATGTAAATATGATTTTATTTAATTATTTTAAATATATTTATAAATAGACAGTTAAAAGTAGAAATTATGAAAAGTTTTTTAAAATGTGTTTTAAAAGATTTTATTAAGTATTGGATTCGGCCGAACACTTTGATATTTGGCCAAGCTGAATATTCAGCTTAATCGAATAGTTTGATACTCAGCCTAACCGAATATTTGGTAACATGGCCAAATAGGCCGAATACCGAATAGATACTGAATATTCGGTGCATCCCTATTACTTAATACATAAAAACATATAAAAACCTGATATTTACCAATAGCATAACTTAGTTTTTTCTCCTTCAACTAAATGCTAAAAATATATTACTGAATGAACAAAATACTGAATAGGAAATATCTTCTACAATCAAATCATAAACCTCTTTGGTCAAATAAAAAAATGTTTAAAAACACCACAGAAGTACAGAAAATGCAATGTGTTTTAAAGGATTGACTTAATTTTCGTCAAGTAAAAGAAATGTAAAATAATATAATATAAAATAAAAAAATAGAGAGACAGACACAGAGAGAAATAAAAAAAAAATGTTGACTAAAGTTGGGGCATGATTTGTTTTCTTAGTAATCTTCAAGTGGTTAATGTGCTTTAAACTAAAGAATTCTTTACACCTAGTATGACTTACTTTATTTCCTTCTTACATCTATATTTCCTCTTGAATCACTTAAAACTGAAAATATGCTTTAAAAAATAGGCAAAAATAGCTTTAATTCATTAGTTTAAATAAGATACTTTAATACTCATTAGTAACAACGACTTATTTCTTTCACTATAAACTCTCCTGTTGCTATCAGAAAAGTATTGTCCTATTTTGGATAGCTACTAAAAACTAGCTGCTATTTTTATTGCTCATACATATTACATAATTTTTACATAATTGAACAGGGGAAAAAATAAACTTTTCAGCGAAATTTTTAAGACAAATATAGATCAATTTAGTGGCTTTTTAAGTAATTTTTCAAGTATGAATTCATTTTTTTTCCTTTTTGTAATTACCTCAAGAATGATGCATTGCATGTTACAATGATGCAAAGTAAATAGCATAAGAATTCCCACAATAAACATTTGATTACACGCAGCAATTCAATATGAAAAAAAAGGTAGATTAATCATATTTAATATAGATTAATAATAAGATACATCATATTTTTATTTTATGTTGCATGTAAATTTAATATTAAGTAAATTGTTAAAAAGTATGACAGAATCAGAATATGCTTAAAATTGTATTTTATTTTTATTTATTTATAATGGGAAATAAGGTTATTTTAAAATTTAATCAGTTAATGAACAGAAAATTGCACAGTTGAATAACTGATTTAAAAGTTAAATTTAATAAATCTGCAGATGCAGGGTCTCAAAATCAATCTGTAAATCCCTTTTATTTTGCATTTACTGGTTTATTATTTCATTAAACTGAATTCAATTCTTTTTTAAAATCTTGTGTAAAATAGTGATAGAGAAAAGAAAAAGATTTAAATACACAGAAATTTGAAGAAAGATTATATATCCCTAAAATAATCTTAATATTGATGTTTAACTAGTAATACTGATAGCAAATAAAATCACCAGTAAAGCTAATGCTGTATTTTATTTACTATAAAGTACTAAAAATAAATCTCCTTTAGCAGACATGAAATTCTAATAATTTTAAAGGATGTTTATAATTGGAACTTTTGAGAAATAGATAGGTCAAGTTAAGAGGGTGGAGGGATATATTTAGAATTTATAAATTTTCCAAGATTTTTAGAGCTTGCAAAAACTATATGAGGACAAGAAGCATATATTTTGAAGAGGTTACTTTCAGTGCTTTATGGTATATTATGCTTGTATAGCTATTCGTTGTTCTTCTTACTCTATATCAATTCATCATTGATGTCAAAAATTCTCTAGAGCATTCATTGATTTTTGTTGAGATTTTTAAATGCTAAACAACAAATTTTTAAATCAATTAGCATAAAAATTACTTTAACTTGTTTTGTAATGTGTTATAAAATATGTGTAATTTCAAAAATATAGATGAAACTATAAGGAACATATAAATGTATTTGAAATGTATATAACACAAAGAAAAAAAGAAAACAAAACTGCATAATATAAAAAAAAGAACAAAAGTTTAAAAAAAAAATCAATATTTGCATTTGCATTTTATATTTCTCATTCTTTTATTAATTAAATTACACAACACCAGTGTAAGAACACAAAAAAAGTTCAATTGTGAATTAAAGAAGTGAAAGAATATGATTACCAGTATCTTGATATGTTATGCATCGTTCATAAGATGGACATCTTTCATAATTTGGGACTCTAACTGTACCATCACTACAATGGTCTCCATTTAATAATCTAATTCTGGAATCAAATATCTGAAAAAGAACAAACAATTGACTTAATAAACATAAAAATTTCTTATGAAAATAAACAGAGATTATAATTATAACGCTTTAATTTCAATAATATTGTCTTTTTGTTGTGATATCAGATAGAAGTTAAAAAGAAAAGTTATAATTGAGAAAATAGTTTGAACATTCTGAGCATTAGGTATTATTTTCAAAAATTTCTAATTATTCATGAAATAGTATGTATGCCAAATATGGGTATGCAGATTGGTAATTGAATATTTTTATTTATTCTATGCAGCAAAAAATAAAATAATTTCAAAAGTTTGCTGCAACAATTTGATAATTTTTCAATTTTATGATGAAAAAGACAGGCCAAATGCTGATCAATAACATAATGCTAATATGGTTAGTTAACTTACACAAAATTGATTATTTTTATAGAAACAAAAAGAGTGTGCCAGATTAAATAACATTTTAAAAACGTAAAGCTGAATGTTTAATTTAAAACAGCTGGATAAAAAGTGCTAGCCTGATGAGGTTGTAGGATTGTTGTTTTTCTGTTCACTCTGGAAAAAACTGTCCTAAAGAAAATATTTTTTCCATTTTGTCCACCTTAAAAAAATTGAAATTTCTAAATTAAAAATATAGAATTCAACAATAATAAATAAATTTATCAGTTCTTCTCATTAAAGAAACAACTTTTATATCAAAATATCTTATATACATATTTATATACAAACAGTATGTGAAATATTTTGTGTGGACATGGAAAACTAAGTTCTGTTCATACAGAAATTTTTTTATGCAAACATGTTTATAAATAAAACATACATCAATATTAAATTCTAATGTATTAAATAGCAATTGTAAACGATACATTTACAATAAATTTTACTTTGTTTATCTGTGACATGGCAGTTAATAATCAGTTTGCAGAATTAAAAATAGGAATACATTTTTTTAAATGCTTGACAGCCTCATTTCTTTTAAGTCATATGATAAAATAACAAGTTGATTTTAATTAAGAAAATGCCACACTAAAATGAAACATGCACTTGTAATGACATTATTAATTTAATAAATGTATTAAATCATTCAGTATATACAAATTTTACTATGGAGGAAACATCAATTAAAAGTGGTAAACTATAATGATAAAGATTTTCTTTTGGTTAAAATATTAAATTTAAAATAACCAGAAATTAACAGAAATGTATAAAATGTATACAATGAAATTTTGTTGTTCAAAATCCATAAGCTTATAAAATATTTCATAGTCGTCAAATGCTTCAGTATCAGAAGCAAGTTGTTTGTCTTTAGAATTTAACTTTTTATAAGTCAATTATTAATTTTGTAGCAATTTGTAATCTAAACCTATTTCTAAGTTTCTTTTAAATCAAGTTGGAATTGAAAAAAAAAAATATGTTCAATGCTTGCTGATGAGGCTATACAATGAAAAAAAAAAATTACATGCCAGGGTTCATACAGAGTTTGCTAAATAAAAAATAAGGACTCTGTAAGGACTTTGTAAGGGCTTCCTTAAAAGAAAAATAAGGACTTTCTAAAGTTAAAAAAGAATACTACATATAATTACTTACATTAAATTTTAATCGTAATAGATTGAAATTTTACATAAAACATAATTATGTAATTATATAACAAAATATATAACATTAGTTGGCTAGCAACTTTTTTAGCATCTATTTCTTTGGCCAGGGAGGAAATTTTTTTCTTTTGCAGATTCTCTACAATTGTTCGATTTTATACATAATTGAATATCTTTAGTTGATTCAGCTTTATCAGCTAATTCATTGGCCTTATATATTTTTTTTTTTATTTCTGATACTTCTTTTTCAAGAAGCCATATTTTTTTCTTTATAAAACCTAAGTCATCTTCAATTAATTTCCTGAAGAGGAAGACTGTTACCGTTAACCATACTACACATATCCAGTGAAATAATGCAGGGATGGGAACTGCAAAAAAGCAAAAAGACAGAAAACACGCATGAACGAAAAATTGCACCACATTTTGATCACATGTGCAAATGAAAAATTGCACAACATTTTGTTTATGAAAGATAATTCAAGTAATAAAAGCAGGTCTTGATTTCCAAGCAAATGAAGACAAGCACACCAGCCTGTATATTACATTACAGGAGTAAATTACAAATTTTCATTTTCTCCTCCCTCCCCCTTATCACAAAAATTTTATATCTATTCCCAATACCATAATCGCTGCCCTCTTCAACTCTCTTTTTAGATCCAAAAATTGAACTTGTTCATTTGCAAAAAAAAAAAAATTAAATGCAATAGTTAATGTTTTAGTAATAATGTATAAACAATGAAAGCCAATATATTTTTTAAACTATTAAGAGAAGTTTTCTTTACTTTTTTTAAAAATGTGCAAGGTACAAATTAAATTATAAAATAGCACTTATTTGAGTGTAGAAGAGAACAAGTATCACTATTGTTCGCATTTCTTTTAAAAAGTGGCAAAACTGATTTATTGAAAAAGACATTTTTCCTGAAAAAAAAATGCTTTTGTTGAGTAAAGGGGTACTTTTTGTTTAATGAATGGGTGTTTTCAGAAGATACATTCACTTAGAAAGATTTGGAACAATGAAAAACAGATTGTGAAGCAGGAAAATTTGTTTTTGGAGCAGCAAAAAATAATAATAATAATAATAATAATAATAATTTGTAAGCAAGAAAGTTTTTTAAACAGAAAAATTCCATCCTGACATTAACTTTTTTTTCGAGCCCCTTTGACGAAAATTGAGTTTTAAAGAGATTTTTTGACGAAATCTGCCGTTTTTTCGCTATCTTTTGACTAAATGTGCCGGTTTTTCGCGACCTTTTTGCGAAAGTTACCGGTTTATCACGATTTTTTGATGAAAATTGCCGTTTTTCGCGAATCTTCTGTCAAAACGTGCCGTTTTATCGCGATTGTTGGATGAAATTTGTCGTTTTTTCGAGATTTTTTGGGGAAATTGACTTTTTTTCGGAATTTTTTAACAAAATTAGCCGTTTTTTTGCGAATCTTTTGACGAAATTTACCAGAAATTATTCGCTATTTCGCGATTTTTTAACGAAATTTGCCTTTTTTGCGATTTTTTGATGAAATATGCCGAACTTTCGCGATCTTTTGACGAAAGTTATAGTTTTATCACAATTTTTTGATGAAATTTGCGTTTTTTGCGAATTTTTTTGCCGTTTTATTACGATTTTTGGACGAAATTTGTCGTTTTTTTGCGATTTTTTGAGGAAATCTGCCTTTTTTTCGGGATTTTGTAACAAAATTAGCCATTTTTCAGCGCATTTTTTGGCGGAATTTGAAGGAAATTACTCGTTATTTCGCGATTTTTTAACGAAATTTTTCTTTTAGCGATTTTTTTGACGAAAATTACGCGTCCCGCGGGACGCATAAGCTCCATTGTTTTGCGTCTCGTCGCCGATTTTTTGCGTATTTTACGCGCGTCCGCGGCATCCCTGTAAACAAAAATGCGGAAATCCGCCAAAAAGCGGAAAATTCCCATCCCTTAAGACTACGATCAAACACAGATCAGCGGATTATAGAACAGATTGGCGCAATTATTTGGCGAAATATTTTTCTTTGTTATTCATTTCTCTATTTCAAAGAAAAGGAAATTTTAGATGGTGAATACTGATTACAAATGGTGTTTGTGGATACGAGGTTTCTACGGTGCAATCGGGAAACAAAAGAGGCAGCTTTAATGTCCAATCAGAAATAAGAATTATAAGAAAGAAACTTGATTTTTTTTTTTTTTTTTTTTTTTTTTTTCAGCTGCCATATTTGGCAGATTATGAATGTTTCAGGGGTGGTTCTGAGCGAATTTTTTTTTTCTTCGGAAATTCAGATCGCATTTTCGGAAATCGGCGGCGCGTGGGGAGGGGGGATTCCGCGAGTTCCCCCCCCCCCCTGGAGGAGGGGTTTATCCGCGATCTTCAGACGAAATCGGTGATTTATCTACGGTATTTAACAAAATCGGTGATTTATTGCGATCTTTTGTCGAAATCGGCGGTTTTTCTGCGATCTTTGACAAAATCTGCGTTCTCCCCCTTTTTTTTTTATTTATGAAATTGGCGTTTTCTTTGATGATCTTTAGGCAAAATTTACATTTTTACGCGATCTTTTCTCAAAAACGGTGTTTTATCCCCGCGATCTTTTGACGAAATCGGCGTTTTTTCCGTGATCTTTTGATGAAATCGTTGTTTTTTTTTTTTCAATGATCTTTTGACAAAATATTTTTAAGCGATCTTTTATCGAAAACCGCGTTTTTTTCCGCGATCTTTTAACGAAATCGGCGTTATATCCGCAATCTTTAGACGAAATCGACGTTTTAACGCGGTCTATAGACGAAATCAGCGTTTTATCTGCGATATTTGGTGAAATTGCCGTTTTTTCCGTGATCTGCACAGGAAATTCGCATTTTCTAGCGATCTTTTGGCAAAGTTCGTTGATAAAAACATCGACGAAATCTTCGTTTTCCCACGAAATATTGACGAAACGTGTTCTTTTTTGGCGATCACTTCACAAAATTTGCATTTCTCCGCGATTGTTTTTTCCACGCGCTAAACCGTACAAGTTGGCAACTATGAGGAACTGACAATCCAATAATTTTCGGAAGAGCATGCCTTAAATTTTCAGAAATTCCGGGCGAGAATTACCCCTGGAATGTTCGGCAATTTTTTTTAAAACATTTTACGGATCGCGTTAATATTAAGCCCACGTTAAAAAATAAGGACTTTCAATAAAAAATAAGGACTTTAAGGATCCTTATTAAGGACTATCGAAATAAAAGGAGTTTATAAGGACTGTTAAGGTCCGTGCGAACCCTGCATGCAAATCATCATACACCTTTTGCCATTCCAGATTTTTTATAAAAGCGTGAAAAAAATAGTAACCCTGTATGGTTGTTTCCTTACAAAATAGCTGTATAAGTGATGCACCAGTGATTTCTAAATGTGTGACATGGGGAGTGCTGAAGAGCAAAAATTTCATTCTACTTCAAATCTTTAACCTACTTGATTCTACGTATGTTTTCAGTCTGTTTTTAGTAAATAAAAAAAAAATCCTTCTACTCAAGACTTTATCGGAAAAATATATGCAACACCTCATGTTATTTAATTCATAATGTAACTAAGCTATTCTGCGTTTTAGGATAAAAATAGCAACTAAGTTCTTTATCCTGCATTTTTGTCAAATGCAAAATCATTTGAAGGCATATCTAAACCCGATTGCAATATATGAATAGCAAAAATCATAAGATTATACAGACTGATGTTATATTTCAACATTTTATTTTTATTTGTAATTATAAACTAGTCATTGGGGGCCACCATAATACTTACCCATCTTGGATATGCACAGTATAATATATGAAAATAAAACATGTGTAACTATTTATAAAATGTATGGCAATTCAAAAACAAAATTTAAATGTATATTTAAATGTTTTTAATATACATAATAATGCTCTATTAATAAATTGCTGAAGAACCAATTTTGGCAAATTATATAAAATGAATAACTACTCAAGTAGTACCGAATTGGGTAAAAGAAACATCCTTATAACTCCAAAATTTATAATCATATTAACTAACAGTTTACTGCGCCGGATTAAGCCAATTAAAATATATCTTTGAATTGAAATTTGAATGAAATACAGGGTCATGAAAAATCAAAGAATGTGGGAAACAGGATTACAAATATCTTGGCAATAAAAAATCCGATAGACTCTGTTCTTTATGCAAAATTTGTATTATTTTATTGTTTTTTACGTCCATTCCTTCAAATAAAAAATTTTGAAAATTTTTATATGCCTTTCCAGGGTTCATACAGAGTTTGCTAAATAAAAAATAAGGACTCTGTAAGGACTTTGTAAGGGCTTCCTTAAAAGAAAAATAAGGACTTTCTAAAGTTAAAAAAGAATACTACATATAATTACTTACATTAAATTTTAATCGTAATAGATTGAAATTTTACATAAAACATAATTATGTAATTATATAACAAAATATATAACATTAGTTGGCTAGCAACTTTTTTAGCATCTATTTCTTTGGCCAGGGAGGAAATTTTTTTCTTTTGCAGATTCTCTACAATTGTTCGATTTTATACATAATTGAATATCTTTAGTTGATTCAGCTTTATCAGCTAATTCATTGGCCTTATATATTTTTTTTTTTATTTCTGATACTTCTTTTTCAAGAAGCCATATTTTTTTCTTTATAAAACCTAAGTCATCTTCAATTAATTTCCTGAAGAGGAAGACTGTTACCGTTAACCATACTACACATATCCAGTGAAATAATGCAGGGATGGGAACTGCAAAAAAGCAAAAAGACAGAAAACACGCATGAACAAAAAATTGCACCACATTTTGATCACATGTGCAAATGAAAAATTGCACAACATTTTGTTTATGAAAGATAATTCAAGTAATAAAAGCAGGTCTTGATTTCCAAGCAAATGAAGACAAGCACACCAGCCTGTATATTACATTACAGGAGTAAATTACAAATTTTCATTTTCTCCTCCCTCCCCCTTATCACAAAAATTTTATATCTATTCCCAATACCATAATCGCTGCCCTCTTCAACTCTCTTTTTAGATGCAAAAATTGAACTTGTTCATTTGCAAAAAAAAAAAAAAAAAAAAAAAAAAATTAAATGCAATAGTTAATGTTTTAGTAATAATGTATAAACAATGAAAGCCAATATATTTTTTAAACTATTAAGAGAAGTTTTCTTTACTTTTTTAAAAAATGTGCAAGGTACAAATTAAATTATAAAATAGCACTTATTTGAGTGTAGAAGAGAACAAGTATCACTATTGTTCGCATTTCTTTTAAAAAGTGGCAAAACTGATTTATTGAAAAAGACATTTTTCCTGAAAAAAAAAATGCTTTTGTTGAGTAAAGGGGTACTTTTTGTTTAATGAATGGGTGTTTTCAGAAGATACATTCACTTAGAAAGATTTGGAACAATGAAAAACAGATTGTGAAGCAGGAAAATTTGTTTTTGGAGCAGCAAAAAAAAAAAATAATAATAATAATAATAATTTGTAAGCAAGAAAGTTTTTTAAACAGAAAAATTCCATCCTGACATTAACTTTTTTTTCGAGCCCCTTTGACGAAAATTGAGTTTTAAAGAGATTTTTTGACGAAATCTGCCGTTTTTTCGCTATCTTTTGACTAAATGTGCCGGTTTTTCGCGACCTTTTTGCGAAAGTTACCGGTTTATCACGATTTTTTGATGAAAATTGCCGTTTTTCGCGAATCTTCTGTCAAAACGTGCCGTTTTATCGCGATTGTTGGATGAAATTTGTCGTTTTTTCGAGATTTTTTGGGGAAATTGACTTTTTTTCGGAATTTTTTAACAAAATTAGCCGTTTTTTTGCGAATCTTTTGACGAAATTTACCAGAAATTATTCGCTATTTCGCGATTTTTTAACGAAATTTGCCTTTTTTGCGATTTTTTGATGAAATATGCCGAACTTTCGCGATCTTTTGACGAAAGTTATAGTTTTATCACAATTTTTTGATGAAATTTGCGTTTTTTGCGAATTTTTTTGCCGTTTTATTACGATTTTTGGACGAAATTTGTCGTTTTTTTTGCGATTTTTTGAGGAAATCTGCCTTTTTTTCGGGATTTTGTAACAAAATTAGCCATTTTTCCGCGCATTTTTTGGCGGAATTTGAAGGAAATTACTCGTTATTTCGCGATTTTTTAACGAAATTTTTCTTTTAGCGATTTTTTTGACGAAAATTACGCGTCCCGCGGGACGCATAAGCTCCATTGTTTTGCGTCTCGTCGCCGATTTTTTGCGTATTTTACGCGCGTCCGCGGCATCCCTGTAAACAAAAATGCGGAAATCCGCCAAAAAGCGGAAAATTCCCATCCCTTAAGACTACGATCAAACACAGATCAGCGGATTATAGAACAGATTGGCGCAATTATTTGGCGAAATATTTTTCTTTGTTATTCATTTCTCTATTTCAAAGAAAAGGAAATTTTAGATGGTGAATACTGATTACAAATGGTGTTTGTGGATACGAGGTTTCTACGGTGCAATCGGGAAACAAAAGAGGCAGCTTTAATGTCCAATCAGAAATAAGAATTATAAGAAAGAAACTTGATTTTTTTTTTTTTTTTTTTTTCAGCTGCCATATTTGGCAGATTATGAATGTTTCAGGGGTGGTTCTGAGCGAATTTTTTTTTTCTTCGGAAATTCACATCGCATTTTCGGAAATCGGCGGCGCGTGGGGAGGGGGGATTCCGCGAGTTCCCCCCCCCCTGGAGGAGGGGTTTATCCGCGATCTTCAGACGAAATCGGTGATTTATCTACGGTATTTAACAAAATCGGTGATTTATTGCGATCTTTTGTCGAAATCGGCGGTTTTTCTGCGATCTTTGACAAAATCTGCGTTCTCCCTCTTTTTTTTTATTTATGAAATTGGCGTTTTCTTTGATGATCTTTAGGCAAAATTTACATTTTTACGCGATCTTTTCTCAAAAACGGTGTTTTATCCCCGCGATCTTTTGACGAAATCGGCGTTTTTTCCGTGATCTTTTGATGAAATCGTTGTTTTTTTTTTCAATGATCTTTTGACAAAATATTTTTAAGCGATCTTTTATCGAAAACCGCGTTTTTTTCCGCGATCTTTTAACGAAATCGGCGTTATATCCGCAATCTTTAGACGAAATCGACGTTTTAACGCGGTCTATAGAAGAAATCAGCGTTTTATCTGCGATATTTGGTGAAATTGCCGTTTTTTCCGTGATCTGCACAGGAAATTCGCATTTTCTAGCGATCTTTTGGCAAAGTTCGTTGATAAAAACATCGACGAAATCTTCGTTTTCCCACGAAATATTGACGAAACGTGTTCTTTTTTGGCGATCACTTCACAAAATTTGCATTTCTCCGCGATTGTTTTTTCCGCGCGCTAAACCGTACAAGTTGGCAACTATGAGGAACTGACAATCCAATAATTTTCGGAAGAGCATGCCTTAAATTTTCAGAAATTCCGGGCGAGAATTACCCCTGGAATGTTCGGCAATTTTTTTTAAAACATTTTACGGATCGCGTTAATATTAAGCCCACGTTAAAAAATAAGGACTTTCAATAAAAAATAAGGACTTTAAGGATCCTTATTAAGGACTATCGAAATAAAAGGAGTTTATAAGGACTTTTAAGGTCCGTGCGAACCCTGCTTTCATCAGAACAAATTTTTCTAGAATCCAAAAAAAATAGTTCCGGATAATCGAGGTTACTGATATTAAATAGGCTTTCTCCCTTTCTTACATATTAAGTACATATAAAATTTCAAGTCTTTATCTCAATTTGTTTGGGAGATAGAGTCTTACAGACACACAGACAGACAGATGGCAATTTTTTTTAAAAAAAAATGTTTTTCAGAATCTCCAGTATCTGAAATGGGTAAATCCATCAAATTTTTTTTTTTCAATTTTCAAAACCATTGCAAGTCACCCTATACTACATATGATGGATAAGTAAAAGATTGTAGTTTCTTAATACGCTTTATTATTGAGTTGTGTTTACCTAACTGTTTTGGGGAGTTGGGGGAGTTTAATCCTTAAATTTATGAATGGTATTCCTGATAATTCATATCAAAATTCAATTAAGTATTCAATTAAACAGTCTAATTTTATTTTTTTAATTCTTCCATTCTTCCATCCAATAGTCAAACATTCATTCAATATTTTTGTAAACCCACATTATATAAGATAGTTTATATTTTTATTTTTGTATTTTTAGTTTTAAATCTTGTTACATTAGGTGGTAAAATCCTCATATATTACATATAAAATAAAAATATAAATGTGCAATATATATACATATAAAGACTTTGGTTTTGAAAATTGAATATTTTAAATATATGTACTTACTTTTAAATATGGATCAGGTTCTTCCCATAAAGACACTATTTTATTATCAATAAGAGTGGCAAACATTTGTGTTTCAATGAAGCGAGATAAAAAAGGAAGATGGGGTTCTGGCTGATCTGATAAAAAAGCTGTTTTATCAAAATTTTGCATTGTTTCCCTAGTACTAAGCCACTGTTCCATGTCATGCTAAATAAATAAATGAAAATGTCATATAGAAATGTGAAATCATTCTTTAATAACAAGAAATTACTACATTATTATTCTTTTTTAATTTCAAAAGAATCTCTTATAATTACAGGCTGCCTATGTAACATTATACAAAAAATTTAACATGATTCAGATACATTGATTCATGCAAAATGGAACATGACTCCACAGAGCTCCAGGTGTCTTTTCTTGGGTAAAAACAATATTCAGAGAAGGAATAATTGAATTGGGTGCAGGCATTCACTGGTAATGGAATAAAATAACCTCTGATAGCCCAAACCCATATGACAGGATTATATTAAAATAGAATTTATAAAAATGATCCTAGTTCACATACATAAACCAAATCAGCCACTGAAAGTTAAATTAATGCACTTGATTCTAACATTACTTATCAAATATTAACAGAGCTTTGAAATTGATTACATTTGTAACTGCAAACAATAAACATTTTAAAACACCATGCATTAACAGGCAAATGTATGTTAAATGAATAAATATTAGTTTCAATATTAATTTGTTTCCATTTTTTCATAATAGTCATTTAATTTTTATCATGTTAAATGGGACATCCTATATTTCAATTTCTACAAACAAAAGAGACTTATTTATCTGTATTACAGATTGTGGCAGATGATATGCAGAGCTATAAAATTTGGCATAAAAAATCCTAATTTTTGCACTTTTTTTTTTTTTCAAAATTAAATCACATTTTTTTTCAACTTAATATTTTGAGGGATTTTTAATGATCTTTTACAGTGAACTCTCTCTATCTGAACACTCTCTAATGTGAACACCCCAGTATTATAAACACATTCTGATGGTCCCGGTGAAACTCCATAGACTTAACAAAAGATGAACTCTATATATTCTGAACACCCTCTAATCCGAACACCCCACTATTATGAACTCTACTTCAGGTCCCAATTTCTATTCCATCTCTCTGTAAACTGAACACATGTTTGCAATCTGAATTCGAATTCTGATCATGGAAATTCAGAGAAACTGTTACAAATAAATAAAAAGGTTCAACAAACTTGATTAAAAAATAAACAGACAAAATTACTGCTAGATTGTATATATTACTTGAAATTGCAATTTGTTTGAAAACTTAATTTGTTTGATAGAAACTTCAGTTTAATGTTGGAGCACCTATTGTCAAATTCTTGTCAGCCACCTGCTGTAACAGAAACCATTTTATGACTTTTTTTATTAGAAAATGTAAAAATTTAGTATAATTTAGTATATTTTAGTAAATTTAGTATGATAGTTGGAGACAATTGCAGTAAATTAAAATAATCCACTTCCATCATTCTTATTTCAAATAATAGTTCTATATGAAATATTTTTAATGTAACAGTTTAAGCATGATATTTCAAAGATTAATTTTTAAATTTTAGTCAGAATTTGGAGTTTTGGACTGATTTCTTCGATTGATAAACTACTGAGAAAAAGGCAAATAAAGAAACTATTTGCTTATAATTTTGTTGCTATTTAATTTCAGCAGATTTCATTTTTATCTTTGATAGAACATTCATTAATCCTTTCAGCGGCTTAACTGTGTTTTTCCTGCACATAGTTTTTGGATTCAAAGGATTATTTAAACAAAGTCAATACTGATGTTAATTTTTTGAATTGCATATGACAAATTAAATATCTTAGATTATAAAATACAAATCTCCATATCAATACTTCCGTAGCTTTTATTTTATGAATTGTTAAACTTGCATGTAAAAATCTGCAGGATGCTTGGAGGGTTAAGGAATTTAAAAATCATGTTAGTTTAGTTTCAAAACTTAAAAGAAAGGAAATGTAATAAAAACCATGCAGAACCGACCTTATTTAGTCAACTACTGGCATGGTCATCGTACATAGTAGTAGTAGTAATGCATTTCCAATCTCCAATTATACTGAACACTCCCATAATCTGAACATTTTTGGTCAGTCCCATGAGTGTTCGGAATAGTCAGAGTCCACTGTACATTTTTATTCCATGGTATAAATTCTAATTTTCAAATAATAATAATAATAATTATTATTATTATTAGCATGTGACTTAAAATGAGCAAAATCTTTTTATTCAAACACTAAAAAGAAAGTTAATTTTTAGATTATTTTTAAAATATTGAAATTGCGTTCTTTTTTCTAATTTGGAAAAATTGCCACAAATCGCAAAGGTATATATAAAAATTCAGAAATAAGAGGTTAAATTTTAGTATGTTGAGCTAAAAAATGCAAACTGACTTCTTTTACGAATGCTAACAAATCACTCTGGAATGCAAAAATACTAAAAATCACAGAGGACAAAATTTACTATATAATCTACCAAATGACTGAAACCAGGTTATTTTCACGAATGTCAGAATATTGCAGCAAAATGTAAAAAATACTAAAAAATGTGAAAATTGCAGAAGACAAAATTTATTATTGTATTAGACTAAAAAATGCCTAATAACGTTTAATAAAGAAACCTTTTAATGAATGTCAAAATGAACATAACTTAACATGAAAATAATAAAAGTTTGCTAAATACTCAAAAATCACAGAGGATAAAATTTATTATAGTTGATTGAAACCCCTCTTTTTTTTTATGAATGTCACAAGTCACTATAAAATGTAAAAAAACTAAAAATCTCAAAAAAAATTTTTTTTGATTTTTTCCCCCTTGCTGTCAGATAAGGAAAAAAAAAAAAAAAAGTTACCAAAAGGAGTACAAAATTTAATGTGTCGGTTTGAAAATATTGAAACCAGGTTCCTTTTAGTACTAATTTTCAAAAATCTCTCCAAAATGTGGAAAAACACTAAAAACTGCATAATAGATTTAATTTATAAAATCTAATCAAAAAATGCATAACCTAACTTTAAACATACAGATACTGTTCTGTCAGATGTTGTAATTCTGCACATTGCAACATCTTCAAAACATAGTCAGTACATACATACAAAGACAAGCAAATAAACAATTATCTTTATTATTATAGATTAAAGAGAACAAAAGCTTATTACAGTAAAAATGTTTGTTTTAAAATGTCTAAAAAACTTTCCTAATTTTAAAAACTTTAAAAATTGCATTTAAGAATTGGTTGTATTTTCATAACTCACAGCCTAGCCCATGCAAAAATCAATTAAAATAGTCAATTAAATTATGGCTTTTTCAAAACTCAAAGAAACTGCTTTAAGATACATTTGTGAATACACTTTTGTTAAGAAATGCATAAAATTGGCAAGTGTTCTTATTCAAACATTATGTAATCAAATGGAGTTTTCCATTCTTTGATAAAGGCAAAACATCTTTCAGAAAATACTGTCAAAGTTGACATTTTAAAATGAATTTTCAGATGTGATAGCACATTAAAGGAAAACAAAATCTGCTGACACACGACAAAAATCGCATAAAATTTGATAATTCATTTATTTTTTTAAAAAATGGAAAACACTGTTCGATTTAATCAGTTTTATACTTTTACAGTAAAAAATGAGTCAGAAAATGCATATCAAAGTTTTGCATTGTCAAGCAGAGAATTTCAGAACTACCTTTATATTTCCAATGAATTTTTAACAGAAATTCACTATCACTATTACAAAACAAATTGCCTGCCTGACCTGGGAGCAATTAAATCTAGTTACAGCTCAACTAGACTATGTAGGAAAAAAATGTAAGCCTGATTCCATCCCAGCCAGAATCTGTTAAAAATAATTAAGCCCACAATGAGACAGGATGCCAATCTTTATGCTGGACATGTTATATTTTTGAATTAATGCTACCAAATTATTATTGGCTTGCACAGAATATTTATACTTATTCTTGCAAAAGCCTTATCTATCACAAATGACTCATTTTTTTATTGGCTACATTTAAATTTTTATATCGGGTTAGCTATTCTTTTTGCCTGGCCAGGCCAATAAAAAAAATTTATCATAACTCTACTAGCACAGCCAATTTGAAAGTTTGCCTCCAAATTGCCAGATCAGGTTATTTACTTCTCTAAATTAATAAAACTAAACTCTGTGGCTAAATAATCAAAGAACGATCTGGGCCTACAGCATCCATCTTTGTTTTCTTGAGTCTAACCCACAAAGTGCTTATAAAGTATATGACCTAACCAAATGGTGAGCCTTACACAGACCTTAAAAGTTAAATGCTTCAAAAATTGTTTTGTTACAGATAAATTAATAAATACTTAATTATTTCTTTAATCATTTTCAGATTTGTGCATACTGCTGTTAAGTTATTTAAAATTTCTCGCACAAACATTATTAGAAAACAAATAAACTCTGCATAAAACAGGATCAATCATGACTAGAAATATTTTCTGTCATAGATAGTATTTCACCTTAGACAGAGTTTACTGTATACAATACTACATAATATTTCTAAAGAGTATTATAATTATAATAAGATATTCATCATTTAATAAATAAATGCTTTTAATATTTTACTGTAATTTTTTTTTTTTTTTTTTTTTTTACAGAGGCAGACCAGTTTATTGAATTGCATGCTATTTTAAAATAAACTTTATGTCTTTCTGCATAACGAGATGGTGTTATTTATTACTCAAATTATTTTTTTAAATTAAGAATCTAATTCACTAAATTTTTTTCAAATATTTGTTTTAAATGAAGCAGATTTCAAGTAACAATGTAACCCATTACACAAAATAATATTCTACACATAAAAATATAAAAGCAATATACAGTATTTCTTACTTGATTAGGCTGGATTACGAAACTTTCATATGACCTAAACATATGAATAAAACGATTTAAAAATATTTCTCGGACAGCATTGTTTAGCTTTAACATATCAACAAACTGACGGAATTCTTCTTTTTGACGACTTCTTACACATTCATTATCAATCTTCTTTGGACCCCCATTATCATTTTTCTTTGGCTTTTCGAGATCCCCTAAAGAGGTTATAACACCTGAAAATATAGATTAGAAAAAAAGCAATAAAAACTAAAATTTAAAACAAAATGAGTGATTATAAAACTGTAGTTTATCCAAATTCAAGAGGGTGGTAGTAAGTGTAAACAAAAACATATGTTAACTTATAGCATAATACCTTGACTACAATGAAACAAGACAAACAGAAGATTACTGTTTTTTTTTTTTTTAAATTTATTTATTAATTTATTTAATGTTTGTTGTATAGTTCAAAATAGAAAACAAAACAAATAATTTTCAAGATATGTAATTTAAAATATCATCTTAAGAAAAACAATAAACATCATTCATTAATTAAATTTTAAAAAATGATTAGCAATATATATATATATATATATATATTAATTTAACAGTAGACATATTGTTATGAAAACACAAAAGTCAAATATAGTTCTAACACTTTAGAATTTGATTTAAGGAGCTCTCAGTTTATGTGTCAGTATCAAAAGATGGCAAAAACTATAGCCAATTATGATTTGTGGTAGGATTTGATTCAACTGGAAAAATACTGCTTGCATTATTTCAGGAACACATCAAAATCAACCTTCAAACATACTTACCAAGATGGAGCTTGGTGCAATATAATAGAAATGTAAAAGTAACACGTTAAAAGCACCAATTGTATTAAATTAAAAGCAGACTGATTTCGGTAGCATAGAGCTTACCATTCTCAGTGCTCAAGGTACTCGGTACTTCAACACTGAGGTCGGTGACATTTTATTGGCTTCAAACAAAATTTTTAATTAGCCATCAGGTCCTCTAGATTTTTTTTTTTTTTTTTTTTTTTCAACCCAGCTCAACCCGACTGGGTCATTAAATTTTTTTTGCTGGAACGGCCCTCCTCGAGTTTCATTATATGATTCGAAAAAAATTTACCTTATTATTATTATGTATTTTTACTCATGCATTTATAATTAGCTATTATTTACTTGACATTTAATTTTAATATTTTAATATATTTTTTCAATGTTGACAAGAATCATCTGGTTATAAAAATGTTTGTATTTTTAGATATGGAATCAAATAAAAACAGCCCCAGATATGCATGATTAACTGTTTAAAAGATATGGCTGTCATTGATGATTTTTTGACATTTGTGGAAGATTTCCTGTTACACTGATTAAGCCTACTATAATAACACTGATAAACAAGTTTTAACGAATTTTCTGTTTCTTTATATACGCTGGGTGTTTCATATAGATTTCAAGCTGCTGAAAAAGAATATGTAAAAATTTTCTATCATCCTCCAATTTTGAAAAATTTTATGTATAAGTTTTGGAGCATGTAGGCATCATATAGGCATTATAATTATGTTATATTATTCTCTTTCATGTATTTGATTCACACAAGCATTCCTTTTTCTTATTAAAATGATAGAAGATACAGCAAGAGAGTAGAAACAGATATCCATCTAATAAATTTTCTGTTAGCGACCTTGAACAGACAACTTTAGCCACCCCCACAGTATTTGGCTTTAACACAAATCCATGACAGTTGAAACTTTCGAGCGAGTGTACTACTGTTTCTTTTTTCTGTAAGATTTTTTAATTTAATTTTGATTATATATAATTATCCTATTTTCCTCTACAATACGTAAAACATGTGTAGAAGATACGTCAATGAACCCGATTCTTTTTGCTATGTGGACGGGAAGCTAACTTTGAAAAATCATCAATGCGCTTTCATGCCGGTAATAAAGGCTGCCTATATATGTACTTTGGATATAAAGTAGGTGAACAAGATAAGAAATGAATGGGCACCTCATTTTTGTTGTACACGATATGCTACAAACCTCCGTGCATGGATGAAAGGTACAAAAAAGTGCATGTCCTTTGCTATACCCATAATATGGCGCATGCCAAAGGATCATATAACTGACTGCTACTAATGTATTACAAAAATTAAAGGATTCTCTGCAAGAAGTAAATATAAAATTAAGTACCCGAACTTAGATTAAGCAATGTGACCAGCATTACAGAATGATGATTTACAGATACCGAAACCTCCAGAGAATATTACAAATGACGATGCAGCAGTAAAAATGGAAATTGATGAAACAAACTTTTTCTATATCTGATATGAGCTATTCTCTTGGCATAAATGAAGAACCACACCTAATTAATCAAAAAGAATTAAATGATTTTGTGAGAGACTTAAATTTATCAAAGAAAAACTCAGAATAACTTGGATGAAGATTAAAAGGTTGGAATCTCCTGAAAAACAATACAAAGATACCTATTTATCGAGATTGACGTAAGAAATATTCGACATTTTTTTCAAGAAAAGATGATTTATGCTATTGTAATGATATAAGTGGCTCAATGTCTGCTTTAAATTGTTAATATAACATGGAACAATAGCCTATAAGAGAGCAGCCACAGATAAGACATTTACAGCTACATAAAGTATAAAATTTCTTATTAATATCATTTATTTTACAAAAATTCTCCTATATTTTTCTGAAACTTTATAAACAATACATACTTTCAGTGTTTTAAATATTGATTTTAAACTTTATAAGTGTTTATTTCATAAGGTATATATGATGAATAAATACTAAAAATTTAAATTTTCAAGATTTTGATTTTTTTTTTTTTTTTAATCTGTGGGTGATGAAAACTTTTTAATGGCATATTCTTCACCAGCACCACCTAAAATATAAAAGTCACCACATACTTAGTTAGAAACAGAAACCTTGTTTATCAGTGTAATTTTTTTCCTGCTGCAACTTATTTTTTTCTAAGCATTTTTTTTTTTTTTATTTAATTTTTTTTTTTTTTTTAATATTAGTATACATATATATATATATATTTAGTCATAAAAGTCAACCAAAATGCCTAAACACAAAAGCAGACCTTAGTTTAAAAGTATAACTTTGAAGGGGGAAAAAAGACCATTTTGGAGTTCAGTATTTTAAAAATTAAGTCTACCTTTAATCCTCTACTAACCTGAATTTTTTTTTTTTTTTTTTTTTTTTTTTTTTTTAATTTTGTGGCCTTGTCCTAAACTTAGACACC
This sequence comes from Maratus speculifer, assembly GCA_964019185.1. NCBI lineage: Eukaryota > Metazoa > Arthropoda > Arachnida > Araneae > Salticidae > Maratus > Maratus speculifer. Next base: position 222,149,137 of record OZ025292.1, read on the forward strand.
TTCCTTGTAAATTCAAATAAAATAACCAAATAAAAAGATTTTATTAAGATATCTTAATACAAATTCATTTAAAAAATGTATTCAATTACCTGTCTTTTTGGCAAGTGCTGTAACCTTTTGGAGGGCTTCACTTTGTTGTAAAATATGGCTGTGTGTACTAGCAAGACTACTATAGGAGCTTCTGGCGCTACTATCAGAACTACTAACACCCGAGTCTCCACTATCAAAAGTCCAGGACAATTTTCGTAAATGATTTCGGGAATTTCTTTCATTAGAATTCCTATCAAGTCCTTTTTCACTAGATGACACTCCAAATGCTTTCATTGTATCAACTAATTCCGTAACTAATTCATTTCGACATGGAAACTTTGGAATGTCTTCGGGAACTTCAACAATTTGATTGTCAATATCAACACAACATAAATTAGCCTAAAAATTAAATACATCTTAAATTAGAAATATTTATTTTTTAAATAAAAATATTTAAACAAGAATGAAACAAACATGCTAATAACAATTTAAATTTTTTTAAACATTTGTATTTATTATTTTAAACTATATCAATAGATGCAAGCTATGTGTTAATATGCATGTTTAACAATTCCTCAATTTTATAAATAAATAAATAAATAATTTTTTTCCTGAATTCATTTTCTTGAATAATTTATCTATTTTTCTAATTTCATGATATTTTAATATCAGATTTTAAGTTTTCACTAATTTATTTGACTATAAATTTTGGAATCACAATTTTTTAATCTAGAAATCATTATATTGAAAACAGTGTTTATTGAACTTTGAAGTTTGTTACTTTTGTACTTGAAATATTTGTTTTGTTTAAATATCTTTATCTAATGAAATAAATATTTTAACTTCAATAATCAACTTAATATGTTAAAAAAACTGGAATAATGAAAATAATTGTAGTTGAAATAACCAACTTAAAAATTCAGTAAAAATCATTTTTAAAATATGGGTTTAAATGTAAGCAAATTGCAAGATGCTGCACCAAAATATATTAATTAAAAAAAAAAAAAAAAGAATTTTAATAATAAACTTAAAAAGAAAAACAATAAATTTAATGTTAAATTTTACAAAACTTAATTTTAAAAATACATTTAAAGCAACATCGATTTAAAAATTATCAGACAAAAAGAAAAATTAAACTAAGTAAAGAATTAAACCTACAACAGAAACTTTCCATTTTTCAAAGAATTCAGTACAATTATTGATAAACTTCAAAATATAAATAATAAAAATTTTGAGCTTTGGATTGCAAGTTAATAAAGAGCGCTAAAAAATTTCAAAATAATTTTTGCCTCTGTGATCTTGCCAACCTGCCATACAATATTTCATTAAGAAAAAATTAAAAATTCTGTAAAAATTAGGAAAAACAGATAAATGTGTCAATCTCTCATTTCTAGTATGAATATTCTTATGTTAAGTTGCTTTCTGAACTATGACTTTTTTAAATAATGCACTGATGTCACAGAAAGTGCTTTCAGCACACAGATAGTCACAATATCACAAGGTAATCAATTGCCAGTTTGTTTTTAAGGTTAATTCATATAAACAAATTTCAACTCAAGAGCTAAAATATGTGAGTTACTTGAATATAACTCATGTTTTTTAAAAAAATGTGTCTTCACAATCTTTCCAAAAAGCTAAATTTTAAGGCAGTTTTATTAAAAAAATTAAATTTGAATAAAGACTCTCAAGCAATTTTGCTGCGAGGTTGACCATAAAAAACACATTCAGACAGACTCTAGAATTTTATTAAAATTAATATAAATAAAAAGAACCTCAGATGAGACAAAAAATATTATTAATAGTTATTTAATACCTTTTGGGTAACTTAAAATCTGAATACATTATGAGAAAATAATAATAAAATTTTTTCCTACCATTGTTAAAAATCCAGAACACAAATTCTCTCACAAGGAAGGTCTCCATTGTGGGCATACTCAGAATATTTTGAAAAAAAAAAAAAAAAAAAAAAAAAATATGAATTAAACTACTCAAGTAGGTAATAAAGGATCAGTCAAATTTAGTGGTGGAATTACAATAGAAAATGTGTAAAAAAATAAAATACTTCAGAATAATTGGCATGAAAAGCTGAAAGCGACGCCCGGTTTGGCGAGCAGCACATTTCCACGACAAAAGCAGACGATTTTAACGAATCTGAAAATTGATTTTTATTGACTTGTAGAATCTGCAATATTTAATGAATTTAAACTTAAATCATGAAAGAATTTATTATTTTTTTTTTATTATTATTATTTTGTATGATATGTGTTGCTTGTTGCTATAGCTATTTAATTTTACTATTGAAAAAATATTTGTGTGTATTATATTTTGCAAATATCTATTTTAAGTTATAGGCAGCCTGACATTTATTTTCAATTATTCAATTTATTCCTTTTATATTTTGAAAGTTAGAAAAATTTACTTTCACTTTCAGTTAATTTTTAAGATTTTTAGTATCTGGAATATTAAATCATTTTTTGTTTTTGTTTAAAATAATGGTTTTGAGAATGAACATATATAATGTTGTTTGGATGCTATTTAAAGAAGATATGGAAAGGAATATAACATAGGTTCCCAACGGGGGCGGTACCGCCCCCCCAGTGGGCGCTGGAGACTTCCAGGGGGGCAGTAGCGAGGATAGAGAAAAATTGGGGGCGTTTGGACAGTCAAGGGGGGCAGTCATGGCTTGCCTACTTATATAAGAGTTAATATAATGGAAACAGTTGTTCTGCTCTGCTTTGCCCGGTCCGTAACAGAACCCCTAACTGCACCTTTAAATGAAAATATATGCAGACGAATCTAGATCTGAGGGAGGGGGGGGGAAATTGAAATTATTTTACTAGTGTCAAAAAATTGCCGAGGAACATGGAGAAAGGCTAAAATTGTGGAAAACAAAATTTTATTTGGTTGGCAAAAAGTTTTAAATAGAATTATTTTTCTATTAACCTGTATTTTGAAAAATTCTTATATATGACCACATATGCCTGAACAGAGATTTTTAATCGAACCCATGATTTGAATGAATTCAAGAAATTTGTTTTTTCTCAGTGAAAGTGATAAAAATCAATATATCTAAAAATTTGTTCAAAAGCAAATTTATTTAAATTTAAATATTGAAATATTTTACATTTTAAAAATTTTAATCGAAGAAAAAATACCGGCAATACAATACTGAGTATTTGAAATATGGATCTACTCACTCTGCTACAAATCAATCGTTACATATGTGTTTAGTAATTTGTCAAAAGTTTTTGCAAATGAATCCATGAAGTTTTCTAGCTACAAGAGCATTTGAATAAATGCCTGCTGATAGAAAAGACAAAAATACCTCTTATTTTTCAAAGACTGGAAAAGAAAAATTTAAAACAGTAAACTATATCAAACGTTTTCAGTCTTCTAAACAAGATGACGAACTACGAGCCTCATATAACAGTATATTGTTAATCGCAAAACTATTGAAAGCACTTGCAATCGGCGAAAAATTAATCTTGCCGGCAGTCAGAGAGGAATAAAAAATATTCTTCATCATAAGAAACCGTAATATATCATCAGAAAAAATCCTGATTAATAATTCGGTATAAAGAGGAATAGATGGCTAAATGCATTGAAAAATCAGTATGCTATTACTTAAAGATTTGCAATTTTTCCATTCAACTCGATGGGTCAATGTTACCAAATAAAAAAACTCATAAAAGAAGGGGGGGGAGGTCAAGAGTTGTTATTAGCTAAAAATCTAGAAACGGATACAAAGAGAGAATTGATGTATAATACCATGAAGTTAATATAAGAGAAATAAATTTCTTTTCATACTATTTTGTCATTTGCTACTGATGTTGCTCCAGCAACGACGGGACATCATAAGGGTTTCATTAACACATTTGAAACAAACAGTAATAAATGTACTCTCAATGCATTCCGTTACACATCGTCCGCATTTGGTTTAAAAAAATTTGAATGAACACATGCATACATTGTTTCATTACAGCATTAAAGCAGTCAATAAGAATAGAGGTAATTCATTGAATGAAGGGATATTTAGCCAACTTTATAGTAAAAATCGTTTCACAAAAAAGTTCACTTTGTACCACAGTTGTCACTATCACTTAGTGTCAGACTTGCGAATGATTACAATCGCTTACTACTGCACACAGAAGTTATTTGTCTCTGAAAAAGGTATTTTTCTAAATCTTTTTTTCGATATGTTTGATTCAGTATTAGACTTCATTGAAAACAGAGATGTAAAAATACGCTAAAACCTGCTTACATTAGAAAAAAATAACACTGATTATTTTACATACCATTTTTAAAATCTTTAATTAAATCAGTTTTAACATTCTAAATATTTTTATTAAGGCATCAGATGATTGTAAGATGATGAATTGAAATTAACTAAAACAAAAAATCTCATAGGTGTTTTTGTGGGTAAACTTCTTTTGTTCAAACGAAATCTAAATATAGGAGAATACAGCCACTTTGCCACATTATTCACATCTATGAAAACATGGATATTTACTTTATGAATGCAGATACGACAGTATCATCATATTTGAACGAGGAAATCGTGGAACTCACAGCAAACGATAAATAAAAGTAAAATTCAGAAATGGATGCCAAGAGTTCTAAATTCAAAAGCTAATACGGACCTCTAACCTCAATTGTGAGCAAGAATACATAAAATTTAATTGCTTTTCCTGCATCAGATTTGCTGAGAGTTGGTTCCGTGCACTTGCTAATTTACTGCCTAAGAAAACGAATAGACATCTTTGAACCTGACAATTTGTGACTGATTTTAAAGAAATTGGAATATGACACAAAGAAATTGCTAAAACTCCATCAGCCTCAACCATTTGTTATTTTTTTTAAATTATTATGGGTTTTGTGTTTATTCGTCAATTCTCAATAGACAAGTTTTTACTACATTTGATGGTCGTTTTAATTAACTTCTATTTTGTAGTTCTGAAACTTCTATTTTGTAATTCTTAAAAGGCAGACAGATAAAATATACATGCTTTACAACAATATTTTAACATTTTGTATAATTGACTATTATGGAATAGGAGGCGTTGGCATTTTTTTCTCTTATAAAGGAGGTGCTGGTCCAGAAAAGGTTGAGAACCTATGGAATATAAGGCTGACAAATGTTACAGAAAGTACCACATATCTTTTGAGAGTACAAAATATGATGTATCACAGCTTGACCCGCAACCTTTAAATTTAAAGAAAGAAAGGCATTAGTAAAACCTATTAAAGAAAAGAAACAAAGATCATTAACAGCGCCATGTTAAAGAGGGGGCGAAGGATGGGTTTGCCCTGGGCGTGGAAATTTAAGGGCGTCAAATTTATATATATATATATATATATATCTAACATCATTTTTAGCCTGTCACAAGAAAAAGTTCAGGGAGGGGGGAGCATGCACCAAATTGAGACTTTGTCCCGGGCGCAGTTTTTTCTTTGCACTCCCCTGATCATTAATTTATAATTCTATATCAAATTCTTACGCATCATACTCATTTTTAGTGCTTTGTACTTAAAAAGTAAAAACGGAACCCTTATAAAATCACTTCTGTGTCTGTCTGTCACAGTGATTTTACTCTTAAGCTATGAAACATTGAAAGTTCAAATTGGGAAAAGTAATAAAGATTGTGGATTCACATATTTACAAATTATTAAACATTTGCAAATATATTTAGGAAAAATGTATAGGGTCTAATTATTTTACTGGAAAAAAAAAAAAAAAAACTTTAGAGTAACCTCAGAGATCTCAAAGTGCAATTCCTACTCTCTCATTTCTCTTGATTTTTTAATAGTAATTCGTATTTCTAAAAAAAGGAAAAAAGTTCCGCGTAATTTTTTCTTAATCCATATCACTCACATGGCGAAAAGCACTCTCACATACGATGCAGAGAAAACGAAGTGAAATAAGATTAAAAATGGCTAAAATGGATTAAATCTAAATATTTGAGTGCTTAAATTTAAAATCTGAAATTTTTGCAAAGTATGATTTTTCACAAAAATTTCCTTACTATTAGTTATATACTCCTCTTATTCAGAATAATTACCATTTTTTTGTAAAACATTTTCAACTTTCTAAACATTTGCAGTGATATTAATTAAAAATGTTCTATAAAGAAGGTTAAATAAATATTTCATTTTCTGTTTTCTTTTTATAACCGATTTGAATGAAATTTCGCCAATGTTTTATTCTCCAATTCACAATTTTTTTAAAATTTAACCGCCTTTACCAGGTATAAAAATCACTGTTAAGGAAACTGTTGTTGTGTGGTACATTTCCAATCCAAAAAAAGAGGTTTCCATAGCAACCATCTGTGCCATATTTTTCAGTTTGGAATAATTTTAATCAATTTAAATTTTGTTTTAAATCGTAAAATACAATAGTTAAATTTTGTTATAAGTACATATAGCAAACAAATGACAAAATTATACTTAAAGCAAATTAATAATGCAAATCTAAAATTACTTAAATAAATTTTTTTTTAAACAAATTGAACGCAGATTTTTTTTTTTTTTTTTTTTTTTTTTAAAGTATTTGAAGCGTAAAAGCGTATTTTTCAAAATTTCGTTTTTTCGCCAACCGGAGATAAATTGCCAAATAAACAAAATTTTCCATTATTTTTTTACGAACATTGTATGGAGGTTCCGCCGAAATTTTTTTTATAAACATATATACCCATATGAGAAGAACATTCTGTAATTTTTTCAGATTTTTCTGAGTTTGCCCGTATGGAGACCTTCCTTGTCAGTCTTCTTTCACGCAGAATAAAGAATAAATAAACAAATATTTTTCAAAAGAATATTAGAAAATGAAATGGTTCTGCCGTATATCGTTCTATTTCACAAACAGTATTGAACTTCAAAGGAGTTTTAAAAACAAAAAATAAATAAATAAATAAAATAAAATAAATGCACAATTCTCTGGAGGTTGTTTTACAAAAGGTGAATGTGGGTATTGTGGATGAGAGAATAATGATTTAAAGAATACTTTTAACATGTTTGAGCTTACTGAAATACATATTTATATTAAAATCTGCCTGTTTGTTTGTATTTGACATCTATTGCTCCCAAAATATGAAATGTTGAATGATCAAATTAACACCAATTATTGACATGGATCAGCAAATAGCATCATAACATCTCAGAATTTTAAAATTTGAATTAGATACAAACACATTAATTGATTTGTAATTTTTAATAACATTTCTACAAGATAGCAACTAAATTATTCACTTTTTGGGAAGAAAAGGGAAAATGGTAAAGATTATTATATTTCTTTAAAAAAAAAAAAGTCATTTACAAACTGAAATTGTCTTTTATTTCAATTGATAGTGCAAAAAATATTGATTAAAATTATAGATTTGAAGAATTATAGTAAACTTATTTTTCACATCTTTAAACTTCAAAAGTCTTTTTTTTTTTTTTTTTTTTTGAAAGCAAAAATAGGTTTATTGAAAATTTAACAGAAATCATTTCATTATACAGATGATTTTTGAATTTTATATCCAACCAAGGGAATTAAACAAGCACAAACTCTTCATATTTGAACTAAAAAGTGATTGATCCCTATTTAATCAAAATATATTTAAAGAAGAAACACACATTTAAACTAATTATTTTATAAAGATTATTAAAACTTTTCACAAGAGAGAAAAAAAGGGGATAATTTCACACAAAAAATTACATTATTTAGCATTTATTTTAATTCATAAATCTGAAATATTTTTGGGTGGTTTTTAAATGTATTGCCGTATTAGGTGAAACAAAATTTGAAAAGATAATTTGGTTTAAATATAAAAATTTACATAGGTATGAGTTGCTTATAGTTTACAACATTCTAAGCAGTAGATTATTTGTGAGTTTTTTTATTTATATTTCAGAAATTTCAAGAAATATCTTGCTCAGTCGCTATTTTTCTCATAAGTGTGACCTCTATAAAACATTGTTTTTTTTTTTTTTTTTTTTTTTTTTTTGGTATCAATAATTAATTAAAAAATTGCTTAAGGTTCTTAATAAATAAGGTATTAATAAATCAAAAATGCATTAGTATTTATTTATTTCATAAATTTAAAGCATTTTAATAGTTGTTTATGCCATGAGTGTTACTTTGCTTCTTAAATAAAGAATATAACTTCTGATTAAAAACAAATTTAATTAAAAATTAATTATTTTCATTGCAGTTATAATAACGAATTAGAAAGTTCTAATAGGCAAAACAATTAATTTAAGTGAAGTAACAAATGCATTAATAAAATTCTGATCCTTAGTTACAGTAATGTTCATGAAAAGTGGTAACACTCATGACAAGCGATAAGACTCATCTTGCAGCAAACAGCTTTTTTGTAACAATATATATAAAAAAAGATTTTTAAAAGTTTAAACTATGATTTGTGTAAAATAGATAGTCCTTTGAAAATTATTTATTAAGAATTAAAATTTGAATCTTAAATAGCACTTACAAAACACGTGTGCAGACATAAAAATCCCGTTACAATTTTTAAATAATTATAAATATATATAATATGACAAAATATATCCCTGAATCATGAATCTATTATAATCATAACTTAAATCTTACACATGATTTATAGTTTTAGAATTACTTAACTTCTTTTCTCATCAGTGTTACTTTTTCCAAGTAACACTCATGTAAGGTAACACTCATGTACGGTAACACTCATGACATTTATTAAGGAATTCTTCACTAAAATAAATTCTAACTGTTTTATTGAAATTTTAGTTGGGCCTATTGATTCCTAAACAAAAAATACAGCATTCCCTAACCTAACATTTTTATACGTTAAAAAATAATAATAAATAAATGGGTAACACTCCTGTAGGAAAATAAAAATACTCACCATGTTGAAATGAACATTCTGATAAATAGCAATTATAAAACAAAATTATCGCGTTCTAAATAAGCGCACTGTAAAGAAGAAACAACATCGTTTTCTCACTACCGTTGCCAACTGCAATATACAAATATTTTGAAAACAAATAATATTAACTTCCCTAAAGTAACACTCATGTTCTGCATATGCGGACACAAAATACATTTAAATTTTTAACTCTTAGTTACTAATTTTAAATATATAAACTATCTATTTGTTTAATTAACACAGGATATTTTACTTTTAATCCATACATAAAAAATTTAAAGTGTTTGGAAGCATAAAAAAAGATTGAAATTTTGCGAGTTTTTTATTCAGGACAAGTAAATTCCCATTACTTGCTAACTAAAGTACAAAAAAAAGATCACTATTTCACAACTCTGAAAAAATCTAATGAATGCATTGAATTAAGCATAAAAATATGTGCTACTACCTGATTTTAGAATATCAAAAAATAAATTTATTAATATAAAATTTAGATTTAAACATCAGGACATCAAACTGGCAGTTCATGTGAAATTCACCCTTTTGCTTAACTTCCTTGTAATGATGTCATTTTTAATTTTCAATGTATTTTGTTGTTGTAAAAGACTAAAGTTTAAAAAAAAAAAAACAGGATAAACAGATGTTGATGCAATTTTTATTAAAATTTAACAGAAAAAAACATTTAAATAATAATTTCTTACACTTTCATTAAAATTTAAAAGAAAAAAATACCAACAATAATGTTATTAAATAAGTAACAATTAACACATTTTATATGGGCTTAAGTACCTATGACCTGTGGGCACAAAGACATAAAAAATGTAATGATTAAGCAAGAATAACAGCATTTTTTTAATAGTTAAATTCATAAATATGAATTTTTTTTATAAAGGTACATTAAGATGGGTCATTCTTCATAAAAGATTGTTAAAATGATGCCATTCATATTAAATCAGCTAAAAAATTACAAGTCAACAGCCAAATCTTGAAAATACAAAATTGTTTGAGAAATAAAGTCATTGAAAATGTGCACTTTTATTGAGAATTTTTCAATAAGAACTGTAATTTATTAGTATTTAATAAAATTAATCTTTTCTAAATGTATAATGATCTTTTGCAATAACTCATCTGATTTTGCACAGCTACTACATTCATAAAAACAAACAGAATATTTCAAGACATAAAAATCTGAATTAATGTAGAAATTTGTAATACCTCTCCTGGAATGGATAATTGAGCACGTTCTTCAATACCACAACACAAACCCATTATATAAGGGACGGGTGCATCAAGAAAGTGATGCAATGACGCCGGCAGGATGGGAACATAAACATGTTGCCAAGTAAAAGGAAAAAGCAACATTGTAATACATTCAGCAACTATCATTAATTTGTCATAATCTAGAAATAAATAAATCAAGTCACTAAACAAATCTGTACCTATACTACATACATACAAATAAACATCCATACAAAAAACATATTTATTAATCAGCAATATTTTACACATTATATAAAATATAATTCCATTTACTCTAGCATTATAAGAATTAAACTCTAGAAAATTATTCTGTTATTTTGATGTACATATTTTATTAAAATTAAGTATGGTATCCATTTATTATCCTATGGTACCCATTAAAGGAAACCCAATAGTCATAATTTTATACAGTGTTTTCTCAAGGTCATTGACTTTCTGAAAGAATATCTGAAATCATTTATTAGTGAATAATGGAAGCTGAAAACATATACACTTTTTCATACAAGACAAGCTACAAATGATAGAATTCTGTATGCTAGTTTTATACATTATTAGCTTTAAATATTGAGTTACTATTATTATTATTATTATTATCATTATTATTTTTTTTTTTTAAATAGAAGTACCAAGCAGCTGGCAAACGCTATAATAGAGATGCAATGCATATCATTTTAATTGGATATCTGGCAGAACTTACATCAAGGTGTCTTGATGTAATCTATTTTGATTTCTCCATTTTTTAAATTTTTTATTTATTCTCAAAGAAATCAAGTATTGGCTTAGATCATAGGTTTCCAACCTTTTCTGGACCAACGCCCCCTTTATAGGAGAAAAAAATGCCAACGCCCCCCCCCCACTCTTCCATAATAGTTAATTATACAAAATATTAAAATATTATTGCATATTATCTATATTTGTGTATCTATATCTATTAAAAATCATAAAGTAGAAGTTAATTTAAATGACCATCAAATGTAGTAAAAAATTGTTTATTAAAAATTGAAAAATAAACACAAAACCAATAAGAATTAAAAAATAATAATAATGAAATGATTGAGGCTGAAGGCGTTTCAACAATTTGTTCATGCTGGATTCAAATTTCTTTAATGTCAGTCACAAATTGTCAGATTTAAAGATGTCTGTTCCTTTTCTTGTACAGTAAATTAGCTATTGCACGAAACCCACTTTCAGCCATATAGTAGGGTCTGAAATGTTTTCCAGCTGGATTTTTGTGCCAAGTTTGATATTTTTTGCTTATTTTGTAGCTTTTGACATGTAGATTTCAAATATCTTAGTTGCCATTTTTTTCTGACACATTTTTGAGGTGATTTTCAAGATGGCGCCCAAGATGGCTGCCATTTACTGACTTCTTTAATATTTGTGTGATATTATTGTCCAATATGTCAAATTATATGTTTTTGGGGTCAAGAAATTCAAATCTACAATCCAAATAAGCCTAAATCACGTTATTTATTATTTATTTATAAATTTACTTCAAAATTACTAATATTGCTTGTTTTTTCTTTTGCTGCATATGTGAAAACTATATGTTCCCTGGAAGATACTAATAAGAGTGACAGTATTGTGAATACACAATGCATTGTTTAGTGTACTTGAAAGGTGGATAATTATGTCAAAAACCTGGAACAGACAATCTCGAAAAACTGAAGGAATATGCTGAAAAATTCGCTGTCACAGTTAGCTCCACTCTGTTTACGCTGTAAATTCAATTATCTACCGGTAATCAAAACTAGCTTCTCCGAGTGGAAGAGATTCATGTTTGTGTTCCATATCCCCATGCAGTAGGAAAATACATTGATGGTAGTGGCTTTGATCTTATGAGATCAAAGCCACTACCATCAATGTATACTGCAATATCAATGCACTGAAATTTATCTGTACTTTCCTGCAACAATTCTTCAGATTTTTGGAGGTGAAAAATACACTAGAGGCTTGAGTTTCACATAACAGTGTTCTTGATATGCTACGAGCTTCTCTTTGAGGTACTGTCGCATTCTCTAGAGAAAATTTCTCTGCAAGAAAAATGCAATTCACTACGTCAAAAATTGTACAATTGTGAAGTTGAAGCTACAATTTCGTTTGGAGTTATCAAAGCAGTAGATGTAAAAGATTGTCTTCCACATATTAAAGAAAGCAGTGATGACATGGCAAAGTTCCTACTATAGTGTATGAACCAATTCGAGTCTTCGCAACGTTTCATCCGTGCCACTCGTCAAGGTGACTGGGCATTTCATGTCGCGTCATTATATAGGAAAAAATCAAATATTATTTTGCTCATGACATTTTTCAGTATACTAGACACTTTACTGTATACATAGCACTGATGAAAGACCTTAAAACAACATATTTAGAAGTATGGAATTCTCTTAAATCTGGTTGTTTTGCAGTATCCAAATCTAATGTGTCATTTACGAAACTATTTTCCGACGAGAACTTGGAACAGAAAATCAAAAAACGGAAGAGCATTGGTGAACTTATATGTTTAACTCAGAATGAAAGTATCCTCGAAAAGTATTTATTGTGAGCACCAGACGTATTACGTACTGTTTCAAGCTTCTTTAAAAAGAACTGTCCAAATAAAATCTCTAAGCAGCTCAGGAAACACTATCAACTTTAGACCTCCAAGTCACTAAGGATATTTCATAATGCAGCCATCGTCAAGGAGAGTATTCGGAATCATTTTGGAGGAAACCCTTTCCAAGATAATACCACATTAATGAATATTCTGTCACCTATGAAAGTTTTAGCATCTGTGAAGGATGATATTCTGAATTGTGACCAAAAAAGCCAATTGGAATTGAAAGAATTTACAAGAGAGAAAATACGGAGTAAATACGCTAAATTGTAACTTTAGCGTCGAATGAAAAAAATTAAAAACATTCAATCCTTGTAACAAGAACACTGCATTTAAGATTGGTGATAAATTGGTTTAAATTCAAGAAGATAGGCAACTTCTTGCTGGTTTTCTTATTGTTATGGAATCCAGACATCAAATGTACACAAACATAAATGCATAAACTACAAGTTATTAATAACACCAAGATCATTATTTTCTTCTGATAGATTTCTTCATATTCCATCTGACTAAAATTCATTTATTGCAGAAACAGAGCAATATAATTGTTCTCCCATACTTCAAACAATAGAATATTCAATTGCTTGGCAATAAAACATACAGTAATCAAGCAAATGTTTATGATTCAAAATTATGTGATCATACACATGAAGAAGCAAACACCACTATACCTCTTCATGTACTTGATATAGTTAAATATCACGATAATTGTGAGATAGATGTATTTTCACAAGATACAGACATTTTCATACTGCTGATTGACTTGGTTTCAAATCATCTAGTAAACAGTGAAATCAATTTTGTTACTGGTCAAGGCAACAAACATAGGAAAATTAATATTAATGAAAGATGTAGAGCAATAGGTGATCATAAAAGCAAAGGTTTACTACAGGGATGCACAACCTATGGCCCGCGATGCCTATTTCGTTGGCCCGCCAATCCCAAAATAATAATAACAAAATAGCGATTTTTTTTTTTTTTTTCACTTGAAAATTTACATGTTTTTACTTAATTTTTCAACTGAGAACGGCTTGCGTTTTTTTAATCAAAAACAATCGCTATCCTGATTGACTGGTTGGATGACGCGATAAAAGCATGCTATTTGTAACTTGCAGACATTCAACTGTTAAGTTGGGGTATATCTTCACTTCTTTAAGATCGACAGAGAGAGATTCAGTGCGAGCGCATCGCATCTACAATGAGACTAAAACGGAGCTCTCATTGGCTGATAGCATGTAACGAACGAAGTGTCTAGTGGCTGAAGGGGGAATGTATCTTCTCAACTCAATGTTTGCCTTTGGATGGAATGCTTGTCCTCGTGGTCGGCGGTCGGTTGATGTTTATTACTAGTAGATGAAAAAATGAGCGGGGAAAAAAGAAAAGGCGATTTTCAAAATCGAAAATTTGTTGATTCATGGACGGATAAGTACTGTTTTATTAATCATAATGACATGATTATTTGTCTTTTGTGCAATTCTACTGTAGCTGTAGCCAAAGAATATAATGTGAAACGGCATTATGAAACGAAACACAGGGCGTTCTCATCTATTCAAGGATATGAACGATCAGTAAAAATTAAACACCTGAAGAAATCTTTGATAAACCAGACCAGTTATTTTGAAAAAAAGACATCTGAATTGGATTCCTGCGTTGAGGTATCCCTGAATATTGCCCAGCTGATCGCTAAACGCGGAAAACCGTTTACTGATGGTGATTTTGTGAAAGATTGCTTGTTAATTGCTTCAGAGAAACTTTGTCCCGAAACAACAAATAAATTTAAAAATTTAAGTTTGAATAGAATGACTGTTCAGAGAAGAATTCATCAATTAAGTGAAGACATTGTAGATCAAGTAAAGCTTGCTGCTTCACATTTTGAATATTTTTCACTTGCTGCAGACGAATCTACCGACATTACCTCAACAGCTCAACTCCTTGTTTTCATTCGAGGTATAAACAAGGATTTCTGCATTACAGAAGAACTTCTTGGAATGTACTCTATGAAAGGTCAAACAACTGGCAAAGAACTTTTTCACAGTTTATTAGAATTATGTAATGGAGCTGCTTTGAATATGGACAAAATTGTTAGCATTACAACAGATGGAGCACGATCGATGACTGGTGGAATGATTGGAATGATAACTCTGCTAAAAGAACATCTGGGAGAACGTGAAATGGAGTTACTTCAATATCACTGCATCATACACCAACAAAATTTGTGCGCCAAAGAATTAGGTTATGGACAGCTAATGAAGCGTGTTTGTGAAGCAATCAATTTTATTCGCAGTAGTGCATTACGTCACAGAGAATTTAAAGAATTTTTGGCTTAATTTGAGGATATTCCTAATGATGTTGTGTACTACACAGAAGTAAGGTGGCTCAGTCGTGGAAAAGCACTTAAGCACTTTATTGAACTATTTGATAAAATTATTACGTTTCTCAAGGAGCATGGAAAGGAAACCAGGCGCTTGGAAGAAGCCAGTTTTCAGTGTGATTTGGCATTTTTAACTGATATTACAAGCCACTTAAACGATTTGAATATCAAACTACAAGGAAAGAACCAATTCATATTTCATTTGGTTAACAATGTAAATGCCTTTAAAAGAAAGTTGGTGTTATTTCAACAACAGTTACGTGAAAAAAATATTGCTCATTTCCGATATTGCAGAAAAATGAAAGAAAAATTTCCAAAGATGAAATTGGAATATGAAGATCAGGTGAAAATTTTAATTAATTCATTCCATGATAGATTTTTAGATTTTGAAAAATGCCATTTTCAAATTGAATTATTTTCAAATCCATTTACAGTGGATGTCAATTTGGCACCTGAAAATGCTCAATTAGAGCTCATTGACTTACAAAGCTCAAGCTTTCAAAAAAATGAATTCAAAGAAAAGTCACTGCTTGATTTTTATAAGAATTTGCCTGAAGAATTTTCTTATTTAAAGCGCAATGCATCTATGTATGCAACTATGTTCGGAAGCACATATCTATGTGAACAAGCTTTTTCTATGATGACTATCAACAAATCAAAGACCAGAAACAGACTAACGGATGAAAATCTTTCAGCCGTTTTACATATTGCTACTGCAACATTAGAACCGAATATAACAAAAATAGCATCAAAAATACAATCCCAACCATCACATTAATTGTCTTGTCTGTGAATTATGTATGTTTATTTGGTTATTAAAATTAATTTATAAATGTATATATATGAGTATGTCTTCATCAAAGTGGTGTATTGACTTTTTATATTCGATTAGGAAAAAAAATGTGTTTATCAATGCAAAGCCACATTGGCCCCAGGTAAGCTACTTTTCCTTTTTTTTGGCCCGCGGGTTGAAAAAGGTTGTGCACCCCTGGTTTACTAGGTTTACATTCATACACTGGTGGAGACTGGGGAGGAAAATTTCTGGGCATTTCAAAACAAAAGTGGATAAAAGTATATATCAGTCTTCTGTGTGATGATGATATTATAACAGCTTTTCAAGAACTTGGGGAACCTAACGTTGATCCATTATCCAATCTGTTGTTATTTGAAAAATTCACCAACTTGACTTATTTGAGAAATAGTAATTTTTCAAGCATTTCAGAGCTAAGATGGCACCTTTTCAGAACTAAAAGTTTTGAGGGAGAGAAATTACCACCAACTATTGGAGCACTGAAGCCACATATTCTACAATCCAACTTAATTTGCACCACTGGAAAGGTCTACAAAAATCCCCGACCTATTGTACTCCCACTTATTGGAAATGGTTGGGAAATAGATAGCGAAGGAGAAATTACTCCAGTCAAATCCCTGGAGTTATCTGCGCCTAAAGGCGTTATTGAACTTGTGAAATGCGAGTGTAAAAGAACATGTACAGTTGGGAAATGTTCCTGTTTAAAGAACTCTTTGGATTTGTACTACCCTTTGCAAATGCAGTGACTGCAATAATACAAAGGATTATCAATACCATCCCAGTGATAATAGCGATTCAGAAGAGGATACGTGATATCCCAGTAGTGTATATACATATAAATGCAGTTTTTAATAATTATTTTTAATATTTTCAGTTATTTATGTTGTTTCATTTAAATATCTTGGTTGTGTATAACTGGTTAATAAAACTGTAATATATCCGATGTCTTTCATATGTTTGTAATTTATTTGCATCTTATCACTTAAAATACTTAAAAAACTCAATTTACTCCTAATTTTGTTTAAAATTTGTATTTCTTGACCCCGAAGGGCAGCCATCTTGGATGCCACCGTAAAAATAACCCCAAAAACGTGCAAGAAAAAAATGGCACCTAAGATATTTGGAATCTCCATGTCAAAATCTCCAGTATAAGACAAAAATATCAAACTTGGCACGTCAATCCAGCTGGAGCTACATTTTACGACATTTCAAACCCTACTAATATATGATGAAGGAAAAACAATTAAAATTTTATGTACTCTCTCTTTCGGCTGTATTGGCTTTTGAAGTTAGAACTCTTTTGGTATCCATTTCTGAATTTTACTTTTAGTTCTCATTTGCTGTGAGTTACACAATTTCCTCCTCCAAAAATGTTGATACTGCTGTATCTCTATTTGCGAAAGGATCTAAAAACAAACTCGGTATATGCATGATAAACATCAATGTCAAGAACTAAGCAAATATGAAATTTGGTGAAAATCCATACGTGAGTTCTTAAGGTAGATTTGTTGCAGACATCGTGAAAAAAGCAGCATAGCAGCACAACCTGTTGAGAAATTTTCAACAAAATGTAAACAGCATCCATTCATATCGAAGACTAACAGAATCTGAAGTTTGGTGAAAATCTAGCCAGTAGTTCTTGAGATAAAGCTGTTGCGTAAATCGAGAAAAAGGCATCATAGCAGCGCCATCTGTTTAGTGATTCACACCAGAAACTAATCAGCCTCAATTCATATCAGTGACTACCTGAATATAAATTTTTGTTGAATTCCGTGCAGTAGTTGATCAGATAGAACGCTCACAAAATTTATGTCACACATATACAGAATCATAGACTCGCATAATCACAGACTCACAGACAAACATTTTGTAAAAACATGCTTCTTGGAATCTCTGACCCCTAAAACATGTAAATCTGTCGGAAACCGAATTAGAAAAATTTCTCGAATCCGATACTTTCTTGTAAAGATAGAAGAAAGTAAAAATATGACATATCTTTGTCTTTTCTATCAGCACTCATTTATTCAAATGCTCTTGTAGCCTTGAAAGCTCCATGGCTTCATTTGAAAAAAACTTTTTGTCAAATTAAGCAAATAGATAGCGATTGGTTTGTAGGAAAGTTCTTAGATCCATATTTTAAATACTCAATACTGTACTGCCGGTATTTCTTCTTCGATTACCGTAAAATAAAGTTAATACGCCCTTCCCAAACTTTATAAAAAAAATTTAAATTCTCAAAAAATCCCTTGGAAGCGCTCCCCCATCCCCCTAAAGATCGCTGATAAAACGTAAATTATGTCCAAAAAATCGCTAAAAAAGGGAAAATACATAAGAAGAACCGCGAAAAAAAAGAAGGAAAATTTATCTAAGATCACTTAAAAGATTTCATCAAGATTTCACACAAATTTCATCATAGAATCACGAAAAAAAGAACGTTCATTTCTTCAAATGATCGCGAAAATTCATTAATTTCATCAAAGGATCGCTTAAAACGTATCAGCAAAACAATGCAGGAAGAAACACGAACTACATCAGATCTTAAAAAATGCTATCAAAGTATCGCTAAAAGACGCAAATTATGTAAAAAACTCTCTCTCAAAGAAAAAAAAAAAACGCGAATTACGTTAAAAGGTTACAATCTTGATATCGTAAAAAAAACTTGAATTTCTTGAAGGATCACTAAAAAATGCAATTTTTGTCAAAAGATTGCAGGAATAAAATGCGAGTATGTCAGATATATAAAGGAAACACAGTCAAAGAATCACTAAAAAAGCACAAATTTCATCAAGGATCGCTATAATATATGCGAATGTCATCAAAAGATCGCAGTAAAAATTCAAATCGAACGATGGCAGAAAAATGCAAATTTCATCAAAAGATCGCGGAAAGGCGGATTCCGTTAAAAAATCTTGAAGAAAAATGTGAATTTTGTCAAAAAGGCGCTAATTTTGTTTAAAAAAAAAAAAAAAACGCTGTAAAAACGCGAATTCTGTTGAAGAATTGCGAAAAAACACCCATTTCATAAGAGGATAACAAAAAAAAAACGCGCTGAAAAACGTAGATTTCATGAAAAGATTGCGGGAAAAATGCAATTTTCATTAATGAATAGCGAAATAAATGCAAATTTCGTCAAACATCGCGAAAAACTCTGCAAATTTCATCAAATATCGCAGAAACCCGTCAATTTCGTCAAATATCGCGAGAAAAATCCGCAAATGTAAAAAAATGCAAATTTTGTGAAAAGATCGCTGGAAAATCCCGTGTAAATGTCTCCTCTGAATATTCTCCGATTTTTTGTCACGTTTGGGGGGGGGGGGGGGGGAATTAACGGTATTTTACGGTAAGATATTTTGAAATATAAAACATTTGCCCATTTATGTTTAAATAATTTACTTTTGAACAAATTTATAAATATAATGATTTTTATCACTTTCACTAAGAATAAACTAATTTCTTGAACTGTTTCAAATCACGGGTTCATTTAAAAACCTCTATTCAGGTCTGTGTCATCAAACTACAGAATTTTTCGAATTACAGGTTAATGCAAAATAATTCTTTTTAAAATCTTTATTTAGCCAATTATCGCGAATTTTGTGCTCCACAATTTTTTAATTCATAATGATTTTTAGTGAGAGTAATAGCGATTTTTCATGTTCCGCTGAGATATTTTGAAATTCATGAAAGAATTGAAGCTACAATGTTTTTAGCCTAATGTAATAAAATTTTGTTCTCCGCGATTTTAGCCCTTCTACGTGTTCCACAGAGATTTTCTGACATTAGGGTCATTCCATACAAAATGAATAATAAATTAGCTGTGGCTGCCATGTCACAGATTTGAATGAAAATTGGGATATAAGTACAACATGTTTATTTATGAGTAAATGCAAAATAATAGATTTCAGGACCGTTTATTTCAATATGTATACTCACGTTAAAAGTTAATACAAAATCGAGTTTTGTCTACATGCTTGAAATTTCAATCTTGATTATTAGCTTTAGGAATGAAAAGACTATGTCATAAATTATTTTCAGGTAAGAATGGATAATAAGTAAAAGATTCGCGTAATTTAGGATTCAATTTTTTATTCCTTAATAAAAAAATAAATAAATAAATAAGGAAAAAATTCAAGGATAAAATTCAATGTTTCTATTATTAATAAAAAAATAAGGACATCTGTTATAAGTGTCAAATTATTTGACGTTATAGATAAAAGTATGTATTTTAAAAGGAAAAAATTTCATGTACGTCTTTTTGAGTCCTTAATGCTAAAAAAAAAAAAAAAATAAGGAAAAACTTGACAGGAAGAGGCAATATTTCTATTGCATTTTTACACAAGAAAGAAAACTTTTATATCTTTTCAAATTATTTGATATTATAGATAAAAGTGTCTATTTTAAATATTCAAACGTTACTTCTTGCCTTTCTTTTCTTTTCTTTTTTGCTACATGCTTATTTTAAAAGCGGTGAGACTTGAAGAATAAATTATCTAATAATATCAAAATCTTATCGATGGCAGCACTGTTTTTTGCTTGGAAATCGTGCAATTTTTTTAAAAAGCGCGCAAATTTAAAGGGAAGTTTTGCGTGGAATGTAACAAAATTACCTTTTTGAACACATTTTTTTAATTGTTAGAAATACAAAGGCACTATTGAAATTTTCCGAGCATATTATGGACTTATTAATCTTTATGTCTGTGTAATATCGTTCATGCCAGACCTGTCCTTTATTCATTATTTGAGCGTAAATAAGAGGAAAAAATATGATTTTGTAATTTTTTTTTTAAGTTTCTAAGTTTTTTTGAAGATGAAGGAATTAAATGATAATTATCAAACTTGCGGAATTCAATCTTCATATATAATACTGTATCATGCACCAATTTCACAATTGTTTTATCATTTTTAAGAAATTTCAAAATGTTTCGAATTTTCTCAAAATTTACAAATTTTCAATTTTAGCAACCCATTTAAAATTAATTACTTTGTTACCAGATTGCTATTGCTAAATAAATAAAAAGATAATTATTCAGAGGTTATAAAATTGCGTCAAATTCATTTATGTTAAATATTTTTCAAGATACAGAGCTTTAAACTTGCAACATTAGACAATTGCACACATGCCGCTCTACATCACAAGTTTTTTAAAAGTCCAAAACTGCTAAAATAATTTATTTTTTGTCAAGATATTTTGCAGAGCTCTATTTGAATATGAATAAAACCTGTGTATAAAATTTTATTAAAATCGATTACCATGGGGCCATGACTTTTTTATAAAATTTTTGCTCATTTTACGTGGAATGACCCATTAGTAAAATAAATTCACCCCCCCCCCCCTGATATATGTTCGTCTTTATAGATTTTCATTTAAAGATGCTAAAGGTTTTTGTCAATGCAGAGGAGATCAACTATTTTCATTAAATTAGTTTTATTACATTACGTATGCCATGACCGCCTCCCCTTGACTGTCCTAACGCCCCCCATTTTTCTCTAGACTCCCTATCGCCCCCCTTGACTGTCCCAACGCCCCTCGTTTTTTTCTAGACTCCCTACCGCCCCCCTGGAAGGCTCCAGCGCCCACTGGGGGGCGGTACCGCCCCCGTTGGGAACCTATGGCTTAGATTGTTTGGCTGTCTTCTTTTGTTTTTAAAGCATGACATGCATTCTGAAATTTTTTTCTTTTCTGTGGGAAAATAGAAAATCTGAAGAAATACTAGAGTGACTTCCAGTCAAGGACTTCATTATATTTTTTATTTTTTTAACGAAACATGTCAATACAAAGATGCAAGTTAATTGGGCATTTACTGATTTATTTTGACACCAGATGCAGAATTTAAAAAATTACACAGTCATTTTTCAATTTCTTTTTTATAGATATAATATTTTTTTAAACCAAAAAAGATGAAAAAGCATAGAACAATAAAATCCTTTGGAGGATTTATAAACTTTGTAAACTGGGTAAGAGCAAAGACTTAAAAACGGAAATTTTGTTGTTGTTTGTTTATTTTTTAGCAAAATAGAGCAACTAAAATTTTAATTTTAGAAAGGAACATCGGGAATGAATATACATATTTTTGTTCTTATACTTTGTTTTCTAAAAGAAAAAAAAATATGACAACAAAAATTTTAATTGTTTAGTGATTTTAAACTTTGTGTGTTCATAGTAGCAAAACAGTAAAATAGCAATTTCAAGAGATGGAGATTTAAGAGATCGTTACAATTAAGTAATAATTATGGCAGAAAAAAGTTAAACAAATCAAAAAGATTTTAACATTTTGAATTTTGAGTGTTGGTCAAGAAAAAGAAAATCAGACAGCGGAGGAGAGGAGGGCATTTCAATGAGAATTTGCAGAAATTTGACAAAGATTCTCACTCTCTGGAAGGCAGACAAAATTCAGAAATTATAATAAACAAGTAAGAAAAATCATGCGTTAAGCATAGATTATGAAGCACTTTCCAACACTTCATGAAATCTTTAACAAAACTTCGTTAATTAGGGAGATAAGGAAATATAGCCAAATATGTATTCAAATACTTTTGAGCAGCCCTGTGTTTGATCTGTCAGTTGATATATATACTATAAAATGGGAAAATTTAGTTTAGCAGGAAAAAAGCTTAACATTTCTTTTTGAGCAATTTGTACTAATAAATGGGAAACATACTTGAAAATTTTTGTTCAGCCATGTAGTTTACCTTGTAACTTAATTACACGTCAGAAAGAAACTAAAATTCAATTTAAACTAAAGCACTCTTAAAACAACTGAAATCACATTGTTATAATTTATCATTCATAGGTGTCCATGTACATAAGTCTTTGCGTGGCTCTGTATATCATTTTATCCATATTCTGCAAGCATTTCTTTGTAAACTGAATGCAGCTCAGCGTAAATATGTATACCTTATTTAAGAACCACCTTTAAGTTACGCTCATAATCAGTAACGTTGGCGAGATCTTTTGGATAGCCCTGCATATCAACTATAACATTTATACACACCCTTATAATGTACAAAGATTTAGTGAAACTTGAACACATATATCATAATTAAAATGTATTACAGTCATCCATAAGCCATCATCGGAAACATACAGTCCGTCAGAAGGAATATACTATTTGAAATCTTTTGTGTGTCTCTGTAAATGCAACGTACTTCATATTATGCAAGACAATATCGTATAATTTATATTAAGCCTTAGTGACATCAATTTTGTTTTACATGAAACAGTTTAATATATTTTTTAAATGTCGCACACTATTCCCCCCCCCTCCTTTACCATTATCCAATGGAATTCTTTTGTATGGCTCTGTAAAGGAATAATAGCTATATTTTCACTGCATATTTTAGTGCACCTCTTAAATGCATATAAATTTTAATATGTTTGACAGGGTGTAACATCTTTAAAACGCTTTTGAAATGATTTTTCCCCATAGGCCATAATGTAATGGAAAATTTTTTACCTCCTTGTAAATAAACTAACCATGGTAGAAACTTCATTTTCAATAGGGTTCGTGCTAGGATAAACGTCAATAACATATAAAAATTTCAGGGCAATTCGAGTATATTTACAGGTGTTAGATCGCAGACAGACGGACAGACAAACCGAATGCATAAGCACTTTTCAAATTTTTGGAAAGTGTTATAAATGTTCCCATAGGCCGTAATGTAATGGAAAACTTTTGACTGTCCCTGTAAATAAATTAATCATGGTAGAAACCTCATTTTTAATAGGGTTTGTGCTAGGGTAAACCTAAATAACTTCCAAAAATTTCATGATAATCCGAGTATATTTATAAGAGTTAGAGCACGGACAGACAAAGCAAATGCATAAGCACTTTTCAACTTTGTTGGAAAATGCTAACAATGAAAGTACTGTTATGATCTAAATAACAAAAATATTTACCCACCTGCAGAAAAAAGCAAGACTTGGTTTTCTAAGAGCACACTTGTATATAATAATATTACATTATCTACACCTAATATTGAAAACAATGACTGGTAAGAATACTCAAAAAAAGGAAGTTCACATGGACCTAAAACACAAAATAAACATTATTAAAATAATAATTAAAAGAAATATGACTTAATATTATAGAAAAAATAGCAATGTTAACATGTACAAAAACAGACAAAAAATAAATAAATAAACAAAAAAAATATTTTACTAAAACAAAGATTTTTTATCTTTATGTTTAATTAAAATACATACACAAATTTGCTACTACAAATAAAGGGATAGAAAGCAAAAATGTCACAGAAAGCCAAGAAAAAATATCTATATTGATACAATTTTCGACAGAAAATTTCATAAGTAAACTTTAGAAGAGATCTCCAGAAACATAAATATATATATATTAAATATTATTTTACATGTTAAAGTAAAATATGTATAAGAAATTTGCTTTAGTATGGAACATTTTTCTATCAATAAAAAAATATGCATAATAATTCACAGAAGTCATGATTCACAATAAAATGAATTTTTCAAAAAACTATAAAATTATTTATTCTTTACAAATTTCGTAGCCAGTAGATATGAAAATACTCAGAGGGAAATGAAAATTTTGGGGACATAAATATTAATTTTCTCAATTTTTTTTCCTTAAGGTAGAGATGCACAACCATTTCAAGAGAAGGGCCACTTACAAATATGTCTGCGTGGTCGAGGGCCACATCAATAACATGAAGAGAATTCGATTTCGAAGGTAATTTCTGGCCTATAATCAGATATTAAATATATATTTTCAGAGAAAAGTGGGGTCGGGTGGAGAATATCCCTTTACGTTTGCTTAACCAGTCAAAATATCCAATTCAATTGGTAAGGATATACAGCAGTTTGTACGTTTGTATATATAACAGATATAGCAAAAATTATTCTCAAGATGTAGTAACATTCCTTGACTTTATTCAGGTGAGTAAATTTTCTTCTATTAAAAGTGCTAAAAAATAAAGATAAGTGGCTGGTGCCGGAAAAAATGTGAACTTTATGAATGAAGGAGAGGGAAGGAGCCAATCAACAAAATTTGCAGCTTTCCATGCCTGATCAACCAAATTTGGGCTTTTTACGAAAGTCATTCGCAGATTTTACTAAATTGATCGAGAAAATTCGATCGGGAAAATTCACAAATTTTACAAAACCGATCGACAAATTCGAGATTTTTACGAAGCCGATCGACGAAATTTGCGATTTTTACGAAGCCGATCTGCGAATTTTGCAATTTTTACAAAGCTAATCGCCGAAGTTCGCGATTTTTCTGCGGCTGATCGAAGAAATTATCGATTTTTACGACGCTAATTGACAAAAATATCGATTTTTACGACGCCAAACGACGAAATTATAAATTTTTAGGAAGTTAATCGATGAATTTTGCGATTTTTAAAAAGCCAATTGACGAAATTTGCGATTTACCAAGCTGATCGGCAAATTTTGCGATTTTTACAATACTGATTGGCAAAATGCGCGATTTTTCTTTGCATGAATAATAAAATTCGCGATTTTCAGCAAATGATTGACGAAATTATCGATTTTTACAAAGCCGATCGACGAAATTTGCCATTTTTACGAAGCTGATCAACGAAATTTGCAATTTTTCCTCATATGATTGATAAAATTCGCGATTCTTCCATACCAGATCGACGCATTCGCGATTTTTATGAAGCTGATTAAAATTTACGATTTTTCGGAACCCGATCAATAAAACTCGCGATTTTCCCGTGTCCGATCGACTAAATGTGCGCTTTTTCAGCATTTAACTGACGAAATCTGCATTTTTTTTAGTGCCCAGTCAACGAAATTCGCAATTTGTAACTAATTTTGACGAAATCTGCATTTTTTTGAGCGGCAAGATGAAAATAGCGAATTTTCTTTTTGATAAATTTACAAAACTCGCTATTTTTTCACAGTCGATCAACGAAATTTTCAATTTTTCTGCGCATCATCGTAAAATTCGCGATTTTTTCGTGCCCCGTCATCGAAATTCACGTGATAAACCGAGAAAACATGCAATTTTTCTGCAGCGGATGAATTTTTGCAATTTTTTCGAGCATCATGAACAAATCTGATGATTTTTTCTTGCCCGATCAAAAAATTGTACGATTTTTCGCGTCCGACCGACAAAATTCGTAATTTTTCCGTGTTTGATCGACAAAACCACGATTTTTCCGTGTCCGATCGGCTAAATTTGCTATAATTTTTCCGAGCCTCATGGGCAAAATTCGCTATTTTTTCATTCCTGATGAATGAAATGTGCTTGATAAATGAAATTAACGATTTTTCCATGCCCGATCTACGAAATTTGCGATTCATAAGTGACTGACGAAATTTTATATTTTCCAGAGGTAAACTGGCGAAATTTACGATATTTTTCTCGACTTTTGCACAAAAATTAAATTTTTTTATAGTTGCAAATTGACGAAGTTCGCGGGCCACTTTTGGCCTGCAGGCCACAGGTTGTGCATCCCTACCTTAAGGGGTTTATTTTTATTTGAAAAAGATGAAAATTCCCTTTTAAAACATTATGTTTGAATATTTATAGTATTTGCATTGTGGTGTTTTTTCTTGCATATTTTTCTTATATTCACGAAAATATATCATCTCTCATATGAAAACATTAACATGAAAAATATAATATATAATGAAATTAAACAGTTCTTTTCGCATCGATGTTCCTGTCTACATGCATACATATGTTTTGTTGCATAAACTTGGCAGGAAATCAAATATTTAATACTTGCTAATAAAAAACTTTAAGTATGTTAAAACTAAAGAAAAAATGGAGTTTATAGTTTAAAATTTTCATTTTCACACTTATTATTGCCATAATATGAAGTGAACTGATCGAGTAATTTAAATGATTAATCCTTTCACTATGAATTTATCTTTTATCAGAAACTGCTGAAACTGGCAAGTATATTTTATGTATAGAATTTGTAGCATTTTAAAATTTCTTTTTTGATCACTTCTATGAAAATTTCAAACGAAATATACAGAGGATTTATTTATTTATTTGTAAATACTAATATGAATAGGATATAAAAATATTTGATGATGGTAGTGCTGCTATCGGTTAATGTGATGTCTTAACATAGTCAAATAAATAAATATATTAACCATCTTTTTTATTTATGTTTGTGTTTAAATTAGCAGAAATGAATTAATAATTTTCTGCAACAGCTTTATCAAAAAATTGTTTAATTTTTCATAGTTTTAATTGACTCTCAGCTAATCACTGATCACGGATGTGACATAAATATGCCAGAGTCATGCATTGGACTGAAGTTTTAAGATCCAGGTCCAGCCATAGCAAGAGAAAGTCTTCCAGATTTGGAACTAAAAATTTGATCCTGACCAGGTATATAGTCATAAAAATAACAGAGGATATATACTCTGAGCAGAGGGTACATGCTCAAGGCATAGGGTATACCCTAGAAAGTGTATACTACAGTTTTCTTAAGAGACAGAGGGTATATGATGTTCCTTTAAAAAATCCAGAAGGTATATGGCATATAGCTTCGTATACCCTCCACTAAATCCATGATCCTGACTTGAGCTGAACAAAAATCATAAAAATCAGCTCCGGTCTGATTCTGTTTTGACATAAAATTTTGATATCCATTAGCCGGCATTATTTTACAAATAAATTCTTTAAAAATAATTTAATACATATTTATGCAAACATTTTAAAATGCAGAATTTTTCAGTTTATAAATCTGCAAGCAATAATATAATTCAGAATTTCATTCTTAATGAATACCCAAGACAAGTACATTCAAATGAAATCTCATTAAATAAAGTCAAAATTTTGGAGCTCTATAATGATATAAAAATACGATTTTTAAAGCCATTTTTCTTTAATTACTAACCCAAAATTTTAAAGACACTGTTAACAAATGTACAATCATCAAAACATAAAAAATCTTAGACAGCGAAGCTTAGAGACACAACACTCTCATATCTTTAAATGCTAAATTGTCAAGAGATGGGAGAGATTCCTTTTAATTCAGAAGTCAGTCTAATTTCTTAATAGGAATATAAATTTTGATATCAGGCACGAAAGTAGCAAATGAGAAAAAAAGTGGAAATTTTTTCCCATCTATACAGTAACACCAAACTTCTATAATTTAGGTGTCAGTTTAATTGCTACTTATACAATTAAATTAAATGTAACTGCATGTATGATTTTTATTATAATTATTTTATTTTACTTAGAAAATATTAACACTGTTGAAGGTGTAAATCCAAATATATCTGATCAAGTTATGTGAAGTACAGTCATTAATTTTCCAAAACAAATATTACTCTGATTGGTTTAGATGTTAAATGCCCCCCCCCCCCCCCTTATTCCAAAAGAAAACAATTGCTGTGCTAAATTGGTCTTAGTTTCAGGAATACATCTCAAAAAAAGTATAATTGAAATTACACAAAAAAAAGAAACTTACTTTCACTTTGAATTTTAAAGTCATTTTTTTCCCTTGAATGACTTTTTGAACAATTTTATTTACATGACAGATGTTAGTATGACATAAGCTCATCTTTCATTTTATGTTTCTTTTGCACAAAAATTCAGGAACAATCTCCAAGGGTTTAAGTAGAGAAAATGTCTGATAATTAAATTTCCCAGTCACTCCCCCCACCCCCTCTCATTATCCTTCCAAAATTTTCTTTGCATTTTTGTATCAATCCAGAGGATGTCCAAAATTGCTTTAAAAAAGGTGGATTTCCTTATTTAGGAGGAACTTTTTCATGCCTGTGATATCTGGACATTAAAAGGTAAGATATATTGGATGCATATTAAAGCAAGAATCATTAAAACAAGAGAATAACAAAGTAGTTTAATTAGTTTCTATAAACACAAAACAATTTATACGAAAAATACTATAAAAAGTTTTAAAATCTTAGACTCAAGTTTTAAAATTGAGTTTTAATTCAAATTTTAAAGTTTAAAAACCTTAGACTCTAAATTTTCACACTAAAGATTTTGAGCTTGGATATGTTCAGACTGGCTAACTTTGTACTTACAATTTCTTCAAGAGGAAATTTAAAATTGTGTTAGATCTGTCTATATACCATCAGTGTAGCCAGCTGGGTTTCAAAAAAGCCGGCTAAAATTAAAAAAAGCCAGGCCGGTGGCTTTTATTGGTTTTAGCCAGGTTTTTTTGGTCAAAATTGGCTTTTATACAGAGAAGCGATTTTATTATAAGCTACACATTTTTTAAGTGTTCTTTAACTAGTTTTAATGATGTTTTAATTTACTTTGAGTTTAATAAATTTATTAAAATAAAAAATTGGGATTTTGATTATGATTTATTATGAGAAATTGGGTTATAACCCAATTTTTCAATAATGAAGATATTAATACTAGAATAATATATTGATGGAGTTGCTAGTCAGAATTGCAAATATGTCAGCTAAATTATAAAATGCCCATACCAAGTGCTTTTTCCGATTTACATTAATCTTTAATCCAACCTTGTTTTTCCATTCTTATTTCTCTATAAAATTAAAGAGGACAATGGGTACTTAGTTACATGTTTTATTACTCAACTAATTTTAAGAGTTATTAAAATGTCATGTTTTATTCCCTATAAACATTTAAAATCATACATATAAAAAAAATCACAATTTCTCACTATTGAAAATAATATTATGAATTATGCATATTTCATAATGTATTATATTTCACAATTTATTTCAGTATTCTCAATTAGCATATGCATGAATATATTCATGCAAGACAGCATATAAGCACTTTTAAATAACAAAGAGCTATTCAAAATTCTAATTCAACAAATTTTATTCAAACATTTTTTGCTGTTGTTTAAGTATACATAATTATGTATAAACTCGCCTCAAATACTGAATCCTTCCTTATTTGTCCTTCAACATTGTTCATCTATGACGTAATCTTTACATATTGACTTGAAAAATGTTTCCATGAATGCTTTGATGTGTTACGTTTTGTCATAATTCAATTAAATATAATTCTTAAGAATGTGTAATATAAGTAGAACTTTGAAATATAGAAGTTTAAAACACATTTTTTGTTATATTTTCTTTTTTCCAAGATTTATACATTTTTTTGGACATAATGCCTTCACAGTTGACTTCTAGCAGTTATAAAGACTTACTTATTTGAAAAATTAAATAGAAATTTATAACTTTTTTAATAGTAAATAATTAAAAATGTATTAAAAATAAATCAATCCAAATTTAATATGGATTTGATACAAATTAACACTTTAAAAATAAAAGCCGGTTTTTTTCAATTTTAGCCGGCTTTTTTTAAGTGGATAAAACCAAAAAAAGCTGGCTGGCTTTTTTTTACTTGGCTTAAAGCCAGCAACCCTGGTAGCCAGTTGTGTTGTATTTTGAAATTAGACTATTACCACTTTTTCCAAAGAGTAATAAACCCCTTATTTACTGATTGGTTAAATAAAGCAAATAATACTATACAAAAAAAAAAAGATAGCATTCTGTATATAAGATAAAATAATATGGATATATATACTTTTTGAAATTTGTCATCTCTAACATTTTGTGCAAATGTGTTTGTAAAATGTATTTTCTTAATGCATGCTTAATGCTTCTTATAACTAAATTAAATAAAGGTAAAATACTTAAGGATTGGCACATAAGATGGCAGTCAGCATATCTGACATGCTTGGTACTATTATGATTGGCTTGGGCTTTAAAGGATATGAGAAATTGCACATGAACAGTATAATTTTCAAACGACACCAAATTAAAATGTCAATGAATTCATAAAAATATCTTATTAATGAAACAAGAATGTTTTCATATAAAGAGGATAAAAATATTTTAGAAAAAAATCAGAATATAGCTATTATGAATATTAAATACTTCAAAAAAAGAAATTTCAAATTAACCAAGTAAAAAAAAAACTTTCAAAGAAAAAAAAAAAAAAAATCCATTTCACTCCTCCCACCAGTATTCTCATTTCTACTTAAAATCAGATATCCTTGGCAGGGGCATGCCTGTGATGTGTGGCACCTGTGTGCAAAACTGCAGCTTGCTCCTTATAACCCTCCATGAGGAATTATCATTTTATAAAAACTTATCAGTGAGCACAAATGAAATAGTTCTACAAAGTACATTAATTATAATATGTATTTAAAATTAAACAAACAAACAAAAAAAAAAAAAAAAAAAAAAAAAAAAAAAACAGAAAATATAAAATGAATATGTAAGAGAAAAAGTACATAAAGAAAAGAGTACAAAAGTTAGATAACAAAAGAATATATTTTGTGTATAAAATAAAATTGACAATCATATTCAGACTTCATAAAATAGCTTCAAGATGTTTTATAGTTAAATGAGTAATTAAAATATTTCACTAATAAACAGATAAGTAGTAAAAAATCACATGATGCTACAGTAAAAATGAAAACTAGTAGCTTCATGATTAATATTCACAATGTCATTGATTATCAATTTCAGACTACTATTTGTATGTGTCATATAATGCATGAAATCTTGACTCGAAAACTTTCTTTAATAATCGTTTGATGGCTATGCAGAGCTATCACGCTTCCAGTTTTCAAGTCCAAATAAGCTAAGCAACACCATCGTGCTGTCTTTTCAGTACGAGTTTGTATCTCTGTGAGTGAGCAAATATTTTGTCGCT
This sequence comes from Maratus speculifer, assembly GCA_964019185.1. Classification (NCBI taxonomy): domain Eukaryota; kingdom Metazoa; phylum Arthropoda; class Arachnida; order Araneae; family Salticidae; genus Maratus; species Maratus speculifer. The sequence goes on from OZ025292.1 coordinate 222,180,728, forward strand.
TTTGCTGAGATATAGGTTTGAACTGAAATGACAATGCGATAGTGCTGCTTAACTTGTTTGGTCTTGAAATCTGGAAGCACAATAGCACTGCATAGCCATCAAATGGTTAAATATATATTTTGATCCGCACATATTAGATCCATCCTTGTTTCCCTGGCCTCTTGTATTTATGTCTAAATTCCTTTTACTCAAAATAAAGCATTTGAAAATAATTTATTTGAAATAGTGTCCTGCAAAATCAAAAATTGGAGAAAATATTAACAATGCTTAATTTTTTTATAATGTTCATCTTAATTTTTTACATTCTAAATTTACATTGATTAATTTATCACATTTATTTTAAAGAGTAATAACATATAAGTAATGTATCTATGAAATATAATTAAATATTAAGAATTAATTTTAATGAAATCAAAAGCATGTAATTTAATATATTTTGCCCCTTCTTGAAATGTTTGGTACCTGTGTGTGTCGCACAGATTGCACAATAAGTTGGCCTGCACCTGATTTTTGGAATGAAAAACTGTCAAAGCTACACTGTTTATTTCAATTAAAACACATACACAAAATTTCTTATTTATTGATAATAAAATTTTACATGACTATTAAAAGGAAATAAAAAAAATGTCGATAAAAATATACCAGGTCTTTGGCACAAAACTTGCTGTCCAAAACAAGTAAACTTTAAGCTTCTACTAGGGGGTGGTAATGGCACCTCAAATAAAATATTGTACACATAAGATTCTAACCTGGAAGTAGAAACAAGCAGTGTCATTAAATATTTTAACAAAATTTTAGAACAAATTATTCAGCTTTATAAAATACATACAATAACATCTATAATAAATAAAAAAGAAATTGAAAAGTATATGAATCCAAAAGAATTTTTTTTTTTTCCTGTTAGTTAATCACTTTTATTAAACAAATTATGTTTGATTTACATTTATATTTTAACATTTGAAACAAATTTCTGAAATGGCATAGAAGCATTTTGAAATCTTTCAATACATTTTTTATTGTCACTCTATAAAAGTTCTAATTCACTATTTAGCTTACAGTTATTCATCATACTATTATTGATTCTGAAGAAAGATTTTTTTCCTTGGAGAATAATAAAACCAAATACAGAAAAGAAAATACATGTACACATCTCAGATTTGACATTCTAAAAAGTTTTATCTTAAACCTCTTGATAAGTTCTGTTTTTGCTTCTTTAGAGAAGGAGAAAAGATATTACATATGAAAAAAAATCTTCCATAAAACAATTTTCCAGTGTCTATATTAAGAGATTCATGATTATGTGAAGTTTTTGCTTTTTTGTCATAATATTTTCTAAGAACTAATGGTAGATTTATTAAAAAAAAAAAAAAAAAAAAAAAAAAGAAAAAAAAAAAAGAAAAAAAAAAACTTTGATTAGAAATTTTAAAATGTGGCTTTAAACATTGAAATATGCGTTCAAGTTTAATTTGTTTATAGCTGTATCCCAGAGTTCAGCATACACAAAGAAAATATTTTAGTGAATGTTGTCAATATTTTTTCAAAAATTACTTTAAAATGTTGAATTTTAATGACATTTTAAAAAATTTTCCCCACTAAAATGGAAAGATTTTTTGATATATCTCATCCTTTCATAGTAAAACAGCAATTTTTGAATAAATTCAATTCTTAATATTTGGCAACTTTGTGAAAGGTGCAAAATTTTTAAAATTCAGGATAAAAAGAGAAAAAATCAGAAAAAAAAGCTAACATCTCCTACCAAAAATAAGATTTCTACGGGATCTATATATATATAATACCATTAAAAGTAGGCAAGATTCACCAATAGATTTTATCAATAAAACAGTAAACCAAAACGAAAAATTTGAATAGAATTGAATTATAATAAAAAAAAAATAGTGAAACGAGTATATCTGAATAAATAAATAAATAAAATAAAATGAATGCAAATGTAATTTGTAGTCCACAGAGCAGAATCATCAGGCCCCACATGCTCTGGAACTACAAATGCAGTGTGCGGTTTCATCCACGTATTAGCCATGAAATAACAAAATAATACGTATTTGGGGCTACCAGCACACAAAAACCAATTTATTAAACAAGGAACATAGAAAAAAATAGTTGAAAAAATGAAAATATATATATATTAAAACAATAGCGTGCAGCAAATAGTGTCAGTAGCATGAGTACAAACTAACCCTATTTATGCACATGGAAATGATAAACATTACATTCATATATAATTTGGATAAAAAGTAAGAAAACAAAATATTGAGAAAAAAAAGGAAACTTATCTGGTTATCACCATTAATGTAGAGGACAGCGCTATAAAATTGTTAATAAATTATAAATGCAGGAAGCAATAGTTTACTATACAAGCTAAAAAAGTAACACGTAGAAAAACCAGTTTGTTAGTAATGCAAGCAACGGTTCTTAGCAAGATCAGCAGGGTTGCTCTTTTTAAATTAAGAATACCATGCGCGCCAAATGGCGAGATAAATGATTTGAAAAAGAGAAAAAAAAATTTGCTAGGATTTATCCATAACAAACAAAAAAGATAAAGCTGAATGGAAATATAATTAAACCAGAGAAAATAATTAATGATCGATATTTACATAAAATTAAATTAATAAAATAATTAAAATTAGAATTAAGTTATAACATTCATATAAACTTATAACTTAAAATACCATTTTGTTACTTTAATCAGTAACATTTATTGTGACTTTACATAGTATAAACTCATTATCTTAAAATAGAATAATAAAAATAAAATAAAATAAAAATAAATAAATTAATTAATTAATAAAAATTAAAAAATATATATAAAAATAAAATATAAAAAATATAAATAAATATTAAAAAAAAAATAATAATAATAATAATAGTAATAATATTAATAATAATACCAAAAATTATATATATATATATATTGTATTATTATTATTTTACACTAACTGTATGAAAATGCAATTATTAAGGATATTTAATTAGAAATATAATAGAAGACCTGGGTGGTAATTAAATGCCAGTGTGATGATTGCTATATGATGCTTTACTTAGTACGGCTATAGTACCCAAACAAATTGCAGTAGCAAAAAAAAAAAAAAAAAAAAAAAAAGATAAAATGATTAATTTATTTCACAAATAGTACAAAACCAGATAAAACAATTATTTTTAATTTACTACAAAATAATACCTCATAGGAGGAGGCTCCCTTGATATTACTAAATTATGAAGACCTTCAAGAAACTTTCGAAAAGCTACAACCACAGGTAATTGAGAAATAAGACAGACACACTTTGTAACAAATAAAGAATCTCTTGTATGATCATATAATGCACCAGAGTGATTATTGCGTGACTGTCTCCCACTGAGTTTGAAAGAGCGAGGCAGTGAACGAGTACTCCCAACATCAGATATGTGATGCACGCCAGGTACTTTACTACTACTCAATTCTGTCAGATGCATAGCCTAGAAAAAAAAAAGGAAAGTATTTACTTACCTTGACAAAATTATTTAAAAATTAGTGAGAAACGTTTCAACTTTATAACAATAAAAGTGATGGTCAGATGACAAAATACTTGATTCATATGAAATTGAATTATTAAAACTAAATCCTTAAAGTTTCATTAGATATTTCTAAAAAAGAAAGATGGGAAAGATACGATGAAATACTTCCTACTTCTTAACTCTTTTACTTGTTTTTTCAAGCATAAAAAACATGTCTGTAGAAATTGTTAAAAAAATATGGTTCCCTGGTTTTTCCAACTACAGTCGACTCTCGTTAATTCGAAACCGGTTAATTCAAATCTTCGCTTAATTCGAACTAAACATAAAGTCCTGAAATTTTCAATGGCAGAATAATGTTAAAATTTTTCATTAATTCAAACTCATTTTCTTTTGACTTCGCTTAATTCAAACTAATGAGAATTCAGATATTTCATTTTACTTTTCTTCCTCACAAATTTCAGATTGTTTGAATGACTTTCTTTCTTTGATTTTTGTGAAACTTGTTCCGAACAAGTATACATATAACCCAATGCGTTTGATATACATTTTCTTAGGGCCCAGTCTCTCCATCACTGACGCTTTAAATTTTTCTTCCATTGTGCTTGTTTCTAATCTTTTAATTAGTTTATGTATTTATACATTCTAATTTAATATTAAATCATATTCTAATGATAATAGACGAAATAAATTTTAAAAACACTCTAAAATAAATTCCTTCCTTACCATATTAAACGTGTTTTCCTTTCATATTTTCCATAATTTGAACTTCAGGTAATTCGAACATTTCTTGTGCTCCCGACGAGTTCAAATTAACGAGTCGACTGTATCTTTATCAGACTTTCCTGATTTCTATTATTAACAATACACATACAATATTTTTTTATATATGTTGTTCCCTCATGTAACACACTTATCGGACTAGTGTGTTAAAACTCCCAATATAAAAGCAAAAAAAAAAATCTAATATTCATTTAATGGTTGACAGTTTTATAAATTCAAACTCATAATTTAGTTGAACAACAGTGGACAATGGATATATGGTCAAAAGAAAAATTTTCTCATTTTTTTGAATACTATTCAATTCTGACAGGATAGCTAATTGGATTATGCTGGCTATCTGGTCAAATTATGCTAATACAGTAGAGGGACAGAAATCCACACTGTTTGGGAGAGGACATTGTGCAGATTTCGGGATTTTGCAGATTTTAGGCCATTGAAATAATAAAGATTAAAAATAAATAAATAAATAAAAACATTAACAGCAATAAAATATTAGATTATTAAGTTATTTTATTATGAATGAAAAAAAAAACTAAAAAAAATATAAACAAAACAACTTATTTTTTGAACCTTGAAAACATTTGATCAATGTCTTTCAAAACTTTAGATTGTTCTAAGTTTTTTTTTTTTTTTTTTAATGCAAGTTATAGATAGTCATTAATCTTTTTGTAACACTGCAAGTGTAACATGCTTTTGCTTTTTCATATTTCAGATAATTCTTAGGAAAAAAAAAAATCTTAAAATAACTTAAATATTGAATAAAATACAAGATCTTGGATGTGATAAAAACAGCAACAGAAACTCATGTGCATAGCTAGCCTCATCTTCATCTCTTCTCTTCAGCCCCAACTTTTGCTGCGTTCTTTGTAAAAATACACTGGGATCAAGTAGACTTTTCACTCAGTAGCAAAAGAAGATGACTAATCAGAAGGCTGGATTTCCGCAAACAGCAAAAATAGCCCCAAAACGCAGGTTTCATGTTGTCAAATTCCTTTCGATAATTAGCAGAAAATTTGTCTGTTTTCTGGTATTGATGAAAATGTTCTGAATCGATCTTTCACTTTGGAATTACATCATAATTTCTTTAACTTCGTTCTTTTAGCGCCAAAGATGTTTACATCTGCAAGCCTGCATGGATTTCGGACGCTGGTGGATTTCAGGTCGGTGGATTTGTGGTGCTCTACTGTATATGCTTTAAAAATTTCAAAAAATAGTGAAATGCCTTGCACATAAATGCTATTTACAGAAAATGAGGACATCTGATCACCTTAATTTGTATTAAATATCAAAAATTCATACCCCATGCATCTTTTTTTAAATATTAGGAGAAACAAATCAGCATGTGAAAAATGTGTTACATAAAATAAATGAATCAGTCTCATTGGCAACGTAAAAATGTAAATATTTTTGCTTACAAATAAATTTATCTGATTTTCAAGAATTTTTAGAAAGTTCCCAGACTTTTCAAGATTGATAAACCTCCCTGATTTTTCCATGATTCCCTGATTTCCAGATTCTATACACACCCTGAAAAATCAACCTTAAAGATTTAACTAATTTATTCATGCAAATTGAAAACATTCCTACTCAGCACATACCATACTATCCCTAACATATTTTTAAAGCTTAATTTTCAGTTTGTTTTAATAGCCATTTCATATGCAAAATTTAATATCTCGATAATACTTAAATAATAGATTTTCAAAAATTATATACTTGTAATGTATGCATGGCATCACAAATCTTGCGATCAGTAACTTCTTCATAAAAGGTATAGCACTGGCCATACGTTCTAGTTCCATCCTCTCTTGTTATGATGAACGAATGAAAATAGTGATTCCTTTTGTGCTTTTGAGTACGAAATGATAATCCTTTTGGCAAGCATAACTAAAGAAGACAAAATAAAATATTAATAATTTAACCATATTTCATAATGTTTAATTTTTACTTTTTAGCCCATCAGTGCATGCTCTGGGATAAAATTTACTCCAATCACATTGTGCATCTAATCTACAAATTGCATTTGAGAATAATAAGGTTCTATCTGTGTTTTTGAAAAAAAAATGACTTATCGATTTAGAAATGTTCTATTTGTATCAATGAAGATAAAGGCATTTCTGAATTAAAATATTGTCATAATATAATTGTAATGTTATCTATAAATTATATATAACATCATTTTTATGCAAAAATGCCCTCATAGATACAAATAAAACCTTTCTATAAGTAATTTTTTCAAAAACACAGATAGAACCTTATTATTCTCAGGTGACGAAATGTAGGTGCATTTACTCTTACCGACAGGTTAAAAACTCATGACTATAATAGAATAGACTAAAATTTAAAGCAAGAAAGTAAAGGCACATTTTGTTAATTGCTTTTCTTTAACACATACAAACAGGAAAATAAAAAATGGTTAAAATTTCAAAATTTCTACTTTTAGCTGTCAACTTATAAATATATTTAAAATAATTAAAAACAAAATCATGTTTAAATAAAATATGTTTTTACCTTATTTATTTGCTGTTTGTAAAGTATAACTTAAGAAAATCAACTGTGGGAAAGATTAAAATGATGATTAAGAGGGATGATAAATTAAGATGTTCCTGAATTTTGCTTAGTAAATAATCTGTTTCTTGCTTTTTGGAAAAAAGAGTTTCTAAACAAAATTAAAAAACTTTTGAGATTGATAATAGATATCAAGACAGACAATTTTTGTTAAGGAAACCACTATTGCAATCCACTTATTGAGTCATAAATACATTGCATCTCATCACAGTCAATAAAATTTGAATTTTTGTTTGTTACTTAAACAATAATGAAGATGTCATAACCAAGGATGTAGTGAAGGGAAGGGTATACGCCATATACCTTCTGGATTTTTTTAAGGACCATCATATACCCTCTGTTTCTCAAGAAAGCCATAGTGTGTATGTGTACATTCTAGAGTATATGCTCTGCATTTAGAACGTACCCTCTGCTTAGAGCATGACACCACTGGTCATATTTTCTAGTGATGTGCCGAGTAGTTGTGTAATAAGAAAATAAAACACTGATGTGCAGCTTAGGTGTACATATAATATAAATATACCTCTTTACATACATCTATACCTGCGTGTACATATGTATAATATACATATATAGTATAAATAAATGAACTCATTAAATTTGAAATTTATTTGGGCACCTTTTAAAGGCAATTTTTGACAGTTCAAAACTAATAAAAAAGGAGAATTGATACATAACAAGTACAATTATTAACCAATATAAAATTAAAACATTCTTTAACCCTCCGATTTATTCCGACCATTGAAATCAGTCTATCAAAAATAAAAATGTTTAATGGTTACTGTAACAATTCATTGAATAATGCAAAACATTTCATATTTATTTTGTAATTGTCTATACCTTATTTTCTTTTGATTAAAAAAAATGTATTGGCTTTTTAGTTTCTTTTCATCTTTTTTTGTGTACAGATTAAATTATGTTATTTTAAATTTATTATTTTTTAATTATCTCAGTAAAAAACTAATCTTTTTTAATGAAAATTATAAATATATGAATTAAGAATGCTTTAAAAAGCAAGCTCTAGAATTGATGAGTGTAGATGATCTAGAACTTGAAAATCCACCAAAGAAAGAAAAAATACATCATGAGAATGCTAATGTAGACAAATCAAAAGAGAAAATGCCAGCAAAAAGTTCATCTATTTTCTGGCAATATTTTGAGGAAATTGTGAAAGAGCAAAAAGATTGTGACACTAGTACAGGTTTAAAATCCCTGCATGAAGAATTGGTACAAAAAGAGATATAGGCTTTCTTAACAGAAGACTTATGTAAAACTGACACTCCATTTGCATGGTGGGGGAAAAAGAAAAAAAAAAAAAAAAAATTCTGATTATGTGCAACCTTGCAAAAAGTTCTTATGTGCACCTTCAACAACTGTTTATTCTGAAGGTATACTTTCAGAGGCAGGCCAAATTTATAATAGTAAAAGAAATGCCCTGTCTACTGATAATGTAGAACGTTTGGTGTTTTTGCACCATAATTTGAAATATAATAAATTTAATTATTAATTTTTTATTGCATTTTCAGTTTCTTTATCCAAAATAATAGTTTTTCTGTTTTCCTATAAATCAAAAAAGTATTTATTTTTATTTGTATAAATGTGAAATTTTTGAGGGTTTTTGTTCTTAACTTTTCTATATTTTGCAGACATATTGTTAAATATCGAGTAAATAGTTCTATGAATTACTGCATACGTTATTTATATATTGATATTCAAATAACTTTTTACAGATCAGTATTTATTTAACTAACTCACAACTTAGCCGCTCATGGTTACGTTCTCTTAAAAACATTATATTAACTCATAAAAACAAACACAGACGATAAAAATCGTTGCTAAAAATACACAGAATAAATACGACCAAACATACTGGCCCCCATTGAATGATTTTCTTTCAACAACAATTATAATACATTCTTACACATGAAATTTTTAAACAAATAATACAACGCATACTAATAAACAATAACAGGGCTCTAATTTCAGGGCGGGATGGCGGGATTCGTGCCCAAAATTTTGAAATCCCGCCCAAAAGAATAACGTGGACGGGAGGCTCCCGCCCAAAAAATTTTACATTTGGAAACTATGATCAACTCCCACGACCGTTTTGCGAATTTTGTGATATTTTCCGGCGACTGATCGACACATTTTGCGAGTTTTTTTTACCGCGAAAGATCATTGAAATTCACGATTTTTTCCGCGATCGATCGCCAAATTTCGCAATTTTTTTCCAGCAATCTATTGACGAGTTTTGTTCTACTTTCCGCAGCGAAAAAAAGGTGATTCTGTTCCGAATTTAAAAAAATAAATAAAAATAAATAAATTAAAAATTAAAATAAAAAAATTAACGCATTTAATTAAAAAAATTATTAAACAATGAAGCCACGGACGCGCTATAGCTCGTAAATTACGCAAAAAAATCGGAGATGGCACACAAAAAACAGCTATTATGCGTCCCACAGGACGCGTGATTTCGTAAAAATCAGCAAATATTGTTAAAAAATCGCGAAAAAACGCCGAATTTCCCACACATTTCGTCGAAAGATTCGCGAAAGAATGGCTAATTTCGTGTTGTAGAACGGCAGTTTTCGTCTAAAAAAGTCGCGGGAAAACGAAAAATTTCACCAAAAGATCGCGAAAAATGTCAATTTTCGTCAAAAAATCACGATAAAATTGCAGATTTCATCAAAAGATCGCGAACAAACGGCAATTTTTCTCAGAAAATTTGCGAAAAAACGGCAAATTTCCTCAAAAAATTCGCAAAAAAATGACAAATTTCCTGAAAAAATTCGCAAAAAAACAATAAATTTCGTCAAAAAATCCCGAAAAAACGGCAGATTTCCTGAAAAGATCGTAAACAAGACAAATTTCTTTAAAAGATAGCTAAAAAATGAAAATTTCGTCAAAGGGAACCTCTCACCTTGGCCTTCCCCCCAAAAATAATATTGCCGGAAGGGCATATTTCTGTTAAATAAGCTTATTTTCTTGCTTCAATTTTTTTTTAATTTATTTCTATGCTGCTCTAAAATCCGTTTCTGACAGCTCCAAATCTTAATTAATGCAATTAGTTAGTTGAGAAATGCAGTTAGCAATGAAATGATGCAATTCCTGAAAGTAGCCGTTCATTAAAGAAAAAGCACCCTTTTGCTTAACGAAAATATTCGTTCTTTAAGAAAAAATATTTTTCGATAAATTTGACTTGCCCCTTTTTAAAAGAAATGCGAACAATAGTGATACTTCTTATCTTCTACACTTTAATAAGCATTATTTTATAATTAAATTTGTATCTTGTACATTTAATGTACAGAAAAATATTTTGGTTTTAATTATAACAATTAATTATAAATTATAAATATATCAAATTAATTATAAGTTTTATTATTATCAAAACAATAATTAGACCTATAACAAAAATAATTAGCACCAGGAAAGAATTTACCACCAACAAAGACTAGACAATATAAAAGTTTTTTTTTTTTTTTTTAATTACACATTTTGCATAATTATTCTGAATTGTTGATAAAAATTGCTTCAGTCATTTTTGTCATGTCTGTATTCTGGTAATTCTTTAAATAGAACATAAAATAATAGCGGGTTTTAAGCGTTTTTTTCTCCCTCCCAAACTCCCCTCCATTTGTAAATGTTGGTAGGGAGACTCCCCTCCTTCGAAAAATTGAATTTCAATCCCTGAATAAATAGCAAATTAAAATTAATAACAATTACTTTTCCATGGGTAATAAACATATTTTTGATATTGGTCTCTTAAAAAACCCTCGTTGTATTTTTATTATTACTACTCTAATAATTCCATCATTACCTGGAAATAACTCTACAATTCTACCTAGAGGCCAATTGCAAATAGCAATATTGTCCTCCTTTATAATTACTAAATCATTTATTTTTACTTTTTTTTTTTTTTTTTTTCAAACATCTAAAATTCTGCATTCATTATATAGTGATGTACACTCATGACATCTAACTCAATTAAATGTACTCTAAATGTTGCAAGAATTTTATCTCATTCTCATATTTATCTCAAAAAATAACTCGAAAATACTTTATTTTAAAAGTATTTAGAGATTATAAACTCGATTTTATCAAATAAAACTCAAATTTTCAGGGAAAAATGGTTGTCATTTAAATAACTCAAATAGCATAAATGCACTCTCAGTACACACTTTATATTAATATTTACTTTGATAATATATAATATATTCAATAAAATAGACATTAACTTAATTTTACACATGTGCACGCAAAATAACTATTACCAACTATATAAAATTCAAAATATAACACACACTACATTAAAAAAATATAAAAACATTTTACAATATTTATAACATAAATGTGCAATAATTGTGAATTCTTTTTGCTACATATTGCACGACCATTTAAAGGCCAAAACTTCTGCCTAAACACAAAAAAGTAAAACTTGTATACTTAAAAATAAATATCGTTTATGAAAGTATTCAACTATCATTTGAATAAGTTTACTTTTATTATGTAGTAAAATTGGAAATTTTTGGTTAGCATTTAAGTTACTATTTGCTAACTTACCTCCTACTCTAAGACCTGCTTTATCAAGAAATGGGTGAAGATTTCTTATTTGACTATTATTATTTACCTCACCTGATTTTTGCAAGGATTTTTTTTCCTTGTCAAAAAATTCTCGTTAAACATTTTTTAATAAAAAAGTTTCTGCCTTGTTGAGCTCTTCGAGGTCTAAAGGACCTCTTTTCTTTCTTTTTTAGAAATGCTAAGAAACCTGAAAATAAATCCTAAAATACAAATTATCTTACAATAATTATTACTTAAATCATTTATATCATGCACAAAGGTATTATTAGAAACTGTAAAAAAAGACATGTTTTTAAAGTCATTAATTCTAAAGTTTTTCAGTCCTTTTGAAAAGTCATTGGAATCAACTGCTTCAGGTATAGGTATAGTTGTATTTGGATAGTCTTTTTCTTTTAGGGGCATTGGGCCACTCCACTACAACTCATTTGAGATTAGCTTATCAGGATTAATTCCTCTTGTTAGAAGGTTTGCCAAGTTATGTTGAGAAGGGACATGTCGCCACTGCATCCCTTCAGTTAGCTCTTCTATTGTTGAAATTCTGTTCGCAACAAATGTTTTTAATATGTAGGGTTCTTTTTTAATCCATGACAATACTATCATAGAATCGGACCATAAGAAGATTTTATATACTGATCTTGGGAGCAGAAATCACATGTTTAATTAGTTTTGATAGTAAAACAGCTGCACACAGCTCAAGTTTGGGAACAGTTAATTGCTTTAAGGGGGAAACTCTTGATTTACTTGTCACTAACTTCACTGACATTTGTCCAGGTTCTGATACTGATTTGCAGTAAATTACTGCACCATAGGCTGCTTCAGATGCATTGCTGAAACCATGTAACTCGATTATAATAGCATTTTTCAATATAGTACACCCACTAATTTCAATTTTGTTAATTAACTGTAGATTATCTGAAAACTCTCCCCATTCCTTAGCTTCTTTTTCCGGTAACAAGTCATCCCAATTTAATTGCAATAACCATAATTTCTGCATAAATATTTTCGCTTTAATTATAATAGGAGATACCAATCCAAGAGGATCAAACAAACTTGATATAATTGATAATACTTGTCTTTTAGTGACATTTCCTCATTATGAATTTTTACACTGAAACTTAAACAATCTTTTCTTGATTTCCACAAAACACCTAATGTTTTGGATTCTTCTGAATCACCAAAGGGGTATATCTTGTCATTTGTTTGGTAAAGTTGTGGAACATTACTGCACCATTTATGTAATAACATTCCTTCGCTCTTTAAAATTTCTATTAACTGATTTTGGAGTTCTAATGCAGAATTCAAAGAATCAGATCCAGATAAGATATCATCCATCATATACATGTCTTCTTTCAGCACGGGTGCTGCTAAAGGAAATTTGCTTCTTTCATCCCTAGACAATTGAAGTAGTGTTCTCATGGCCAAAAAAGGTGCGCTAACAGTACCATAAGTAACAGTTGTTTGTTCAAAATTCTTTATTGGCTTCTTTACACCTTCTTTCCATAAAACTTTTTGCAGCTTCCTTCGATCTGGATGAATAGAAATTGCTCTATACATTTTTTGAATATCTGCAGTGAAAGCGATGATATATTTTCTAAATTTCACCATAATTGAGAATAAATCATCTTGTATTACACCCCCCTTATACTGAATAGAATTAAGTGAGTTTCCTTTTGTTGTTAAAGAAGAGGCGTTAAAAACTACTCTAAAAAGTGTTGACATACTTTTTTCTATTCCTCTATACACGCCAAGGTGGGGAATGTAATAGGATCCATTTTCTTCCTTGCTTTCGTTAACTTCGACCATGTGGCCTAACTGTTGGTATTCTTTTAAAAAATTGGAATATAATCTTAAATACTCGGGATCCCTAGCTAGGCGATTCCATAAAGAATTCAATTTTTTAATTGCTAACTGTTTAGAACTTCCTAATGTAGTTGGATCTTGTTTTAGGGGCATTTTAACAACGTATCTACCGCTTTTTTCTCAGGTATAATTTTCTATGAAATGTTTTTCACAAATTAAAACCTCTTTACTTTTTGGTTTTTCTATCTCGATATTTTCTATTTTCCAGAATTTTTGAAGTGTCTTATCCAAGTTAGTTTCTTTCTTTATTAACCCACAATGAACTTTATTTTCCTCTTCTATTGGAAAACTTCCAGATACTACAAAACTGAAAACTGTGCCTTGCAGAATAAGATCAGAATTATTAATATGAATCTGTCCCGGTTTTAAAAGTTCAATGAAAATTCCTGCTCCAAGAAGCATATCTACATGTTCTGGGATATTAAATCTCTCATCTGCTAATATTACATTAGGGAAATCCTGTGCTGAAATTTCAATTGGACGTGAAGGGGTTAAATCTGCAGTTATTTTTGGAACTATTAAGAAATCTAATTTTTTTTACAAAACTTCCATCTCTATTGCTTATTGATGCATTAACTTTATGATTTATTACTAAGGTGGCATCATTTAGACCTGACACCAAAATGTTTGTTCTCTCTTTTTTCAAACTCATCATGTCTATTAAATGGCGGGATAGAAAATTAGACTAGCTGCCTACATCTAACAAACACTTTACTCTATATTAAACTTTGACTTATTCATGGGATCTTTTTAACTTTTAAAAGAACAGAATTCGCACAAGTACTCAAATGATTTGGAATTAAAAAGCATGTTCCATTTTTCAATAAATATCATCTTGAATTTAAATATTTCTAAATCAATCGCAACAAAATTTTTTTAAATTGCAATAAAATTCACGAAAAATTAGAAAGCAAGTGTAAAAATTCAAAAATTGCTGAACAAAATGTTAGGTTAAAAAATTTAAATTGGATTCCTTTTACATATATCAAAAATTACCACGAAACATGTACTAAATCGCACTGAAAATCACTGATGAACGTGATTAAACTTTATTGAAAAGAGGACAAAATTGGCTATATTGGGATAAGATATTAATGCTAAATATAGGAATAATTTTTATTATTTATATTAATGCATTTTATAAATTTATATAAAAAAAAAATGACAGCAAATTGTGAAATAATATTTATTAAATAACAGATTTTTTTTGAGGGGGGGGGGAGGGAATTCAAATGAAAAGTTGATATAAAAAAATCAAAAATTGTAGAGAACATAATTACTTTTCTATACTAATACTTTAAACAGAATTTCAGTTTCGAATTTCGAAAAATCTCTGTGAAACAGAAAAAAAACTATAAAAATCGTATAAAAAATTCGCAAAAAAGAAAAAAAAAAGGCTGCACGAATTCTAATTAAATTTTATCTAAAAATATATACAAGATGTACTATATTGTACTTACAGTTTGAAATTGGATTAATTCTACAACTGCAAAAAAAAAAAAAATCACTGTAAAATGCGAAAAAACACAGAATATAACACAAATTTTAACATTTTGCTGTATTTTCGTAAGTGTGGCACTTACGGTGGTGCAGTGCGTCTGATGAATATTCGTTTTAATTTAATGCATTTTCAGAGATGCTACGCATACGCCAGAAAATACGGTACTTCTCTTTGATTTTAAAATGTTTGTTTTCATTTGTAGAAGAAACTATGAAATTAAAAAAGTCTTATAATTATCTTTTTTAAGTAAATCAAAGCAGATTTTTTTCAATATAAAATTTACTTATAAAAAGCTCTTGTTTATCAAAATGTAAGTCTCTTTTATTAAAGATTATGTAAAATTATTTTTTAAAGTAGATTTTAATACCTTTAAGCTTTGAAATATAAAAATAATCACTGTTTGGCCTAGCAATTGCTATTCAGCTCGCCAAATATTCAGCATTTGGTTTACCTGTGAGCTCTTAGCATGCTCATTAAGATTTTCAATGAAAAACAGCGGAACTTCAAAACATTAATTTCTGCTTCCTGATTGGTTTGATTAAGAGTGTCAACAAATGTGCAAAATTATAAAATATGCAAGGGAGAGTTATGAAAAAAAAAAAAGCTAAATTTTCATTGGTTATTTTTTATACAAACAAAAAAGTTTCATAGGTGCCCATTACTGGCATATCTACCCAATAATTCATTCATAAATAAATGTCAATTTTTCAATCATTTAGTATAATGAACAGTTAAAAATTTCAGCAAATGAAGCAGTAATAATTTTGCTTACCATGCCAACAGCACTTTTGTCAAAAGGATTCCATGGCACATTTTCAGGGTAATGAGCTAGAACTTTAGACCGATAAGGCCTGTCAAGAGGAGTGCAATGAAGACTTTCTCCTAAAATACAAAAAATGATGCATAATTATCAAAATTACATCTGAAATGTGAGCTATTAAAATAAAGTCTACAAACAGAATAAATCATAATACTGTTTTGTACATAATGCACAAATTTGCAAGTTGGTTAAATATGTACACTGACTAAAAATAAAACATGAGATTTGTAACTCATCACAATTTATTTAACAAATGCAAAATGTAATTAAAGGATTGCTATATAATGATTAAAAAAAGCTATGATGAATTTATTGATGATGAATTATATGAGGCATTTATATAATTGAAACAATACAATAAGACTAAAATACAAATATCAAGATATTATTTATCTAATACAGAATCAAAGTAAAAATAGGTTACCTGCAAGCTGATCGGGCTCTAACCCCGAGCTTAAATCTAAGCCACATATTACAAAGTAATCCGCTATACGTTTCTCTGTGACTGATGCAGCGGAATTCGACATATTTGATTAAAATTAATTAAAGTTAATCATTCTGCTAACGTGATGGTGACAAAAAGCACAACAAACCCGCCATCTTGTTTACATTCCAAGGTTTTTTAATGCGCATGTCAATCACCCTAGTGATTCCAGCTGTTTAACGATCCGCGTCAAAATGTGCACCAAGGAGTAAAGAATGTGTTGTAGAATCAGAATCTGATTTGCGTTCTCAAAATTTATGTTTGAAACATGAAAATGAGTCTAATCATTTCAACAAATTAGATTTTGATCTGTTGCTCATTGATAATTGATACTAAATAGTTGTTAGATGGAGAGATCACATTTTTGTACAGTCTCAGCACACAGCAGGCAGGGCCAAAGACAGAGCAATGTTAAGAAGACTTTCTTGAACAGTTTCAGACACTTTTCTCCGAGAGGAATTTCAATGGCTCCGAGCCGGGCATTATAGAGAAGTTCGGGGAAGAGAGGGTGTTTGTCCTTTGACAGCACATAATCCCAAATCTTCCAGGGGAGGATATCTCACTGCTACGCGGGGAGATGGGGGATATCCCCCAGGCCACTCTCTGAATTCAACACTGTTCTTGTTCTTTACTCATAAAATACTGAGGTGAGAAGCAGCAAAACCCGTATAAGTGAACGGGACAGACAAACAGAAAGCAATGGCGGATCTAAGGAAAAGGGAGGCAATGAGGAGATCCCCCCCCCCTTGGATTTGTAGCGTCGCCATCTTGCGCGATCAGTAAAACGAGTTTCTCGTAGGAAGCGATTGAGCTAGCCTTTTGCTCGGCACAGAAGTTTTCGCTTTCTGACCGCGGGTTCTCCGGTTCGAACCTTGCTTGGGCACATCACCTGCATTGGTGACCTTGGACAAACGAACACGCATTTCAACATCTTCGCTCAAAACCAACAGATGGCAGCACTGAACACACCCCCAGCATCCAAAGCCTGCGAAAAGCTCGCAGCACGACCAAAGCCTGTGTAACGCTCACAGCACACGACCAAAGCCTGTGAAACGCTCACTGCACGCAAAGCTTGCCACGCTGCGCATCATCGAGGGGCCACACGTGCGCTCGGCGACAGCATGACTGACATCATCGCCAGCGAAACACGAGTGTACATCGCTCGTCAAACGTCAACGCGGCGTTCTTCTCACTGGGGGTGGAGAAGTAGCGGCGCCATCTTGCGCGGTCAGGAAAACGATTTCTCGCAGAAAGCGATTGAGCTAGCCTTTTGCTCGGCACATAAGTTCTCGCTTTCTGACAGTGGATTTTCCGGTTCGAACCTTGCCTGGGCACATCACCTGCAGATTCATAAAGGTGTTGAAACCAACATGAGAGGTTCTCA
The DNA here is from genome assembly GCA_964019185.1 of Maratus speculifer. Classification (NCBI taxonomy): domain Eukaryota; kingdom Metazoa; phylum Arthropoda; class Arachnida; order Araneae; family Salticidae; genus Maratus; species Maratus speculifer. The sequence continues at coordinate 222,198,216 of OZ025292.1, forward strand.
TAGGAAAGGACTTGTGCTGAAGCTCGAAGTCGGCGCAGTGCGGCCCCATCCGGTTCGCGCCAATTTATGAGTGAGTCTGAGTCAAGGTCTTCGTCGTCGTTGTTTCAGAGCCGGGCAGGAGTCGAACCTTACTTTTTTCTGCATATTCGGGCTAGATCAAACTTTCTTTCGAACCTGGCTAACGTTCTTCATTCTTCCTGAAACCTTGGTCTGCATAAGCCGAACTTTCCAGATACGGACTCGATCCGGATTAAAAGCAGAATATTTGGTCTGGGTCTGACCCAATGGCGGATCTAAAGGGTTCGACCCAGACCGCATAAGTTTAAATCCACCGTACTTGATCCAGTTCGTGTACTGATCTTGCATTTTTCAGCAGTTTCGGATCGGGCCAGACTTTTTTTTCTCTCATGTCAAGCCTAATCTGGACTTCGTTTTTCCTAGAGGTTTGCACTGTTCAAAATTTCTAGGTCGGAACTCGATTCGGAATAAAAACTAAATGTTTGGTCCGTTTCTTCCCTGACCAAGTTCGTATGACCAGACATGACCCGACCGCGATCCATTTGCTCTTCTAAATTCTTCCCCACGAGCTCAAGTTGCGCTTTCATCTTACTTATTGGCTATTTATAAAAATTATATTTTTTTCGAACTTCGAAAATCATATTTATTTCAAATTTCGAACATAATATGAAAATAAAATATATACATAAGTATGCATAAGCATTCTTTATGAATAATTTAAATTGCAGGTTACAGCCCGGGCTCAAGTCGATATTTTAGCTTTCATAATAGGTCGGTCCAATAATTTGTGTGGGTTGGATGTGAAAATTTCAGCTGGGATAAGCCGCTAACCGCCATATTGAAGCCAGCTTAAAAATGTTACTATTTGCTATACTTTTAACACTACTTAAAGCCCCTCTGTAGATTGCACAGTTTTTAGAATACCTAAGTATCAGTGTAACTTTTCTGTTAGAAATAGATACGAAAATCACTATTTGTTTTCCGCCAGGCAATGACACTGACTTCCAGGCATTATTGATTAGGAAGTCCTTTAATAAATATTTAGAGCAACAGTTTTAGAAAGCAAGATGACATCTGAACAACATTAAATATGTTTTGAGCGCGGCGAAACAAATCTGAACGGGCTCTGATAGAAGTACATTTGACACCATCGCAGGATGCATATTTTTCTCTAATAGGTAGAAGCGCACACAGAATTGAAATAAAATAACGCTCACATAAGAGCTTGTAAAGAATAGCATGATTACATATCAAAATTAATTTGGTTCATCGAGCGCTTCTTAAAAAAAAAAATAATTCAAAGATAGAAAAAACGACAAAAATGTAGAAAAAAGGCCAAAACACTCTATTTTCGGGCAATAATTACTATGACTTACTATTTTATTTATCACATAAAGCTTCTATTAAACAAAAATACATAACTTTAAGTATACAAAGCCATTAAAAAATTGTTTGAATCCAAAACTTTTTTTTTTTAATCGCGTATATGATGGGTGAAAAATAGCCCTTACCAACCCACTTTCTTTACTTTATACTTTACTAGCGGCCCGCCCTCGCTTTGCTTCGGGTAGTCCCATGTCACTACTGACACCGCAAATTGTTACAACCCCTTCATCCCATTAAATTCAACTACTAAAACCATTACTCTCCTTTTAAGTAGTCGGGTAAAAAGTAGCCTGTATGTTAATCTAAGGTGCCAGATAACTCCCAAAATTTCATAAAAATCGATCCATCCGTTCTTAAGTTATAGATGGTGTAACTAACACGACTTTGTTTTTTGGATATAGATTATAGCAGCCCGCCCAGGCTTTGTACGGGTATTAAAAAAAAATTCAAGTTATAAATTTTTACACACATACTCATACTCTCTTCTTTGTGGGTGGAGTTATTAAAAAAGTGTAAACTTATAAAAGAAAATTCGGATATTAGTATTATTTTTTACTTATTTGTAATTCGTACACTACATTTTTACTTATTTACTTTTTACATTTTTACCTATTTATTTTATTTTTACAACAATTACAGGATGTCTTTATACACAACGTTCACAGCTTTCTTGTCATTAGACAATACAAACATGTTTTCTCTAGAGGTTACTCTTGAAAGAGCGACATACAGTTGTCCATGTGAAAAACAGTCAACGCTCAAATCTAAGCCTGCAACGTTGAAGGTTTGACCCTGCACCCTGCGATTTATTAATGGTCATTGCAAAAGATGTTTTTACCGGAAACTGTAAACGTTTAAATTGGAAGGGTAAATCCGATGGTATCAGAGGGATTCGGGGAATCAATACATCTTCTCCGGTACCACATCCTGTGAGTATTGTGCACTCTATTATGAAAGTTTTCAGTGATTTTACCAGCAAACGCGTGCCATTGCAAAACTTAGGTGGATTCAGGTTTCTTAATAAAATAACAGGACAACCGTCTTTCAACTTTCAACACCATTTTGTGAGGAGGGAGTCCAGACGGGTTCAAAGAGTTTAGAAATTCTGTAGGAAAATGGACAGCTTCTTCCAAATCGAGAACAGTATCGACCGAGTAGTATACTTTAGTCGGCGCATCAATCTTTGAAAGAATCAAGTTATTTACCTTATCTACTTGTTCGTTAGTTGGTGACAGAAACGCTCTTTCTTTAAACCAAGATATTGTCTTATAACTTATGATATCAATGTCAGGATAGACATTGTTGACTAACTCTTGGATGTTGTCTATCAAAACACAAAGGTTTTCAAGGTTAATCCTTCCCTCACTTTGTGTTAACTCTCCATTGCCAACTTTTAGCAGCATCTCTGAAAATAGCCTGTTCTCACGTGAAGATGACGAAACCCTCATATTAGTTTTAAGCTCTAATTTATTGACATGTGGCCAAAGGTTGTATCTTTTTAGGGAAGTATTTATTTCGTCAGCACGTGTTCCTCGAGTCACAACTGGTAGGATTTGACAAAAATCTCCAGAGAACAGAATTGTACATCCACCCATAGGTGAATTTTTGTTCCGCATATCGCGCATTGTCCTATCCAGTGCTTCCACAGACGTCTTGTGTGACATGGTAGCTTCGTCCCAGACTATTAATGAGCAGTCACGCATCAATTTTCCTGTATTGCTCTGTTTAGAAACACTACAGACGCTGTTATTGTCATCGGTGGCGATTTTCAGCGGGAGCTTGAATCTAGAGTGTGCGGTTCGACCTTCGTCTAAAAGCGTAGCGGCAATGCCGGATGACGCAACAGCTAACGCAATTTTTCCGGTAGATCTCACTTTTTTAAAAAGCAGATTGATTAAAAATGTTTTTCCTGTACCTCCTGGGGCATCAAGGAAAAACAATTTCCCTTCATTGTTATCGATTGTTGATAGTAATGCAGTGAATACTTTTTTCTGATCGATGTTTAATCGTGGCTCATCTTGAGCTATATTTTGTAATTATTTTATTTTGGAAAATCTTGTAGGGTTCAGCCTGCGTTTGCAATGTATAAGCGGGAAAAATGAAATTATTTACGACATCACATTAAAAACCTCGAAAATAACAGAATTTCTCCACTATTTAATGGATGTTATTATACATATAAACCTTTCTCTTGAATCACTCTATCTATTAAAAAAAACCGCATCGAAATCCGTTGCGTAGTTTTAAAGATTTAAGCGTACATAGGGATAGGGACAGAAAAAGCGACTTTGTTTTATACTATGTAGTGACATCACATTAAAAACCTCAAAAATAACAGTATTTCTCCACTATTTAATGAATGTTATACATATAAACCTTCCTCTTGAATCACTCTATCTATTAAAAAAAACCGCATCAAAATCCGTTGCGTAGTTTTAAAGATTTAAGCGTACATAGGGATAGGGACAGAAAAAGCGACTTTGTTTTATACTATGTAGTGATATATTTTGTAATTATTTTATTTTGATAAATCTTGTAGGGTTCAGCCTGCGTTTGCAATGTATAAGCGGGAAAAATGAAATTATTTTCGACATCACATTAAAAACCTCAAAAATAACAGTATTTCTCCACTATTTAATGGATGTTATTATACATATAAACCTTCCTCTTGAATCACTCTATCTATTAAAAAAAAACCGCATCAAAATCCGTTGCGTACTTTTAAAGATTTAAGCGTACATAGGGATATAAGGACAGAAAAAGCGACTTTGTTTTATACTATGTAGTGACATCACATTAAAAACCTCAAAAATAACAGTATTTCTCCACTATTTAATGAATGTTATTATACATATAAACCTTCCTCTTGAATCCCTCTATCTATTAAAAAAAACCGCATCAAAATCCGTTGCGTAGTTTTAAAGATTTAAGCATACATAGGGATATAGGGACAGAAAAAGCGACTTTGTTTTATATGTAGTGATAGTGCATTGATCAACCCGATCTAGAGGTCTGCACGGCCAGAATTTCCAGGCCCGGGCCCGGCCCGTATAGAAATCAGTGAAAACAGGCCCGGCCCGGCCCGTTTTGGCCTGTTACAATTTCTACGATTTCTAAAAAAATCAGATTTTTATCATATAAATAAGATTTCTTTAAAGAATACTGCATACATATCTCTGGAATGATTTTACAGTATAATTTGCAGGAAATACACATTAGCAACATTAATGATTACTAAGATTCTTAGGCTTTCAACATTCAAATAAAAATTTATTAAAAAATTAATATGGCTTAGAATAAAAGAAAAAAGAAAGAAAGTTAAAAACATCGTAACTTTTGAAGCTGTTTAAAAGAAGATTTATAAAAATATTTCTATATCATTTTATTAAAGATTTTAAATCCAAATTCATTCGTTAATTCAAAGAAGCTCCTTTCTAATACATTTCTAAATTCATTTTTTTCCCCTCAGAAACGCATAATTAGCAGGTGTCTTTGGGTGATTAGCAGGTGTCTTTATTCAGAAACTATATAATCAAGTGGCGTTACCCATTTTTTGATACAAGCAATTTAAGAACACTGCAAGCAAATAAAATATTGTCATAGTTAGCGTTTTGAATCGAATTTCCGGAAGCTATAGCATGGGAAGAGAGAAAAATCTGCAACCATTTGAGAAACTATTGTATCTCAACAAGATTATACAAGTATTTTATTTATCAAAATTGAAAAACGCTATTCGATTCCAAACCCCTTCAATAGTCAGGCTTATCCCTTTTATATTTTCATAATTAAAAATTAATCTGAAAATGTGTCAAACTTTCGCATTATTGAAAAATTAATTTAAAAACCATCAAGAAGTGTATATCGAAAGATTAAGCTAACATAAGTTCTTTATCGCTGTTTATAATTTTACAGATCTTGAGAACAATTAAGTTTTCTTCCGGTCCGGCAAGTCTAAATGTAGAAAAATAATGCAAGCTTGATCTCGGCTCGGCACGAGCAGAGGTCTGCACGGGCCCGGACTTGGCCCGTGGCCCGTACCTGGCTCGGCCCGCGGGCTGGCGGAATTGCTTCGAATTTTCTAACGGGCCGGGTCCGCAAAAAAATTGAACGGGCCGGGCCAGGCCGATGAAAAAAAAATTTCGTGCCTACCGGCCCGTTCTGAAGATTTAAGCAGATACGATAAAATATGAGCTATTTTCAACGAAAATGGTTTTAAGGAGAATAAGTATAAATGTGCGTGACGAGCCATACTAGTTTGACAGCATCAATATAAAAATGTACAGAGTAAAGATCGGCATCAGAGAGTTATATTGTGTGTAACCCGTTTTAATATTTTTTTAGCTGACTCATGTCGGGCCGAGATCAAGCTTGCATTATTTTTCTACATATAGGCTGGCCGGACCGGAACTAGACTTAATTGTTCTCAAGATCCGTAGGGCAGAAAACATGATTTGTAAAATTATTAACAGCGATAAAGAACTTATGTTAGCTTAATCTTTGGATATATACTTCCTGATGGTTTTTAAATTAATTTCTCAATAATGCGAAAGTTTGACATATTTTCTGATTAATTTTAAATTGTAAAAGTATAAAAGTTATAAGCCTAACTATTGAAGGGATTTGGAATCGAATAGCATTTTTCATTTTTCGTAAATAAAATACTTGTATAACCTTGTTGAGATATAATAGTTTCTCAAATGATTGCAGATTTTTCTCCCTTCCCATGCTATCGCTTCCGGAAATTCAATTCAAAACGCTAATTATGACAGTATTTTATTTGCATGCAGTATTCTTAAATTGCTTGTATCAAAAAATGGATAACGTCATTCGATTATCTAGATTCTGAATAAAGATACAAGCTAATCTTATGCGCTTCTAAGAAAGAAATGATTTTAGAAATGTATCAGAAAGGAGCTTCTTTGAATTTAAGAATGAATTTGGATTTAAAATCTTTAATAAAATGGTATAGAAATATTTTTTTTAAATCTTTTTTATTAAACAGCTTAAAAAGTAACGATGTTTTTAGCTTTCTTTTTTTTTTCTTCTATTTTAAGCCATATTAATTTTTTAATGAATCTTTATTCGAATGTTGAAAGCTTAAGAATCTAAGTAATAACAATAATGTTGCAGGCACCAAACATTGCTACCTGCTCTATTCTAACATGCTTCTAAAGGGGAGGGAAAGCCCAGAGATCATTACCCATTGTAACTGCTACAACATGATTTTTGTATCCCTTTATTTAACGAATTCTTACATTGCATAAATTCGGTGTGTGTCCAGCATCGAACCCGGGTACTTTCAGCCTGGAGTTCGGTGCTATGACCACTAGGCTATCACGGCCACACCAAGTGAGTTTTAGTAATAGCTTTTAAAAATGTAAAGCTATTGACTATTCGTTGCTAGCTTTTTTCTAGTAATTCTTACAGATTCCTTGTAACCGAGTAAGATTACTAAAAATTTTTTAGTAATTATAAAGATCACTAAAATTGTTTTAGTAGATCGACCTCTTTTTTTTTTTTTTTTTTTTTTTTTTTTTTTTTTTTTTACAGTGTATGGCTCGTAACACACATTTAAATGTATTCTTGTTAAAACCATTTTCGTTGAAAATAGGTCATGTTATATCGTTTTTTGTTTAAATCTTGAGAACGTGCCGGCATGCCCGAAATTTTTTTTATTGGCCCGGCCCGCTAGAAAATTCGAAACGATTCCGCCAGGTACGGGCCACGGGCCAAGCCCGGGTCCGTACCCGACCTCTAATCCGATCCCTGAAAAGTTTTATAATCATACTTTTATTTCATTTAAGAATACTGTTTTTTAATTTTAAAATATGTTGAAAATATGTGCCTGCAAAAGGTCGATAAATTGCTTTATATAATTTTTGATCCTATAAAACTTATGTCTGAAATCGTGTCCGATTTCTAAAGAGCACTTAAAAATGTCTATTTTAAGGTGTTTATCAAACATCGCTTTATAAATCTATTTTTCATATTTTATATTCAATAGGTTTATGTTACATGCCGAGAAAGTGAAAAAAGAAAAAAAAAAATCAGAAATTCAATTACGGCTGGATAGGGTAAGTTTTGCAATCGTTTAAAAAAAAAAAAAAAAAAAAAAAAAGAGAGAGAAAAAAACGACGGATTTACACGTTTCAAGCGCGAGATTCCAAAAGACATATTTTTTGAAAAAAAAAAAAAAAAAATATTTTTTGAAAAAAAAAATGTCTCCGTCTGCTTGTGTGTCTGTAAATGCCCTATCTCCGGATATGGGAAGAAGCCTATTGAATATTAGTAATCTCGGTTATGCTGAATTTTTTTTTGCGGACTCTCGAAATATTCGTTCTGATGAAAGGTACATAAATTTTTTCGAATTTTTTTATTTTAAGGAATGGATGTAAAAAAAAAAAAAAAAAAAACAACAACAACGACAAAAATAATAATAATAATAATAAATACATAAAGAATGAAGTCGAACGGATAATTAGTTATCGAGATATTTGTAATCATATTTTCTACACTCTTTGATTTTTCATGACCCTGTATTTCATTCAAATATATATTTTAATTAAAAATGAAACGCTTAATTTGACGCAGTAAATTGTTAGTTAACAGGATTATCATTTTAGGACTTATAAAGTTGTTTCTTTTACGCATTTCAGTACTACTTGAGTAGTTTGGCGTTTTATATAATTTGTCAAAACTGGTTCATCAGCAATTCAATAATAAAGCATTACTATGAATTAAAAATATTTAAATATATGCTTAAACTTTATTTTGTAATTGCAATGCACTTTATAAATAATTCACACATGCTTTATTTTCATATTTTATCGTATGTGTATGCATGATGTGGGTAAGTATTACAATAGCCCCCAACGACTAGTTTTAGAATAGAGAAGTTAACACATTGAGAGCCACGGTGACTGACATTGAACTTTCCGTTTAGGACGGTGACAGACAGTGTAAAATATGATATGAAACTAATATATCTTATGTAAAAATAATAATAATAATAATAATGAAACATATACAGTCGAGTCTCCATATAACGAAATCCGTTGTTCAGTCAAAAAATTCGTTAGAAAAATTCGCTGAATAGAAAACGGCAAAATCTTTCTCATATGTTTAAATTTTGAAACACAATTGTTTTTGAGTTGTTTAATTAAGTTTTAGGTAGATTTCGTATGCAATACTACCAGTTTATATATATATATATATATCACTTTTTTATGGACACGATAACTTCTATAATTCTTCACCAATCTCCACCAAACTAGTGCATAAAATCAAAGGGGATAAAATCTCGGCTAAGTTCGTTAATGGGCAAAATCGGACCAAGGGGGTCGAAATAGGGGGCGTTTTTGTGAAAACAGAAAAAACCCCATAACTTCTTAATGAAAATAGATATCGAAACAGTTCAAAGTTTGTATTACTTCTAAATAATGGGCCAAAAGTTTATGCATGACAGATTTTTGATAAAGTTAAAAATGGGCTCAAGGGGCGAAAAAAATAGGGTTTTTGGGAGAAAAAAAATCATAACTTTGTCAATTCTCAAGATATCAAATACATCTAAATTTTTTATAAATATTCTCAAAATTATCTAAAACTTTTGAATTTGCAAGTTTTTGATAGGACTAACTCTTACCGGTAAAAAAAAAAAAAATTAAAAACGAAAACAGAAAGGGGTTTCGAAAAAGAAAAAAATCCATAACTTTGTCAATTCTTAAACTATCAAATCCAATTAAATTTATTTTACATCTTCTCAATAATATCTACAACTTTTATACTGACAAGTTTTTCATAGGATCAATTCGTATAGCAAAAATAAATTAAACAAAAATTGGAGTTAGAGAAAAAACCTCTAATCCAAACTGCTTACATTCTGAATCGTTTTTTAAATTCAATTTTTATTTTAAACGCATCCAAATGGCAGATCCTATTATTTAGGAACTATATAATGTGAAACATTGGCCAGATTTTTGATAAAGACAGAATATACTTCAAAAAAGGGTATTTTGAACAGAATTTCCTGAAGTGACCGTGATGGGAAATTTGAGGACGTATTCAAATAACAAATTGCGTTTTTTCTGACTCATTTTTAAATCCATTTTTACTCTCAAACGCATGCAGTTTACAAGTCCTCTTATTTAGGAACTGTATACTATGACGCATTGGTCAATTTTTTGATAAAGATAGAATATATTTCAAAAAAGGCTGCCAAAAAGGGTATTTTGCACAGAATTTCCCGAAGTGACCGTGATAGGAAATTTGAGGAAGTATTCAAATAACAAATTGCGTTTTTTCTGACTCATTTTAAATCCATTTTTACTCTCAAACGCATCCAGTTTACAAGTCCTCTTATTTAGGAACTGTATACTATGACGCATTGGTCAATTTTTTGATAAAGACAGAATATATTTCAAAAAAAGCTGCCAAAAAGGGTATTTTGAACAGAATTTCGAGAAATTATCGTGATTGAAAATTTGAGTAAGCACTGAAATAACAAATTGCGTTTTTTCTGACTCATTTTTAAATTCAGTTTTGCTCTCAAACGCATCCAACTGACAGGTTCTCTTATATAGGAGCTTATAATGTCCCGCATTGTTCAGTTCTCTGATAAAGGCGGAATATATTTTTAAAAATGCTGACAAAGTGGGTACTTCGCGCAAAATTTCCCGAAGCTATTATGATTAAGAATTGAGGTTTTATTCAAAATTGGTTATTTTATAACTAATTTTTAAATTCAATTTTGCTCTCAAACGCATTCAATTGACAGTCTTTTGTTATTTAGGAACTATATAATGTACCATATTAGTCGATTTTTTAATAAAGTCAGAATTATTTCAAAATATGTTGTCAAAATGGGCCTTTTGGCCGAATTTAACTTAAGATGATTCTGATAAAACCAGTCCTTACAGAAAAATGAAATTAAAAATTTTTCAAAAGAGGACAAATAAGGTTATTAAACTGTGTTTATCTGTAATCAAATTTATTTTTTGTTGTTGAAATGAGCACTCTTCGAAATCTACCTCCGCCTATAGGCCAAGCCGACAGGGATTTTTTGAAATATTTAACGGAATTTTTCCAGAACCTCAAACATTTTCACCACTTTCTTTTTTTTCCAGTCTTATTGATTATTTTCAAAATTTTTACTTTATCAGAGAGAATCATGTTTATCCTAGAAGCAATTGTATGCAGATGCAGTAGAAGATAACACCAGCATAGATGACATTTAGTAACAATTCTACATTCAAATGGTCTCTCACAACAAAAAAATGTTCAGAGTCGCCACAAACAACAAATATCCACTCTAAACTCTAAAGAGTAATGAGAGTTAGTTTAGGTAGATAAAAACATGCTAAAAAAGACGACCTTTTCTGCAATTTCCCCCTTACCCCTTCGTTATTCTTGCCTTACAATCCAAACCAAGAAACAAACAACATTTTCAAGACGACAATGAAATAAATAGTTTTATATATAAGAATGCTTTGTGGTAATTGCGAATCGCTCCAGTAGCAAGCAAATGTTTCAATTTTTTCTAAGAACGCATCCTCATCTTGGCTAAAATAAAGTCAAATGTAACCATGCAAAAAAGAATGTTTTTATTGGGGGGGGGGGGGGGGATGCCTTTTTTTGGACATAAGGAATAAGGTAGAAGAATGCAGCTATGAAATATGGAGATATATATTTCGCTATATGGAGATTATTTTCAATATAATCACTAAAAAATTGACCGTTTCTACAAAAAGTTCGTTAAATAAAGAAATTCGTTGGTTAGAGTTTCGTTATAGAATGATTCGACTGTATATTGATATCATATCAATAGCTCTTGATAAAAGTGTAAGTGAGCATCAGATGTTCATCATAGGATTTCGCAATTGTTGTTGTCATATTAGAGAGAAATTTCTTATCTTCAGTTTGGTTCAATAAAATTCATCTTTAAATTAATCTTTTTTTTCATTATTTAAATTGGAGGAAAAAAGCAATTTGTAAAATCATTTTTCCGCAAAATTGGCAATCAGTCAGCCATGTCAAATGTAATTCAAATAGTTTGTGGAAACATTTCGCTTCATTTTCTTCCGTTCCTTTTTTTTTTTTTTTTTTTTTTTTTTATGAATTTTATAAGGAAAACAATCGAAATGTTGTCGTTTAAATATACATTATTTTCCAAATAAGATGTAATTCTTCCAGTTTATTTTGGGGTTATTAAACTTTTGAATGTGACTTATTTTTTGTTTAAATGAATATTTTACACAATAGTATTTTAGATAATTGCGAATTTGAGGTTGTTGACTGCATAAAAATTTCCAATAATGAATAAGTATTTTAAAAGTTACTCACTACAAAATGAATATAATTTTTAACTTATTGTGTTTTATGATTTTCAGTTATTGTGTTAAACGGTGTTAATGATATTCAGGATGTAAATCTTGGAAACAATTTAACCGTTTTTTATGCTTTTTGTTTTCCTACTATGAAAATGCAAAAATTTAGAAAATTCACAGTAAACTTTTACACTTCTTTTTCTGAAAGCAGGATATGTAAAGATTAACTCAAAGTAAATAATAAACTCCAAGAATCTTCAGCCATTTTTAGGTGCGTTCGTAATTATGTAAATACGTAGCACCTATTGGTGTCGCTCAGTCCGTCCGTCTGTCCGTCCGTCTGTCTGTCTGTCCGTCTGTCTGTCTGTCCGCATATAACACCGCAAAAACTATCCAACCGAATCATCTGAAATTTAAAATATATAACTATTACATAATTTTGTCGAGTCATTTCAAATTTTATGAAAATCGGATGGATAGATCAATTACAGGGACAATCAAAAGGATTCCGTTACATTACGGTCAATGGGGAAAAAAGTTTCAAATGCATTTTAATCGTTTGAAATTTAAAACGTACATTTATTACATAATTTTGTCGAGTCATTTCAAATGTTATGAAAATCGGGTACATAGATCAATTACAGGGACAATCAAAAGTATTCCGTTACATTACGATCAATGGGAAAAAAGTTTCAAATGCAATTTAATCGTTTGAAATTTAAAACGTATAATTATTACATAATTTTATCGAGTCATTTCAAATTTTATGAAAATCGGATGGATAGATCAATTACAGGGACAATCAAAAGGATTCCGTTACATTAAGGTCAATGGGGAAAAAAGTTTCAAATGCATTTTAATCGTTTGAAATTTAAAACGTATATTTATTACATAATTTTGTCGAGTCATTTCAAATGTTATGAAAATTGGGTACATAGATCAATTATAGGGACAATCAAAAGTATTCCGTTACATTACGATCAATGGGAAAAAAGTTTCAAATGCATTTTAATCGTTTGAAATTTAAAACGTATAATTATTACATAATTTTGTCGAGTCATTTCAAATGCTATGAAAATCGGATGCATAGATCAATTACAGGGACAATCAAAAGTATTCCGTTACATTACGATCAATGGAAAAAAATGTTTCAAAAGCATTTTAATGGTGTTACACTCATTTGAACATAATATAATTGACATGAATCTATGATGTATGTACTAAAATATACATTCTGTACAATCTGGGATGCAAGGAATATTTATTATTAAATTACAGGGCCACACAAATGTATTCCACTAAATAATGTTATACGGGGAAATATTGCTTGGGGCGTGTTTTAATTATATTAACCTACTTCACATTTTATGAATAAGATATACGTTAATGAAGTATAATAAAAATTACTCCCTGCATATTTACAGGAACACAAAGATTTCGACCACTATACTGTATCCAAAGTACGCTCTACTATACCAGCAAGATCTGAATATTTTAAAACTTATAGTACGAACGCACCTCATTTGCTACGCTTCACGTGCAATTTCCAACTTGTTCTTTTTTGTATGAAGTCAGTCGTATGCCGGATGCAGGAAAAAATATTTGTTAGCGTTTTGTTTGGTACCTCACCTCTATATATATATATATATATATATATATATATATATATATATATATATAAAAGTACTCTTATAGTGGTTTATAGTGGTGTACAGTACGGTAAAAAATGTCTAAAATTTCTTTAGCCTATTATACCTAACTTCTGTTTTCTTTCTTCTTATATATATGTTTCATACATATATGAATGTCCCCCTGCTCATTGATTATATATGATAATGGTTATATATGATTATTGATGATAAATATGTTACACTTTGAGAATGTTGCAATAACAAAGTTTTGAAAAAATAGTGACAATTATTAAGTTATATGATTAAAATATTTAATTAATGCAGCATTTCTATTTCAATCAAATGCGGCAAATTATTTTAACTATAGTGTAACTTATGATTAGTGCTGCTCGCTGCTACATTCACATTCTGAAATATCAAATTTCTGTGATGGTGTTTTTTAATGTCAGCCAATTATCTACACTTGGGATATAGACCCTAAACGAGAGATGCCCCCCGTGGGGGTCTTTTTAAGGGAACCTAACCCGTATTTACGCAAAGAAATCCAAGGTTCGAAGAAAACCACGGAAAACTCCGAAACGGTTAAGCGACTGGCCGCGATTGGGCTTTAAACCTGTCTACCAGTTTCGGAGGAAAACCTCTCGGCTACTGGTGGGGCCCAAATTTCTGAGATGGAGTGTGTGGGTGGGAGTGATAACTGCAACTTCAATACTCCCACTCTGAAATATAAAACTCTTAAAATGAAGTGGGAGGATGTCAGTTCTATTCTACCCCATATGGGGCATATGTTTTTTTTACTTTAGAAACATTGGTTATGAACTCATAGACCGGAAGGCGGCAGCATCTTGTCGAATTCAGGACTGAAATTCCAGAATCGGTTAAAACTCGATTGCCTGCACCCAAAAGTTTTGAAAACATGGAGGTAGGTTTCTGAGAGCAGGAAAACACAATGGTAAACCACAAATCGACAGCTAAAATCGAGTTTTTAGGTGTTTTCCATCTAATATGAATTGACAGCCCACTTGCGTTTTAACATAAGGTTGATTAATTAATTGTACATGATATTAAGGCATAAAATACCATGAGGAACATGTTGCGCCAAAAAGATTTAACAAGCTAACTGAATTTTAACGAATTCTGGAATTTCAGCTGTGAACTCGATGACGTGTGGCGAACTGGTGCACTTCTGCACCAGTAAATCGGCTGAGTACTGAGTATCGGCTGAGTATCGGCACCAGTAAATCGGATGTAAATATGAAAGACGGTTCTTCAACCGTCTTTCATATTTACAGCCGATATTTATAAATCATTTATTTTGTAACAGGATATATTTTTAACTCTACAATTAACTAATATAAAACTAGAAATTTATTTAATTCAACAATTTTAAACAAGTTGACGTTATTTTTTTAAACATTATTTGAATACTTTTATTTTTATAATTGATTATTACAAACAACATGTAAATAACAACTCTGAAAAAAAAAAAAAAAAAAATGAAATTAGCTGTTAAAAATAATGATAATTAGTAGAGAATTTTGTTATTATTAAGAAGGAAGCGTTCTAAATCTACAACTTGATGGCAGGTACACAAAATAAATTTTAGGAATGAGTGATTAAAGAAGTAAGAAGCAGAACTTCTTTTTCCTTATTTCTTAATCCCTTGGGGACGAGCGACACGTACACGTGCCGCAAAAAGTCTCGTTTATTTCCCACCAGTAAAATTATACTGTAAAATTTGCCTTATTTAATCAGAGCATTTTCTCGATTTAAGAAGACTCAAATTTCTGTTTCTAAAAATTGGTGACAAAACATTAGAAATTTCGAAAAGCTCCTGTCGCGAATGGTTTAAAGTAACTTGCATAAAGCAAACAGCACAGTGTAAGAGAGCAAAGGCTCGTCAACAGATGGCAGCACTAAAAGAAACAGTGTCTAGATCAGCGGTTCTCAAACTATGGTACGCGCGTGCCAGTACTAGTACTGGTACGTGAAACTCTGTTTTCTGGTACGCAAAAGCCCGATACAGGTACATGAAATAAAATAAAAATGTAACTCATGAAATAAAAAAAATTAGCAAGGCCTGATTAATGTACAGGCCCTGGTCCCACCAATTTCAGGGGCCCACAAATTAGTTGCTGATTTTCAAAGTAAGTTTGATTAATATATATGCATAGTTTTTTTTTTTCTTTTCTGAAAATTGCAATTTAGTATTTTGAAAAATTGATAAATACCCAAAAATTGATATTTACCCTATCAACTTTGTCAACTCATCAAATAAACCTACTTTTTTTCTGAAAGTATGGCCGAGAATGGGGAGGTAGGGGAGTGGGTGTCCAAATTTTTAACAGGCCCTGGGCCCAATTTCAGCTTGATCGGGTTCTGAAAATTGGTACAATCCCCTTCACCCTTCTCTTTCTTGATTTGACAGTTCACCAGCTCTGAATGTGTGTGCTCTCTGATATTATTCTTCACAGTATTTTGTGTTCTCTTATTTTAATGCAATTTCGATTAGAATTTTCTGATAAACGGAATTTAACGCTTCATGAATACATGTTGATTTGAATTTCTATCACTGAAAAAAAAAAGAAAATACTTCTGTTACTAATATATATCCACTAATAACTGATAAAGCTGTAAAATTCCCGCTTGTTTTTAGCACTACATATCTTTGGGAATCTGCTTTCTCTTCACTTGAAAAACAAATATAAGAATAGATTAAACATTGAATTTGACTTACGTCTAAAATTTACTAATATTGAGCCTGATACGAGGAATCTGTATTCGACAAAGCAGGCAAACCCTTCCCATTAGCAATACATACACACCTAGAAAAAGGAATTGATTAAAACTAAAAAACATGTTTTGTTGAGTACATTTTGGTTGTTTTAATCGAATTTTTTAGTTAAAGTAAGAAATTGTTTTGTTGCTCAGACAAAAAATATTGTTAACATTCTTATAAAATATTAACAAAATTTCATCAATTTTATTTGAATCTTACTAAAGTCTTGTATTTCCAATTTGTAATTCCAACAAATTATTGTTGTTTTTGCAAAATTTAAATTGGTGTGCAGTAGCCATAAATCTCACGTAATTTTGTTTAATTGACTAACTATAAAGGATAAACTTTATTTTTGGATAATAAAAACTTTTCAAACTGAGACGGATTAATGACGCTTTTCATTACGGTATAATGCATTTCGGATAAAAATTGTAGATGGAAAAAAAAAAAAAAATCAAAAATATTTTTTTGTTTGTTTTGACAAAATTTCCATTGACCCCAATATGGGTCAAAGAAAATAGAAGATTTTATTTTATCCCCCACCTCCCTCAAAAAAAAGAGCAAGCTCATTTAGGAAAGTAATAATATTTTTAATAACAAGTTGGAAATTGCACGAGAAGCGTAGCAAATTAGGTGCGTTCGTACGATAACAAAGTTTTAAATATATTCAGATCTTGCTGTTATAATAGATAGTATTTTGAATAGAATATAATGGTCGATTTTTTTTTTTTTTTTTTTTTTTTTTTTTTTTTGCATTACTCTAAATATACAGGAAGTAACTTTTTATTATACCTCAGCAACGTATATCATATACTATACTATATGCTTTCTTTTATACAGGAAATAATTTGTAGTATTCCTCAGCAACGTATATCAATCTCATAAAATGTTAAATAGTTAATTGCAATTAAAACGCGCAACAAAAAATGTTCTCCCTATATCATTATGTAATGGAATACTTCTGTGTGACCTTGTAAATCAATAAGAAAAGTTTTTTGCATCACAGATTGTGCAAAATGTATATTATAACATGTACTTCACAGATGCATAACAATTTTATTGTGTTCGAATAAGTGTAACATCATTAAAATGCCTTTGAAACTTTTTTCCTCATTGATAGACTTTTAATTGTCCCTGTAATTGATCTACGCATCCGATTTTCATAAAATTTGAAATGACTCGACAAAAATATGTAGTAATCATATATTTTAAATTTCAAACGATAAAAATGCATTTGAAACTTTTCCCCCCATTGACCGTAATGTAACGGAATACTTTTGATTGTCCCTGGTCCCTGTAATTGATCTATTCATCCAATTTTCATAAAATTTGAAATGACTCGACAAAATTATATAATAATAATATATTTTTCTTTTTTTCGTTGTTACATGCGGACAGACGGACGGACTGAGCGACAAAGATTATAATCTTTGTAAATAGAGTGAAAAAGGTAAATAAATAGAAATATTTTACCAAATTTATAATCACAAATCAAATAAAATAATATAATAAAATTAATAATTATTTTATTTTTAACATTATTTGAACAGCATAATTTAAAATAATCATTACAATGAAATATAGAATAAAAATAAGAACTAATGAAAACCCAATCTTCATCGTTATTACTAGTTACATTTGAATGAATTAAAATTAAAGAAATTTAGGGAAAAAAATAACAATGATTAATAATTTTCACTTTTTTTTAATAATAAATTCCGATCCAGATACATAAAATTAATCATGTTTTTTTTTTTATTAAATCACTTTTACAACTGTTAATTTAATATACTGAATATTATTAATTTTTTTAATATGATGAGCAAGCCTCGGTAGCGCAGTAGGCAGCGCGTCAGTCTCATAATCACTCTCTTGAGTAATCTGAAGGTCGTGAGTTCGATCCTCACCCGGGGCAGTTTGTTTTTGGAAATTTCTGCTGCCAATCTTTTTAATGGTGGTTTTCCGATGTTTTTTAGTACTTTTCAATTTCCTACCAAAGTTTCACCGAAACTACTTCCTAAGAAATAAAGTATTACTTTTACATTAATCGTAGCAGTGGTAGTAGTGTATTGAATCATGTTAATTTTGTTAAAAAATATATATTACATAAAATAAACTAGCTATGAATGATAAAATTCATTTTAATGTACTCTAAAATTATATGAATGATTCAGTACTTAAAAAAATTAGGCAATTAAAGAAATGTTAAAATTTTTTAACATCTTTTTAGTTGTTTAATCATCTTTTAAGTATTGAATAATTTATGTAATTTTATAAATGCATTATTATAAGGAATATTTCAGCTAACAAAGACTTTTCCCCTATTTTTCGAATTTGGCTATCGAAATTTTTATTGTATGCGCATGCTTACATAACCCAGCTATATTTTAAATGTATGAATTATTATTAATTTAGCTAACGAGTGCCGGCCAGCACTTCAGTATGCGGCGCCTTAAGTACAGCACTTTGCGATGTTATACGTCCATGACTGCAGTGTTCAAGAACAGCGATTTAACCCCTTGAGGACGAGCGACACGCATACGTGCCGCAAAAAGGCTTAAGAATGCTTGTTTATACCCACCAGTAAAATTTTACTATAAAATTTACCTTATTTAATCGGAGCATTTTCTCGATTTAATAAGGCACAAATTTCTGTTTTTAAAAACTGGTGACAAAACATTAGAAATTTCGTAAAAGACTCCCGTCGCGAAGGGGTTAAACAATTTTTGACAATACAATAAATAAATAAATAAATAAGAAGTTTTTATACTTTTTTCTTCTTTTTAGCTGAAGTATAACGAAAAACACTTTTTTTCGCATTTAATGTGCATAATTCTGCTTATTATCGACAGTAGTTTCTATTTAAATAAAATTAAGTTAACTTAAGTTAGAATTTCATTAATTAAATTAATTGCATAACCAAATGATGTCGAGTAACCAAGAATTTATTGTTGTCTTATTTGCAATTTTAAGAATTTATAATATATATCTATATGATAAAGGGCAAACATATACAGTGTCTCACAAAAGTGATGGGACACTTGTGCTTTATAAAAAGAAACTGCAATAAAATAAATAAACAAACATGTGCAAAAATTTTTTGGGTGTGTTTCATATTTAAAGTTATTAACAATTATTACATAACATACATTTTATTAAAATATTAATTTAGTAAAAATACAATTGTTCAGAACGGAGCAAAAAATGGCTCACATAAGTGATGGGACACTTACTTTTCCATCAAATATTTATCCAAAAATTTTACTTTTTAAAAGGTTTTAATATTTTGTTGGATTTCCTTTTACTTTTAAAACATGATTTAATCTTTTTGGGATGGATTCGACTAATTTTTTTTGTGATTTCTGGAGTGATTTTACCCCATTCTTCTTGAAGCACTGATTTTAGTTGTTGTTTTGAAGAAATGGTGTGTTTGCGAATTCTTGATTTCAATTCTTGCCAAATATTCTCTATGGGATTTAAGTCTGGAGATTGTGGTGGTGTTTTTATTATTTCAGGACAGTTATATAGCAGCCAGAGTCTAACGTTCAGAGCAGTGTGCTTGGGGTCATTGTCCTGGTAGAATTTAAAATCGTTATGAAGGTTCAATTTTCGTGCTGAAGATTTCAAATTTTGCTTTAAAATATCAATATACTTGTACTGATCCATTATACTATCAATAAAAACAAGATTACCAACTCCAGCGGACGACATACACCCCCATACCATAACTTCTCTTCCACCATGTTTTACTGTTGGTACCAAGTTCTGTTTGCGAAATTCTTCCCTGGGTTTTCTCCACACCAAGATTGTACCGTCAGAACCAAATAAATTAAATTTACTCTCATCAGCAAATATAACTTTATTCCAGTAATCAGAATTCTTATTTATGTTGAATTTTGCGAAAGCTAGTCTGAGTTTTCTATTCTTTTCACTTACGAAGAAATTTTTCCTGGCTACTCTACCGTGATATCCAGCAGATCGAATTACCCTTCTAATAGTCTCAGGATTAACAGTTATTCCATATGATGCTTGTAAATCAGCAGCAACTTTTGAAGCACTATCTCTTGTATTTTTTTTTTTTTTTTTTTTTTTCGAACGATAATTCGCTTTATTCCGTTGGATAGCTTTGATGGTCGGCCAGGTCTTCTTTTTTCCTGAATCATATGATTCTTTTTATATCGTTTAATGATATTGAAAACTGTTGAACGACTCAAGTTAACTGTTTCAGCAGTTTTTCTAATAGATTTTCCATGTTCAATATGCAAATTAATAACTAATTTTCGAATTTCAGGCGAAGTTTCTTTTCGTTTAGCATTCAGGACTACACAGAGCTAAAAAACACAAAAATTCCAAAACAAATTGGAGAGAAATACTGCAGACGATTTTATAAATTATTGCCAATTGCTTTTAAGTAAAAATAAAACCCCAAAAAATATTTTTATTGCTTATTTCAGACGATTTTTGTTGCATATATAATGGTGTCCCATCACTTATGTGAGCTATTTTTTGCTCCGTTCTAAACATTTGTATTTTTATTAAATTAATATTTTAATATTTTGACAAAATGTATGTTATGTAATTATCTTTACTAAATTTAAGTATGAAACACACCCAGAAAAAAATGCGTACATATTTTTTTTAATTTATTTGATTAGTTTCCTTTTGTAAAGCACAAGTGTCCCATCACTTATGTGAAACACTGTATGTGCGTAATGCATACGTCATTTTGCAAATGCAATACTTTGAAATTAGAAATGCAATTTTGGTTTTGCTACTGCAATTTTTTAAAATTCTAAATAGCGCACATTTCCAATTTTTACACCGCCGTGTAGGGGAAAAATGTATTTTTAAATGCGATTTATTTATAAACTGTATCTTAATTTATTTTTGAAATATTATTATTGTTTGTAGTTTTTTATACCGTTTTTCTGACCGTGGCAACAGATGTATTCCATTTTTATTAAAAGCAAACGGGCATGGAGGAAGAAGATAGGTGGAGGTGAACTAAGCCTTAAAAAAGGTTTGCAATGTGAATCCATTTATCGCTCAAAGTTTAGTGTACCAAACAAAAGCACGTGGAAAATTGGAAAGCTTCCAAAAAAGGAAGGGATTTTGTATTAATAAGACGAATTGAAAGAAATGAATTACAGCTGGAGCATTTTTTAAGAAGAAATAGGAAATTTTTAAAATGGTCTTTGTTCTATTATTATTTATTAAAAGAAATGTTTACTTTTAAAATTATTGAAATTGGGAAATTATTATTATTATTATTATTATTATTATTATTATTATTATTATTATTATTATTATTATTATTATTATTATTAATGTCATTATTATTATTAAATTTCAAATTAAAATTAAATAAGAAATTGAAAACGTTTGATACGAACTAAAAATTGTATTATTAAAAGTTTTCTTTTTACAGTAGTTTTTATCAACACTTTTCAACAAAATTGAAAATTGTTGCATTTTTGCATTGCATTGCATTCGGTTTGTCTGTCCGTCTATCCGCGCTCTAACTCTCGTAAATATGCTCGGAATGCAAAGAATTTTTACCATGTTATTGAAGTTTACAGAAGCACAAACCCTATTAAAAATGAAGTTTCTACCACGATTAGTTTATTTACAGGGACAGTCAAAAGTTTTCAATTATATTAGGTATATCAATAATATATACATCGCTGAGACTTAATATTGTTGCGTAAATTTTAGAGAATGTGTATATTTAATATTTAAATTGCATCAAAGTTAAAGAATAATAGGTAAGATGTAGCTTACCTTTTTGTCCACGATCGTCCACGTCTTTTCAGATTTACTTTTTTAAATATCCATTTGGAAAATCCATTGAGATTGATAATCCTGGAAAAGCTTATTAAATTTATATTAATGTGTATGTGTGTTCACTGGGAAATCATCTGAGCAAGTTTAAATTAATTAATTTATATATAAATCTTAAAGATAAAAATTAAAAAATTACAAACTGGAGCATACATTTTTAGCTCCTTACTGCTTAAACACACAGAGAGAAGTGAAAATAATAGCAAAGAAAAATGATTACATAAAAATAAAAGAAATAAAAGTTATTATAAACATTATCATTAAGTTCTTATTATTTTTGTTTAAAATGAATAAATTTATAAAACTAGTTCTTTGTTTCTGATGAATAGATGATAAAACTATTGCTTCTTTTGACACTTAATTACAAATCAGTTCATCAAATAGATTTATGACGAGTAAATGTGTAAGAGTACTTTAGTAAAAGATTGACAGTCATCATAACAAATAATCAATGTGATTTATGGTGATTATTTTCCTGAAGTATATTAAGTTGATTTATTGTAAATGATTTTCTGAAAGATATTAAGTTTATTTATTGTAAATGATTTTCTGAAAGATATTAAGTTTATTTATTGTAAATGATTTTCTGAAAGAGATTAATGTTACTAACATTCCCTCCTTAATCTCTTCAGATTAATCAGCAAGCAAGTTCATAGATATTCTGTGATTTAATAGTTCAGGTTTGGGTACCGGTTTAGTCAAAGCATCCGCTATCATGTGTTTTGATGGGCAGTATTTTAAATCAATTATTCCATCTTCCTTTAATTGTTTTATTGCATGAAAGCGGATATCGATATGTTTCGAGCGTTTTGAAAACTTTTCACTTTCCACCATTTTTATGCAACTTTGATTATCTTCATATAAAACAATTGGTTTTGTCTGAGGTAGACCTAAATCATCTAAGAGTTTCACTAACCATTGAATTTCTACACTTGCGTTTGAGGCAGAAACATATTCAGCCTCAGCTGATGAAAGAGCTATACATAATTGTTTTCTTGTGCTCCACTGTATTGCATTATTTCCCAAAAGGAAAAGATTACCGCTTGTTGATTTTCTTGTCTTAGTATCCCCACCCCAGTCAGCATCCGCGTAGGCTTTTAGAATCGGCTCAGCTTTGGTGTTTATGTGCAAGTTTAACTGTTTCGTGCAGTTTAAATACCGGATTACTCTTTTAACTGCTATCCAGTCTTTTTCCCGTGGGGATTCATTTCTTCGGCTTAATATATTTACGGCGGCAGAAATATATGGTCTGGTGACCGATGCGATATAAAGTAGAGTTCCGATAGCTTTTCTATAATTTGTGTTGTTACTTAGTAGATTATCATTGTCTTCTAATCTATTAAAATTGGGTTCCATCGGAGTACCTACTGGTTTGGCTTCTTCTAACTTAAACTTTTTTGCCAATTCTTCTATTTTGGTGTTTTGATTTAATTGATAACCATCTGCTGTTTTCTCTATTTTGATACCCAGATAAAAACTTAGTTCTCCTAGATTCTTTAGCTCATATTCATTGTTGAGTTTTTGTATTATCTCAGTTATTTCGTCATCTTTTCCTGCAATCAATATATCATCAACATAAACAATGATATATGATTTATTTTTTTCTTCATTTCGAATGTATAAACATGTATCTGATTTAGATTGTTCAAAGTTTAAATCCTTTAACGATTTTGTTATCTTAGTATGCCATGCTCTGGCTGCTTGTTTTAACCCGTAAATTGATTTATTTAATTTACATACTTTATTTTCTTGATTTGGAATAATATAGCCTTCTGGCTGAGTAATATAAATTTCTTCATCTAAATTTCCATATAGGAAAGCTGTTTTTATATCAACGTGTTTTATTTTTAATTTGTGGTAAGCTGCTGCTGCTATGAAGGATCTAATTGTTGTGTATGAAACTACAGGTGAAAAGGTGTCTTCATAGTCTATGCCGTATTTTTGAGAATAGCCTTTGGCAACTAGTCTGGCTTTATATTTCTGTATTTTACCTTTATCGTCATACTTAGTTTTAAAAATCCATCTGGAACCAATTATTTTTCTACCTTGTGGGGGATCTACAAGTGTCCATGTGTTGTTTTTGATATGAGAATCTATCTCTTCTTGGGTGGCATTTAACCAATTTTGTTTTACTTCTGGATTCTCTATATTCATTATGTCGTGAAAATTTTCTGGTTCTTTAATGTTTTCGTGATTAACCAGGCACGTAGCCAGGGAGGGGGCTAAGGGGGCTGAAGCCCCTCCCGAAAGTTTAAAAAGACTTTGCAAATTTATCTCTAGCTACAAAAAAAAAAAAAAAAAAAAAAAAAAAAGACAACACATTTTTGGCTATTATCTTCCATTACATTAAAACTACATACATTTTTAGCTGTAAAAGTATAAATTTATTCAACGGCAGTCATAGCAATCCTTCGTTACATCGTTCATTCGTATAAAGTTCTTTATTCATATAGAACGGAGATAGTCACCTCATCAAGTTGGAGGCTGAAATTCCACAGTTAGTTAAAACCAATTCGCATATTAAAATGCAATTGTTATTCCAAGTCATATTCTGGTAGAAAATACCTGAAAACTCAATTTTAGAGGTTGACTTGAAGGTTTACCATTCTGTTTTCCTGCGCCCAGTCTTCCATGTTTTCATACATTCGAGTGCATTAAAATACAATGGCAAACATATGAATCAACCGCTAAAATCAGTTTTCCCGCTAATGTATGACTTGGTAAAGCAATTGTTTTTAATATACGAATCAAGTTATAATTAATTCTAAAATTTCAGTCTCTAACTCGATGATCTGACTGTATGTGCTGCCTGGGAACAGAGATGTAGTCGTAAAAATAGCAGAGGATATACGCTCTAGCAGAAGGTATACTCTCAACGTAGAGGGTATACCCTAAGTGTCTATACTATAGCTTTCTTGAGAAACAGAGGGTATACGCTGTTCCTTTAAAGAATCCAGAAGGTATGTCGCGTATAACCCTCGTATATCCCCCATTACATCTCTGCCCGGGAACAGTATCGGCGCAACGCTGCGACGCACGTAACAGACTCTTGAGAACGTCTGCAGACTATTTTTTAATTGTTAAAATTTAGAGAAAAAAAAAGTTTGCTAGAAATCATTTGCCATGCGCCATTGTAATATGATCCGCACCACATGCGATTGACGAAGCTCCGATTCACGTTAAAATGTAACTCAGAGACGATTCTGTTCTGAATTTTTCGAAAGGTAAAAGCAATCATTTCCAAAAATTAAGCAAGAAAAAAAAAAAAAAAAAAAATCGATCATAAATGTGAAAATTCGGACATAAAATGTATCACGAATTTCAACAAACGGTCTCCAAAATAATCAATTTCTTCAATCGTTCTACGAAAAAATGCCAATTTCGCCACAGATCTCCAAAAAACGCGAGTTTTGTCAGAGGATTGAAAAAAACCTTCAAAGGACAAATGACACGAAAAAACGGCAAATTTCCTTAAAAGATCACGAAAAAACGGCAAATTTCCTTAAAAGATCACGAAAAAACGGCAAATTTCAATAAAAGATCACGGAAAAAACAATAAATTTCCTTAAAAGATCCCGGGAAAAAAGGCAAATTTCGACAAGAGATACCGATAAAACCATGAATATTTTCTAAACAGATCGCGAATAAACGGCAAATTTCGTCAAAAGATTGCGAGAAAACAGCAAAATTCACCAAAAGATTGCGAGAAAACAACAAATTTTGTCCAGGATCACAAAAAAAACCGCGAATTTCGTCAAAAGATCGCAAAAAACGCAAATTTTGTCCAAGTATCACGAAAAAAACCGCGAATTTCGTCAAAGGATCACAAAAAAGGCATTTTTTCAAAAGGTCTCGGAAAATGACAGATTTTGACAAAAAATCTCGAAAAAACTCGGAAAATTTTGTAAAAAGATCGCAAAAAGGCAAATTTCCTTAAAAAATTGTGAGAATACTACAAATTTTGTCAAAAGATCGCAAAAATGACATATTTCGTCAAAAATTCGTGAAAAACGGCAAATATCGTCATAGAATCATGAAAAAACGGCAAATTACGAAACAAGATCCCGGAAAAAAAGGCGGAATTTCATCAAAAATCGTTAAAAACTTGAAATTTTGTTATATTGCGGGGAAAAGGCAAATTTCATCAAACAATTGCGAAAACAGACATATTTCATTAAAAAATCGCAAAAAAACCCGCAAAAATCGTCAAAAGAACGAGTAGAAAACGTAAATTTTGCCCGGGTATCAAGAAAAAAACGCGAATTTTGTCAAGGGATCGCGAAAAACGACAAATTTCGTCAACATATCGCGAAGAAACAGCAAATTTCGTCAAATTATCGCGAGAAAACTGCAAATTTTGTCAAAAGATCGCGAAAAAAACGTAAATTTTTTCAATAAGGTAAAAAAAAAAAAACCATAGTGCTGGGAGTGGATTTTCTCTATCTTTCGAACAATGCATGATAGTGTTAAAAATCCTGAGGATAAAAGTAACTTATATTTAAAAGTATTTTCCTTTTATGTTTATCACAAGCACTTGGTAGGTTTTGAGTGCATTAACATAATGCAAGGGACTGGAAAGAGGCCATTGGTCTTTAAGTTCTGCAGACTTTTTTTAATTTTTCTACTTGTGTTAGACTGCAGAAAAAAATCTGCTGCTGGGATGTGTTGCCACTTCCGGATCTAATATCCGCCACTAAGTTCTTTTTGAACTGCAATTTGATCTGTTTTTATGCACATTAAAATTCAATAAGGGTAATTCTATATCACTGATTTGTCTAAGACAAAGTAAGTGTAATATATAGGTAAGTCACATAAGAGTCAAATGTAAAACATTTGTTTGTATGTTATAATATTCCTTAATTTTGTCTATCCCCATTATACCAAGCAGATAATAAAAACTTAGAATATGGTCAATGTGAAAATATGTTGCAGAGAAAGGAGCTAAAATCTTTATAAGCCAGCTAATGATGCAAAATCATATGGGAATTAATGATTTTATAGGAAGTAAAAGTTTAAAATGGTGTTATAGCTGCCAAAGACTATTAAAAATACACATATATATATATGTATTTGAAGACGAATGGTGTGACCAAAAGTGATAAGGTACCGAGAAACCTTGCGTTCTGCAAGGGTTTTCACTTAACAACTTTAAGTTAAACTAGTTGCTTATGAATCTTTAATAGGAAGAAAATACGCACAGAGTATAGTCTGTTTGGGAAATTTTCTTTGCATGTTGAAGAATTATCAACTTTAGGGATAAATATCCCAATGTAGATTTTTTTTTCTTTGACAATTTTTCAGAATATCCTCTAGAGTTTTCAAGCAATCTTATTTTATGCAGAGCTAGAAATGCCAATTATGAGGATCCTGATAGTGTTCCTGTAATGTTAGAGAAATAGATAGAAAAGGCTTTAGGCTAAGAGCGCTTTTAAGATTTAGAAGTAAAGTATGGAGATGATAGAAATGCTACTTACTTCGGCCCAGATATTAAGAATAAAATCAATCAAATGCGCTCGATAACAGTTACCGAAGAACTAACTATCAGAATAAAAGTTGTGATTTATTTTAGTTTGATTGTTGATTTAACAAGGCCATTTCAAGCACAGAACAGTTTGCCTTTTGTGTTAGATATTTGGGCTATTTATAAAATTAGCAAGACCAGTATTTAAAGAAAATTTGTTAAGTTTGATCCTGGTAAATGACTTTGTCCACCGAATATTTAACACAAGTAATTACTAAATTGTGATGAACTACGTCTTGACATATCTAAATGCATTGCAAAAGCAAATGCAAAAGATACCAATATGTCTGGTTATGTTAATTTGGTCCAGCAAAGGATTAGTCAGAAGTACCCAAAGCTTAGATATGTCCATTGTGTAAGCCACTGGTTAAACTTTGTATTGTCCAATAGTATACTGATCCTGTCATACGAAACTTTCTTAGAACTATTGATGACGTCTTCCAAACTAAAATAAAGACTATCATTTAGTCTAACAACAAATGCAAACCCTCAAATTACATGAGCTGGAGAATATTATAGAGTCATAGTCTTTATTCCCTATGTGAAAAGTCTTATTGAAAACTCGAATAACAGTTACATTTTGAATATAGGCATTCTAAAAAATTTCCAAATATGTCTTCCAAAGTTTTCTTCGCCTGGAAAAACAAGCATGTTAGAAATTCTCTCTCATTACTTTAACGCTAAAGGATCAAAGCCGCAAGTGAAAGCTGAATAGGAATTATGGTGTGAGATAATT
Organism: Maratus speculifer; assembly: GCA_964019185.1. Lineage (NCBI taxonomy): Eukaryota > Metazoa > Arthropoda > Arachnida > Araneae > Salticidae > Maratus > Maratus speculifer. Next base: position 222,226,450 of record OZ025292.1, read on the forward strand.
GCCAATGTTGATGCAAACACATAGTCACAAAATTTATAGAGAACTGCAATACAACATATTACACAGACAATGCTGAAAAGTCTCTTTTGACAATGAAAAAAGATAGATCTTTGCATGAAAGCGTCATGCCCAATGAGAGAATTGCAATAATTTCTATTTGTTGGACATTGCAGTCGATTCTGATAAAGTAATCACCTTCATGGTAGAGAAGAAGTTACGAAAATTGTTTCTGTAGTACTCATAAACATATTGTACCTAAAGTACTGCATTTATAATTATTCCAATTCTAAACAGAAAATGTGAAACATTAATATTTTTATGATTACATTGTATCTGTAATAATTAATTTTTCTTTTGGAAAAAATAATATGCGTGATTAATTTCCTTTATAGGTTAATCATTTTAAGACCCTGCACTCGTGATGCAAGCTACTCGCATGTTAAAATTAATCCTGTTCTTTAAATCTATTCAAATACTTTGTAAAAATTTCAATATTTTTTTACGTTTTTCTTATAAAATACATGAGACTCCTCTCAAACATTGTTAGTTGGTGATTTTTCCCTTGTAGTCTCTAAAGTCCTTGCTTTTTCGTTAAAAATACTCTCGGTTTTACAAAACCAGTTTGGAAAATGAAAATGCTCTTAAAAGCCATAAATTGTAACAAAAAATTTTAAAATGCGAGATAAGAATGTTTGACATGGACATAATGCATCCTTGGTTAGCTTAAGCCTTATTTTTTTTGTTTGTTTACTCTTTAAATTATGCAAATTACTGCTGTTAGATTAAAAAAAAAATTCCAAGTTTAAGCCCCCTCCGAAGGCAAATCCTGGCTACGGGCCTGTGATTAACTATATAAATAAATCGGTCTGGAGGGACACCTTTATTGGTTCTTTCTGATCGTCTTGGTTCGGGTGTTGATTGTTTGGACTCATTTGGTGTGTCTTCATTATTAGATACTTCGATTTCTATAATGTTTTTAAACTGTGATTTTTCACTTTCGTTAGATGATTTTTCTTTAAAATTTAATTGAGTTTCTACCTTTGGACTCATGTTTTTATTTTCTAGAAACTTTACTGTTCTGGCGATTATTATTTGTTTACCGCTAGTGTAAATACGGTATCCTTTGGAGTAATTGTCGTAGCCGACGAAAATGCCTTCGACTGCCTTGTCATCTAATTTTTGTCTCTTATTTTTATTCACATAAGCAAAGGCTTTACAGCCAAATACTCTAAGGTAATATAAATTAGGTGGTGTATTATTCCAAAGTTCAAATGGAGATTTTTCAGTAGCTTTTGTTGGTAATCGGTTTTGAAGGTGATTTGCTGTACAAATCGCTTCACCCCAGAATTTTTGAGGTAAGTTTGCTTCGCTAAGCATAGCTCTGGTCATTTCAATAAGTGTTCTGTTTTGCGTTCCGCAACGCCGTTTTGGCTCGGAGAATATGGAACAGTGTGTTGATGTCTGATGCCGTTTTTCTTAAGAAAACTGTCGACTAAATCATTGTCGAACTCCCCTCCGTTGTCCGTTCTGATGCTCTTTGGCTTTTCGCCAAATTTATTACTAACTAGGGCAACATATTCTTTAAGTTTTTCATAAACTTCAGTTTTCTTAGATAATAAATACAGAATTGTAAATCGAGTATAATCATCAATGAATGTTAGGAAATATATTTTTCCGCCTATGGTTGGTGTTTGAAAAGGGCCACATACATCAGAGTGCACTAATGCCAATCGTTTAGTGGCTCTATAATCTGCTAATTTTGGATAGGGTGCATCTGTAAGCTTTGTTTTGATACAAGTTTCACATGTTGTGTTGTGCTTACAATGATTTATTTGTATTCCTTTTGCTAAATGTTTTTCTTCAATTTGTTTGATAGACGCAAAATTTTTATGGCCTAATCTTCTGTGCCACAACTCTACACAATTTTTATTGTTACAACTGTAAGTTTGATTTACATAATTTGTGTTAGCGGTTTCATTTTCTAATTGAATTTCATATAAATTATTTTTCTTTCGTGCTTCTAGGCGGGCGATTCCATTGAATGTTAAGTTACATTTATCATCTTTAAATAAAATCTCGCAGCCATTTTCTGTAGCTTTACTAACGGAGAACAAATTTGTCTCGATCTCTGGTACAAACAAAACATCTTTAAGGGTTATGTTGTGTGTTTCACCGTCTGAGGTTTTGGTTTTTATTTGTGTATTACCCGATCCATAAGAAACTAGTTTGTTACCATTCGCAATAACAACGTTAGTTTTTTCATTTGATTTTAATTCCGTAAATAAACTTTCATCATTTGCTATGTGGCTGGAACTGCCACTATCAACTATCCAAGCTTTGTTATTCCGTGGTTTTATTATGAACGCACAGTGTTTGTAATCTTGATTACTTTCATACTCATTATCATTTGTATTTTGATCTGAATTTAATTCAACATCATTTCTAACATTTTTCTCATCCTTTTGGAAAACAAGAGAAGAATTGAAATTTTTCTTTTGTTTATAATATGTATTATTTGAAGGATTTGTTTGTTTGTTTTTAATATGCCAACATTCTTTAGTGGAATGGTTTTTCATTTTACAATTCGAACAGTACTTTTGATCTTTTTTATATCCTGTATTGTTAAATTTATATCCCGCATTGTTAAATTTCTTCGTAGTCTTGAACGCTTTAGCTGTATTTTCAGACGATTCATTACTATCGCTTCTGCGATTAAATTCATCTATGAGTTTATTTTTTATAAAAATGGAAGTTAATTCCTCTTCATTTCTCGATTCAAGCGCTGTGATAAGAGTGTCGTATGATGCTGGCAATGAGCATAGCAAAAGGGCTGATATATGGCTATCTTTAATATTTTCTCCAATTGCGGATAATTTATCAACAATTTCTAAAATATTTGTGATATGTTTTACCATATTGCCCCCCTCATTTAATTTCGTGCTGTAAAGCTTTCTAAGTAAATAAAGTTTACTTGATAGATTTGAGCGCTCGTGTATTGATTTAAGTGCATTCCAAGTGTCTTTCGCAGTTTGAATATTCTTCACGTGGACGATCTGACTGTCTTCTATACTTAGGTTAATGACAGCCCTAGCCTTCCGGTCCTTTTTGGACCAATCATTAGTAATTGGGGTCGGTGGTGTTTCGGTTATGATCTCAAAAAGATCCTCTTTTATGAGAAGCATCTCCATTTTGAATTTCCAAGAGGAATAATTTGTGGAGTTTAGCTTCTCTATAATCTGTGCATCTTTTACGGATGCCATCTTTATTTATATCACCACCTTTTACTTTTTAAATAAACCCCTTTATTAATTAAATTGTTATACACTAATATTTAATATTTAAAGAAGGCATGATACACATTTTCTCTTATTGTTCTCTAATTTTTTTATTTTTTTATTTTTTGTCAATATTATATATGAGCACATGATCAGTCTCATAATCTTTGTTGCGTAAATTTTAGAGAATGTGTATATTTAATATTTAAATTGCATCAAAGTTAAAGAATAATAGGTAAGATGTAGCTTACCTTTTTGTCCACGATCGTCCACGTCTTTTCAGATTTACTTTTTTAAATATCCATTTGGAAAATCCATTGAGATTGATAATCCTGGAAAAGCTTGTTAAATTTATATTAATGTGTATGTGTGTTCACTGGGAAATCATCTGAGCAAGTTTAAATTAATTAATTTATATATAAATCTTAAAGATAAAAATTAAAAAATTACAAACTGGAGCATACATTTTTAGCTCCTTACTGCTTAAACACACAGAGAGAAGTGAAAATAATAGCAAAGAAAAATGATTACATAAAAATAAAAGAAATAAAAGTTATTATAAACATTATCATTAAGTTCTTATTATTTTTGTTTAAAATGAATAAATTTATAAAACTAGTTCTTTGTTTCTGATGAATAGATGATAAAACTATTGCTTCTTTTGACACTTAATTACAAATCAGTTCATCAAATAGATTTATGACGAGTAAATGTGTAAGAGTACTTTAGTAAAAGATTGACAGTCATCATAACAAATAATCAATGTGATTTATGGTGATTATTTTCCTGAAGTATATTAAGTTGATTTATTGTAAATGATTTTCTGAAAGATATTAAGTTTATTTATTGTAAATGATTTTCTGAAAGATATTAAGTTTATTTATTGTAAATGATTTTCTGAAAGAGATTAATGTTACTAACAAATATGAGTTATTTCACGCATAATACGAAGTGCATAGCATTTACAGGGACACACAAAAGTCTTCAAAAAGCATATTCTATTCGAAGTACTGTATATTACACGTGGTAACTGTTCCATGGATGAAATGCATTTTTAATTGTGATATGCGCTTTTAAGGGTCACTAAATGTATTCACATTATATGGTGTGCATAAATGCTATAATAGTTACACAATTAAGATATACAGGGTTACTCAAAAGAACTCGGAAATGTTACTGAATGTGAGTGTAATTTACTTAAAGGTTTGTTTTTAAAAAAGTTTTGCATTTTTACGTCGAATCGCATTTAGTTTATCGTGAAACGTTTGTAGAATATAGATTAAATGATATACAGGGTCACGCAAAGAACTGGATACTGGTTTGTTTAAGGATGATAATTTCTGGAAATATGATTTAAATAGTTTAAAGAGTATTGTTGTTTGATTAACATTTTTTATTTACTTTTTTTATATAATTAATTTTAGCAAAATACTTTCGTGTAATAAAGGTGCTAGGTACTGCAGGGCTGAACAAAAGTATTGAAGTACGTTTTACATCTATTCGTATAAACTGCCAAAAAAAAAAAAAAAAAAAAAAAAAATTCATCCAGCTAGGCATTTTTTTTGCTAAACTAAATCTCTCCATGATATAGTATATATATCAACCGACAAATCAAATACAAAGCCGTTCAGAAATATTGGAATGCATATTTGGTTATGGGCAGTAACACCTATTTCCCTGAATAACGAAGTTTTGTTAAAGAATTAAGGACATTTGGATAGCGTTTTATAATCTATGCTTAACGCAGGATTTTTTTTTTTTTTACTGGTTAATATTTTATAACGTAGATGAAAAATTTTTATGACTCCGGTTTGTGTGGCCGAGTTCTAACTCTTGTAAACAAACTCTGATGCTCGTAGCATTTTTTATATGTTATTGACGTGTACTACACCGTGATCGCTATTGAAAAGGAAATGTGTAGAATTTATAGTTCATTTGCATAGACAGTCTAAAGTACTCTGTTACATTATGGTCAATGGGAAAAATCGTTTCAAGTTCATTTCAATGACTTTAGACCATTTAACACATAAAGAAATTGATATGCATTTATAAACGGCAGTATAACAAGCATTTTGTAGAATACGGGGTTTTCTAAACATTTATTATTTATTTAAAGAGCCACAAAAAAGAATTCCGTTTATGGGGATAATGATATATGGTTGGGAGCTTTTAGCGGCCAAAATATGTTACTAAATTATAGTGAAATAGACATAAATTATTCACTGATTCTCCTCAACGCTACATTTCCGCACCCACATTCTTTTACAAATCTGCTCATTAATGTTCCCGCTAATTGCCTTTACATTTCTGATGCATAACTTTGAAACACCCTGTATAGGCATATTCAAAATGTGAAGAGTGTAGCTCAATATAGTTTAAAACCGGGCTTTTTCAATATTTTTCGTGATGACATAAAATTTCACGCAAAGGAAAGTAAGAGTGTTTCAAATGATATAATGTTGCTTAAATTGTAATGTTGAAAAATTATAATATTGCAACATTATAAAAAAATGATATTGTAATTTTGCTTATTTGCTCAACGCTTAAAGCTGCACAAATAAAAATGTATGTTAAATTTGCAGCGAGACTAGATCCTTGAATGGGTCGGGTTGTATTTTACCTGAACACGAAAATTCTATTCAAATTGGAATCCAACATAAATGTTTTTTTATCGATCTGAACCGCTAATATTTGAATTCAAATTGCGATACATAAACAGTATTTCGACTGAAACAGAGCTAATTTTAATACTTACAACGCTATTAAAAAATTCCAAAACATGTTTTAAAACAAATATTGTTAGCATATAGTCATGCCTTAATTAATAAGAACATTAATAAGAACAATTTTTGACAAATATAAAAATTTTACTTCTTCAAAATAACAGCATTATCAATAAAAGATTTTGAGAAACAATTAATAAACAAGTTGGAAATTACACGTGAAGCGTAACAAATGAGGTGCGTTCGTACGATAACGAAGTTTTTAAAATATTCAGATCTTGCTGATATAGTAGACAGTATTTCGGTTACATTATAGTAGTAGAAATCTTCGTGTTCCTGTAAATATACAGGAAGAAATTTTTATTACACCTCAGCAACGTATATCATATTCATAAAATGCTAAATAGTTTAATGTAATTAAAATACGCCCCACAAACAATGTTTCTCCGTATAGTTTTATGTAATGGAATACTTTTGTGTGCTCCTGTAATTTAAAAACAAATATTCTTTGCATCACAGATTGTACAGAATGTATATTTTAGTATATATATATACTTCATAGGTTCATGTCAGTTTTATTATGTTTGAATTAGTTTAACACCATTAAAATGCATTTGAAACTTTTTTTCCCATTGACCGTAATGTCATGGAATATTTTTTATTGTTCCTGTAATTGATTTATGCATCCAATTTCTATACAATTTAAAATGACACGACAAAATTATGTAATAATTATTTGTTTTAAATTTCAAATGATTAAAATGCATTTGAACCCCCCCCCCCCCCCCCCTTGACCGTAATGTAACGGGATACTTTTGATTGTCCCTATAATTCATCTAAGCATAATTGATCTATCTTAAATTTGAAATAACTTGACAAAATTATGTATTAATTATGTATTTTAAACTTCAAACGATTCGGTTGGGTAGTTTTTGCGTTGTTATATGCGAATGGACAGACAGACGGATGGATTGAACGACAACTATTGGTGCTACGTATTTACATAATTACGAAAGCACCTAAAAACAACAGATATAAAACATAATAAAATTTGAGAGGTGTAAAATAAATGAGCTGATTTTCACGCAATAAAAATTTCGATTCTTATCATGTTTTTAAAATTATTAGAAAATAAATTACACATCTTTTAAGATTAATCGCATTTAAATGTGAAAAATGAAGCATAAATACAGGGTTTCGATATCACAAATGGATTTATTCTAAATAAATAATTCAGGGATAAAAAAAATCAAGATGAATATATATATATATATATATATATATATATATATATATATATATATATAATTCAAGAATTTTAAAACAATTTACTAGAAGTCAAAGGCTGATATATATAATATCTAAAGGTAACTGCTTTTTTACTATAGAGAGCAATACAGATATGGATTTTTTTTTAAATCAAAATGCAGAGTGCTTAAATTTTAAATATAAAGCTAATGTTAATCGTCTTCATCCTCCATAATAGGCGATGAATATTATAATTTTATGAAAATAAAATTTTGTATCGTAAGATCAAAACAATTATTCAAATGTGAACCAAGCATTTATTAATAATAATTTCAGTCTTGCAGCTAAACTTTTCCAGTCAGATGAACTCATTTTATTTGCAAATAACAATACACATAAATAATTCAAATATTTCAAAATAATTAATATTCTCTTTTATGGAATGAAATTTTTAAATAGATCTCCATTTTACCTATGTCAATCGCTGCTAATTTACTTAAACATCTTTATTTATTTTTGTTAAAAAGAAATTTCTTTTGTTACATATTAATAATTGCATTTAAATAATATTTAAAATATAATAATGAAAACATTCTTTTAAAATCATGTATGAAAACATAAGTAATAAATATTAATCTAAAATACAGATTTCTGATTGCAAACGATTTTCAGATAATAGCAAAATAATGTTATCTTTTCAAGCAAAATATTAAAAGATTTTCTATTTTGATATTTAAAACACATATAATTAAATAATCAAAGAAATTTTTACCTGTGAAGCGGTAAATTTGTATACGAAAGTTTAATTCGCTGTCTAATAAAAAATTTGACGATAAAAAACAAGAGCAATCAAATACGGGTTTTAACTGGTTTGAATTGATAGGCGAATCAAAGCACGTGGTTTTGTTTGGACTTAATGTGACTTAATGTAGGGTTACATTTTTGGCATCACCCAAATCATTATAGTTCACCTCCAGTATATTCTTCCTCCATGGCAAACGGGAAAAAAAATTATTACTGTATCTTTGTGTTGCCATTTTCTCATTAAAAGTGAAAAAAATTTGAAATTTAAATGCGTGCTGTGTCAAGAATAATTGTCTGTTATAAACCCGGTGAATTTTTTTTTTTTTTTTTTTTGCAACATATCATCTACACTTAAAAGACTATAAATAGTTTAGTATCTGTTTCAGCTAATAGCATCGAAACTTCAAGTTTTAAATGAAAATTGTCAATTTAAAATACCATTTTTTTTTTCTTTTTTGAAAGATAAATACAGATAAGAAAGGTGCATATGTAAATTTTGATATGGTGAAAATTATATCTGGTTTAGCTTTCACGGGGGAAAAATTCTATGACTGAGTCGAAGCGGAATAAATTTTGCTTATTTTTCATTTTGGAATACTAGCACGAGAGCCTTAATTGATAACTTTATCATAATAACAGATGTTTGCTATTTTTCACTGCTTACATGTACGATTAAAGTTTAATTTTAGTAATTTCTATAACTGAGTTTTATAGAAATAGCATTTTTTAACTTTATGATAAATATCATTTGTGTAAAAGTTGGATTTATCAATGATAAGGTGCATTTTTTTATTGTAACTAATTTGTAACTAATTTTGTTCATTATAAATGAATGAAATAAGTTCCTTCTTAAACATTTTTTTTTCTTCGAAATTCGATACCTTGTTTATCTAAAATCAGAAAACAAGTTATTGTTAAAAAAAGGGGGGGGGGGAGCTGTAATGACTAAAATCTTAATATTAATCTATACTAATATTATAAAGAGGAAAGATTTGATTGTTTGTTTGTTTGAATTGAATAGGCTCCGAAACTACTCGACGGATTTTAAAAATTCTTTCACCGTTGGAAAGCTACACTATTTCCGGTGAACATAGGCTATATTATATTTATAAAAAAAAAGGATCTTTACTAAAATGCCAATAATGCAACCAAAGATGGAGAAAAATTACGTTAAAAAATCCTTACATCGCGTGCGCTGCGAATACTATTGATTATCTATACTAATATTATAAAGAGGAAATATTTATTTGTTTGTTTGTTTGAATCGAATAGGGTCCGAAACTACTTGACGGATTTTAAAAATTCTTTCACCGTTGGAAAACAACACTATTTCCGGTGAACAAAGGCTATATTATACTTAAAAAAAAATTAGGGATCTTTACTAAACTGCCAATAATGTAACCCAAGGGGTAGAAAAATGACCTTAAAAAATCCTTACATTGCGTGCGCTGACAATATTATTGATTGTAATCTATATACATAAAACAAAGTCGGGTTCTTTACACCATTTATAATTCAAGAACGGATGGATAGACTTTTATGAAATTTTCTATGAAGGTATCTGACACCTTAGATTAACATATAGGCTACTTTTTACCCGACTATCTAAAAGGAGGGTTATGTTTTTAGGTAGATTTCGTATGAAATACTATCTATCGCATTCGCACCAGTTTATATATACATCTATCTATCTATCTCTCTCTATATATATCTCACTTTTTTATGGACACGATAACTTCTTCACCAATCTCCACCAAACTCCTACATAAAATCGAAGGGGATAAAATCTCGGCTAAGTTCGTTAATGGGCAAAATCGGACCAAGGGGGTCGAAATAGGGGGCGTTTTTGTGGAAACAGAAAAAAGCCCATAACTTCTTAATGAAAATAGATATCGAATCAGTTTAAAGTTTATATTACTTCTAAATAATGGGCCAAAAGTTTATGCATGACAAATTTTTGATAAAGTTAACAAGTTGGAAATTGCACGTAAAGCGTAGCAAATGAGGTGCGTTCGTATGATAACAAAGTTTTAAAATATCACTCTCATATATCAATCTCATAAAATTGTAAATAGT